>OY754964.1:29242232-29647558 GCA_963576475.1 Molanna angustata | reverse complement strand
TGTGGTGTACGACATCTATGGTAAGTAAATGGTATGAATTTTAAAGAGTTTTTTATATAAGTTTTTTGAAACTTATTGGGAGTTAATTTGAAAAAAAATATGATAAAGGAAATCTTTGATCAAACAATGTTTGAAAATAAATTTTATGTCTTTTCGTAACCTCTCAACAAATTTCCAAGGCATAATATTAAGGTAGGTACTATTTAAAGTGGCACCCTAAGCCAAAAAATATTGAATTCTTGCTAAGGATTATATTATACATTCTTGATCAGAGGGAAATTTTTTTTGTAAACCAGTTATACTTACATAATATATTCAAATACTCTGAACCTTAAATTTTGTTATCTCCTTTTTTGGTATCAATCTTGGGGAATGGATGTCAGTAAAGCGATGCATCTCTTCCTACACTCCGCTCGATCTTCAGCGACTCTTCAACTCTGTGTAGAAAATACATTTCTTGTCCTCGCACATCAGCTCTAGAAACTCGTGCGTGCGTGTGTGTGTGAGTGTGTCCTTATAAATTTTGATCCACTCAATTCATAGAGCCCAAAATTTCTGATTTTCACCGTTGACTTTATTCATAAAAAATAAATAAAGCCAGAAAAAATTATGATATTAATTTCTCTGGCTCTATTTTAACATAAAGTAATTTTCATGAAGGAACTAACGAGTCATACTAGTTACATGTAACACTTGAGATCCAAATTCTTCCCTTCCCCATACTTCCCGTCTACTCCCTCCTTATTTTTATCCCTCTGTTTATCTTTTATTTTTATCTTTGTATTTTTTTATAAAAAAAAACTGAACTTGTATGTGCCTACTCTAATTGTTAAAATGATGGATGCAGTTATTGGCGCCATAAATATTGAAATGTACCTACTTATAATTGTGTTAATTCTTAAAAATTTACTGAAACATTTCATAAAATTTCGTGAATAATAATTAATGTATTTATTTCGATCCAGCTACTTTGATATGACTTTCATTACTTCGAAGCATAAAAAGACAGCAAAATTCTACGAAAAAAGGAGACAATATCCTGTTTACATTTTTCCTTTAAATTTAAGATTACACAGTTCTCTTTTTATTGTTATGAAATAAATTGGGAAAATACAAAAAAAAAATGCGAGGAACACTTTTTTTTGGTACCTATATTATACAACTTAAATAAGATTTTTGTTTTTCTTTGCGATGATGATAAATTTTGTTGTTGCTGTGATTTTGCATTTAATAATTTTACGTGTTTTTCTATTGTAAATGAAATTGTCCATTAGAGAGACACAAAAATAAATGAACGATTTACTATTTAAATACTAGAAACTCGTTCACATTCGTTTCCACTTATCTCAGTTAATACACAACTTCATATATTATGTAGAACTAAATAGAATAAAATATGTATAGTTCTTAATTGAAAATAGTACATACATGCACATTATATGTGGAAAGGGGAAAACAAGATTTTATCACGTTCATAATTAAACTATGAAATTCATATTAATAATTCTCTCGAGAATTCATTTCGCCATAGTAGTAATGAGTTTCTACGATGCACTTTTAAAATACTTCACATTCAATAAAGGTAGGTTAGTGGGAAGCTTCTGCATATTTTCTTAATTATTTCTTAACATTGGGTCATCTCACATTGAATAAATGTAACTGATAAAATAGGGGTATAAATGAAAACACTAATTAGTTTTAGTTTCACTATATAATTTTAACACTGGCACTGACCGGTATCGATCTGAAGATCATCGTCAGAGTGCGCGAAAATGAAAGTAAACAGAGTTTAAATAGATATGACTGAAATATTGGTACACAACCTTTTTTTTTTTTTTGTAAAGTTCTATCAGTTCGATTAGTATTGCCAGAAAGAACTGATGAAGAAAACTGGCAAACAAAACAGTATGGTAAATATGTGTGATGTATACAAAGTATACATCACACATATTTACCATACTGTTTTGTTTGCCAGTTTTCTTCATCAGTTCTTTCTGGCAATACTAATCGAACTGATAGAACTTTACAAAAAAAAAAAAAAAAGGTTGTGTACCAATATTTCAGTCATATCTATTTAAACTCTGTTTACTTTCATTTTCGCGCACTATGACGATGATCTTCAGATCGATACCGGTCAGTGCCAGTGTTAAAATTATATAGTGAAACTAAAACTAATTAGTGTTTTCATTTATACCTAGTATAATGGAGTTTCACCACGAATTATCCGTCGACAAAATTAACATGATAAAATAGGGTTGATTGTTCTTTACTCATGGTAAAGAACAATCTATAAGTTGGCATGTGATCAGGTTAATCAGCCGATAACAGATCAAAATCCCTGTAGTATCCAAATATAGGTATTGATTATTAGTATTTTATTTTTAAGATTTAAAATTGAATTGTAAAAATACTTCATGTACAGCCTAATCTCTATGGGAACATTACTAAATGTCACCAATTCTTTTAGCTCGGTTTTCTAAGTCCAATATGGTTAATTTAATCTCTAAACCATTGAGAGAAAATTATCGTTTGGAGCATAACTCTTTGCCATCACGTTTTATTTTTTTTTCGTCTTGTGTTGCGTTGCGTTGTGCAAACATAAAGCATATGACTATATACATACTTAGACATAACAATTTTAATTATTCATTCATTCATTCATTCGTCCTTTTCCTCATGACTGAGGATAGCGGCTGTAGTCTGTCGCCACACGTATGGCCCGTCTCCATGCCAATCTGTTTTGGGCTGAACGCAGAGCACCAGTCACCGAAGACCCCATTGTGGACTTAACCAAATCGCTCCATCTGGTCGGTGAGGTTAATTATACAAATATGAAAAGTCTTTTTAATAACACGGTTTTTAAACTATTTTCGTGTTCTAAACTCTTTGAAGTGGAGATAAATAAAAACGAAAACCTGTAAGTAGAAGATTTGAGACTATCTCTAGTATATGTATGTATGTGTGTCTAACGTCTAAAAAGGATAGAGTTTAGAGTTTGGGTTTACTGGCTAGACAACGATATTGTCCCCAAAAGAGTATTATAAATGAAGAGCGATATCAAACAACGACCTAGCAGTTTGTATTTTCAACTGAATATTATCCCTGTGTAAACCTCAGCCAATATTTACTTGCAATCACTTTATACTTACATAAGTGTTTCTTAAAATGAAACCTATTGCTACTTCAGCTCATACAAATTATTTACTGTAGGTACATACACCATGCATGAATATTATATTCAAATTGAATCTTTATGTAAATATTTATTTTATCGATTTTTATATAATGAATAAAGTTGACTGAGGCACCCAGACCAAGAATCATGATCATTGGCTCAAAAGATCTCAAAAAAAATCCAAAGATGAAATTTTTCACACCACGAAGAAAATGAAAAGCAGCAAGTCACCAGGAGACGATGACATATTGATGAACTTGTTAAAATAATCACAGCCTTGTTTAACAAATGCTTGGACAGTGGAACAATACCAACGGATCGGAATAACGCCGCTATTTCTTTGTTATTTAAAAAGGAAGATAAAAGACAATTAGAAAACTATAGACCCATTAGTATACTTTCTCATCTTTATAAGTTGTTCACCCGAGTAATAAATAAAAAAAATTAACAATAAAACTGGATAGTTACCAACCAAGAGAGAAGGCTGGCTTTCGAAATTTGTATGGAACTAACGACCACCTACAAACCCTGAAAAACATCATTCAAAAATACTACAAATACAATATGCCATTGGTCCTTGCATTCATAGACTTTGAGAAGGCATTTGATTCAGCTGAGATTTGGGCAGTCATGAAGGGTTTGGAAAACTACAGAGTGGACTATAGGTATTCAAGTATCCTGAAAACATTAACGACAAAACAACTTCCACAATACGGTTACATGAGCCAACTCTAAAAATTAATATAAAAAGGGGGATCAGGCAGAGAGATCTCTCCCAAATAATTCACCCTGGCATTAGAAGACGTTTTGCGAGAGTTAGACTGGACCAACTGGACTAACTAACATAAACGGAGAAAGAATAACCCACTTTAGATTCATTCGCTGATGACATTGTCCTTCTTGCCAATACAGAGCAAGAAATTAAATTAATGTTAACAGACCTCAATAATCAATGCTTGGGATCAATCAATGAATGGAATTGGAATCAATACCTCCCTATAGATTTATGTGTAGGTATTTATGTTTTTATATCTATATGTTATTTTCTTTATACTATTTATATTTTTGGTACTTATATGTCTTCCACTTTGCTATATTTTCATTTAATATCATTATCTAATGTCATTAACAAAATATTTTTTTTATTTTGATTGGTATAACCCACAGACAGACATTGCTTTGTGGGATGTTTGTGTTCACGATTTCTGTGTTTTGATTTTATGTAAATGTATTGTATATTAACCGTGTACCAAATCTTAAATAAATATGTAAATAAAAATAAAAAAATGAGTGAGACTAAAAATTAGCATTAATAAGACAAAAATCATGTCCTCTATAAGTTCAGAACCCATAAAAATTTATGGTCAAGATATTGGCAGAGTAGAATCATATGTCTACCTCGAAACTAGGATGAGATAATTTAGAAGCTAAACTAGAAAGAAGAAAAGGCCTAGGATGGGCTGCGATCACCAAATTATCAAATGTTCTGAAATGTACAAATATTCCAATCCTCTTAAAGAAAAATTAACGCTCGCCTACTCCCCGAGCTCACTTACGGCTTTGAAACATCCGCATTGACTAAGATAATGATGGAAAAGCTAAGGGTGACGCAAAGAGCGATGGAAAGGAAAATGTTGAATATCTCGCTAAGGGATACAAAACTAATGAATGGATTAGGAGAACAGGAGAAGCGAATGTGGCCAAAAGATAGCGGAGTTAAAGTGGAGTTGGGCGGGTCATATATCTCGGATGTCGAACGGACGATGGACAAAAGTTGTGATGGACTGGAGGCCAAGAACAGGAAACAGAAGCATGGGAAGGCCCCAGACCAGATGGTCCGATGACATAAAAAAAGTGGCAGGTCCAGAATGGCGAAGAATGGCACAGGACAGAGACCAGTGGAAGTCCAAGCGGGAGGCCTTTGACCGATACTGGACTCAAGAAGAGGCTGAGTAAGTAAGTATAAATTTTAATCTTTAGTTGACCAGACTTGCCCCCCTGGTGAATAAAATGCACAATTTTCAATTTTCATATAAAATATAGGTACCTAGTAGTTTAAGAGCCCGCTATTCTAGATACACGTCATTTTGAATAGTGGGCCTATGCAAATATTATACTTATACTTGAGTCAAAGTATAAAGGCTGATTTTTTCTGTTAAAAGATACCACAGCAGGCAGCAATGATGAGATAATATGAACCCTGGGGGGGGGCAAGTCCAGTCAGACGGCGGAATCAAAACCACCCATATTTACCCATATCATGGATACAATTATCATATGGAGTTCTATAACATCTTAAGAAATTATAGAACTCCATAAGATAATTATATCCATGATATGGGTAAACATGGATGGTTTTGATTCCGCCGGTTGACCAGACTTTCCCCCCTCAGTAGTGATAGCTTTTGGTGATATAGCCTTCAAAGAGTTCATAATTGTTGAATATTTATATTTTGACACGCGAGTTACAGTATAGTTTGTCATAACAATTTATTTTACTTTGAAGGTATTTGTCAGGGGGTTCCACCAGCCAAAATGTCTGCCAATGGAAGGGGTGATTTGTAATAGTCTTCCGTAGTAAATATAAAAAAAAATCACGTTTATATACTATAACACGAAGATTCTCACTGACTTGTCTGTTTCCAGAGATCTTGGTCACTTCTCTGATGCCCTATATGTACCTATATATTATATATGGATCTGAAGTCGCCGACAATCTGCAGGTGTGAATCTCAATTCGCACTTGCTGATTATTCTTTTTGCAACATGGTGCCGAGATTGCTTATCTAGAGGGCTCCATGAGCTACTCTTCGTGCCATGCATTGTTTTTTGTTGTTGTTCATTCTAGCGTTCTGCGAAGGGGCCGTTGACAGTGGTGGTGCGAGTAGCGATACTATAACACTTTATATATAAGCTATAACTGAAGTGCTAAAGTAGCAATAATTTTTAATACTATGAAAGCTGTTATTTCCGAAAGCCACCACTACTGTGATATACTTTTTCAGAAAAAAAATCGGCCTTAATACTATGACTTTTTTGTGTCTGTTTGCTTGCTTATTTATTTTATTCTAACTGTATTTAATTTGAAAAAAATAATGTTGTCATTTCTTTTTTTTAATCTTTTGTGTACCTACATGAGTGTGTTATTATTGTGTTTACATTGATTTGTTGTCATTCTCATTGTTGTCATTTTATTTATTTATACCTATTATTTATGCATTTATCCTCCTGACCACACACCCTCACGTTTTCATCTCCAACTTGACAAAGTTTTTTGGTGCACAAATGTAGGTACATATTACATTAAGTTAAATCGTATGCATGTACATTGTACATATATATTTCTTAAAAGTATCCATTATATATTATGTAATCGCAGTATATGAAACAACGAACTTAAAAGCTCATATCTTGACGTTCAATGCCCTGTTTGTAATCCTTTAAATTAAAGACAATCACGTCTGTTCTATCGAGAGACATTTTGAAATAATCTCATTGTTTCCTCTCTTCACGACTATTAAATACAACACCGACATATTAACAATATTAAACAGTACCTAACTACGGTTAAAATGTGATATTACTGTCTCAAATAATTGGTGGTTAGATACTATTCACTAACACATGTTTAACGTTAATTACATACCTACTCAAATATTACTTGGAGAATCATTACTAATCCACTTATATAGTAGGTATTATTTTCTAGAAATATCGCGCTGTTTTAGTATCTACTGCAGACTATTTTGGAACAAACATTTTGGAAACATTGCATTCTTTGTCATCAGGGAGGTTTTCACCTTATTTTCGATCGGATTGATTTTAAATCAGCAGGCTCATGGATTTTAACTGAATGTTCCAAAGCATAGTATAGTTATGATCTTAATCAGACTGACAATATTTGAAGGACATTTAATGAAGCATTATTAATTTCACATTATGCATATTTAAAAATAAACTAGTATATTTATATTCCGCAAACAATAGGCGTGATGACAGTAAGAAAAAATCATTGAAATTATGATTTTATAAAATAAAATATGTTATAAAGATTTGAAAAAATATTTTTATTTTCATTTTAAAAGAGCGAATAATATTAATATTATTAAAATAAAAATACAAAATATGTTAGTCCGCCATTTTATGTGAAACACCAATCAGAGCGCATGACGTCATCATATTGTTACTGTCAAATGTAGTGTTCGAAATGGCTATTTTTTTCATAACAAGCTATATGGAATATGCTACTTATTTTTAACATGCTATTTTTATTTAGTGATTTATTTGGTTTACTTGGGACAATAAACCAAATAATATCGCTATCCGCTCTATTGAATCGTTGACGCATCTGTTATAACACGCACCGAGTATTGTAACGTGATGTAGAATATTTAACGTTTCAGAAATAAATAACTTGGTGGCTTTCATTGCTTGATTATAAAATAAAATGATGTTATTATATTGTTTCTTTGATTTTGTTATGTACAGTAATGATGATGTTTGTGGGAGTTGTACAGTGTTATATGAGGTTGAAATGGAAATACACAATGTATTATGATGAATCTAGTAGATCAGAATATGATAAGATATACATATGGGATAATTGTTATGATTCATATACATACTATGGTTAATATATTAAAAAAAATAGTATGGGATAATTGTTATGATTCATATACATAATATGGTTAATATATTAAATAATAGGTGTGATGACTGTAAGAAAAAAATCATAGGAATTATGATTTTAAAAAATAAAATAGGTTATAAAGATTTAAAAATGTACTTATTTTCATTTTAAAGGAGTGAATAATAATAATATTATAAATATAAAAATACAAAATGTGTTAGTCCGCCATTTTATGAGAAAAAACAATCAGAGCGCAAGACGTCATAGTATGGTCGCGTCAATTCTTCTGATAGTCTTCAATACAATATACGCATTAATTGTCGGTCTGGACTATGTTTATTTTGGTGTTATCGATATATTGATATTTTAATTAGGTAGGTACTTAAAACTAAAACAAAACAATAAAATAGCAATGGAACAAGGATTCATCAAAGCAAATAGTTTCAATTTACCTAGATACTCGCCTACCTATCGGGGGACAATATGGGCCGGTATTACAGTGTCAGTTTAAGAGCTAAACTCAAGTTTTACAAAAATATAGCGTATTACAGTGTCCGTTTAGGCCTAATCTTCCATCAAATGCGTCACTAAAACGACAAATATTTAACTCAACGTTTCTGGCAGATTAAGTACTTAACTGTGAGTCAACTGTCATTTGCTAGGCAACTCGTGTAGTTTCAGTTTCTATCACTAGAGGCGTTAGGCAACGTGTGTAGTTTCAGTGTTGTATCACTAAAGGCGTTAGTTGTATCGACGGTGGCGCCACACAACAAAACAAACTGGCAGCCGTATTGAAACGAACATGGGCATTTAAAATCATTATTTTGGTAAAAAAAAAATACCATGTTGGATAATAAAACAATGGTATTTAAAGTCGTAGCGTCCCGTTTTGTATTTCGTATTATTTGAGGTTATTTAAATTTGACAGATAATAACCACAGAAAAAGTGAAATATGTCTATAATTGAAGATTTAGTAACTGACATGTCATATTGCACTGTAATACGGAAATGGATTCAATCTCCCATTAACATTAATCTTGAGTTTAACAAACTCAATGAGTTGAGGGCCGACTGTAATATCGGGCCTATGTTAACTGTATTTTGTATGTAACTTATTTATTATTGAATAAATAAATAAATTAATAATGAACGCTCGCAACGTATGGTAAACTAATTTAGTTTTAGTATTCTACAATTTTGTCACGCGATGGTGAGCTGACGAACGTTCGACACGTTACGATGCTGGTCACTGCCAAATTAAACTAGCAAGCTATATTTTTTTCATGCAATGAAGCGATTCGAAAACGACGGCGATTACGCGAAGCATGCGTTTTAAAATATCGTTACAATTTTAGCAGCATACGAATTATTACATAGCGCTCGTTATTTGTATTGTGTTCATAACAAGCTATATTTATCTGCTATCGTTATTTTTAGCAACAGCAGCCATAGTAGTCATTTCTTCTGCCTGTCTTACCTAGAATGGAACTTTTGATGGTCGGATATTTCTTTGCGTCGAACAAAGACTTTTGCTCATCATAATTTCGAAACGTAAAACTTAATAATAAGTACATATAAGTACTTTATTTATCTGTAATTTAAATACAACTTACATCTCGAAAATCGATAAAATATGCTCCTTCTTCTCTCTACTTCTTGTGTTTCATAAGCTAAAAACATACGCGGGAAACGTATGATGGCCTATTTTGACGTTTGGACATCAATGAAGTTCTTTATATGCTTATTGCCTAAATAATGGTAAATATTATATTATTGAGAGTTAAACGTGGGGGAACAGATACTTTACTTCATTGTAAACGCGTACTTAATAAAATACACTTGTGTCTCGCCGTGCGAAATTTAATCACTTATTTCTCTTTTTTTTCGCGTGGGACGAAAACAAATACCTCAGTAGGTGTTTTTTTCGTCGTGTTTGTACATTTAGGGACCGCACAACACTTATGCACTTTTGAATTGATTATAAATATGCAGTTTACGATATCGTGACGTCACCGTCAGGGTCGGCAGCCGCCATGATACTACAAGCGTTTTTTGGCGTAAATGTCAAATTTGATTTTAAAATAGCGATTTTTGCTACTAAACCTTTATTTTATGTAGAAATGTATATATATTTGAAAACTGTGAATGCGTAAAAACACCGTGAGATAGTTTTTCAAAATTAGTCATCATGCCCATTGGCGTTTAGAAACTTTTGAGAGTAGTCTGTCGTCGTCTATGGGAAACTTATCAGCTAGAACTACGATATAAGCAATAAATATACTTAGGTACTATATTCGAGTATTAACAAAAAATAATATTATCTTTTATTTTCGAAGATTAAGGCAATAAAACGTACAATAGGTATTATCAAACAACCGACAAGACGATCATTAAAAGAATCAATTTATCTTACAATCCCTGTGTGTATAGAACCATAATGTTCGGTGTGTCTTTCTATATAAGTAACAAAAGACAATGCGGCTTTGAATGCAATTCTCATAAAAGATATATCTTTTTTTATGGCCACTTGACTTGATCCTCCAAAGAAAAAAATTCCAACAAATTTTGTCGCTCTACCCTCGCACAGTCATCTCGGGTGCACGTACAGGACCAAAGAGAAAGATGAATTTTTATTAGCGATACTAAGATTTATAGGACTCCGTTGTTTCTTATATTATGTATGTTTTTCTTTATTTTCATATTATGGCCGAGGAAGAATCCTTTGTAATCCATTCAAAGTCTAAAGTATATTATGGTATCAGTACGCGCGTCCATTAAACGACGTAAACAGGAAATATATAAAAAAGTATTTCGTATCACAACATGCTTCACATAATTAAATTCATTTCTTTGTAAATGTTTTTGTTATGTTCACTCCGAGAATTTTTCTATGTAGGTACTTACAATGTAGGTACAATCCCTATGTATGTACATAAATATTTTTTGTTTGTTTCGTGACAAGCTAACAAACTGAATTGTGTAAGATTTCGATAATATTTTAATCAAACTGTAATCCAATGATTTTATTTTATTTATTCATGTATGTTACAAAACGCATAAAAATGATAAAATATATTTTACATACTTTGGATATTAAAATATTATGAAGACGATGTCAATAAAACACGAAACCTCTAAAGTGCACTGCATACTTATTAATAAGTAGGTACCTAATTGTTTGTTGTTATAATGTCACAATGTTAGATATTATATAAGTTTGTTTTTGAATGCCATATCTGAATCAAAAAATATGTCTTAGTCGGCATTTTTTTCATAAGATTTGAACAAGTTATTATTTAATGTTAATTATTTTAATCGGTGCGTTTTTGGAAGCTTTTACATACAAATATCTCTATCGACCTTATCGAAGAAAACTGAGCGTCGCATCGTACAAGCCTTTCTAGATAATATAGGTACATTATATTATGCTTCATTTTTGCCTTTATATGATTTCCTAATTATTCAGAGCTATGTTTCCGTCGTTTCAGATATTATTAATGTGATCTCTGGTTCTATCGACAATTTTCTCAGTTTTCAAAAAAATATGTAATTGATAAGTAGGTACATGTTTAGTGAATTATTATTACTAGTGATCGCCCAGTGGTCAAAATTCGAGTGTAGTACGGAGGACATCGTCAGATGGGGAAGACAGCGGAGGCGATATTGGAGCTCACATGTAAACAGAATGGCTGAAAATAGACTCCCACGTATCGCTCTCCAGGAGAACCCAGCTGGAAGAAGACCACCAGGAAGACCTCCAAAGAGATGGCGAGACAGTTGGCAGTCCACATCGCAGGAGACAGAATAGCGGTACAAACAGATTTTCGGATCTATGAAAAGGAAGAAGAAGAAGAATACTATTAAATTTTGAATTGTAATGATGTTTTTTTGTCAAAGCCATTACGTACACCTATATTTTTTTAAATTTTGTTCTATTACGGCACCTGCAAGCGTGCATCCCGTCCAACGTAGAAGTTCATAATTATAAATTAGATCTAAAAAAATATTTGCAAAACCACAAGCGAGTTATCAATTAAATGACAAAGCGCTTTCGCTGGCATCATCAGAATATCACAATTTATAGCAAACAAAGACTATCGAAGACTTTATTATATTTATTAGTCGTTAGTGGATTAAAAATGTATGTCATTTTATTTTTATAATACACATTTATTGTTATAATTTATATTTTTTTCTGACTGTGGTACTTTTTCACTCATATTTTGTTTTTTTTTCTTTTTTTATATTTCATTATTTATACAAAATACACAATAATATTTAAAGGTTTAATATGGATGAACACATAGGTATTTGTGTATGACCCAAATTCAAAAAGAGAATTATTTCTCGTGTTTTGAAGTGAGTCACATTTCACAACACATACAAACTAACGAAACAGTACCTATACATAGAAATCTTTATCTAGGCATCATTATATTAAGGAACATACATACATATTTACATTGATATAGAAACAAAATTGAAGACCTTGGCAGAAAAACAACAAATGTCACAAAAAGTAAATTTTACAGGAGAGCAATAAAACTTCCTAATTTCTTAAAAAACACGTTTTTCTTTGCTTTTTTTATTGTAAAATGTTGCAAATACATTGAACTCTTAAAAAAACTTTTATTTTTGTTCTAGAAAAATTTAACACATTTGTTGTTTTTCTAAAAATCGTATTGGACATTTGTTGTTTTTCTAAAAGTATGATATTTTTCGCTAGAGATTTGAGGGACTTGTGATGTTTTCTCATGTGTATAAATTAGGCATCATGCAGAGAGTGGGCACTAGATAATATTAAGGCTATAAAACAGTTTGACAACATTTTGTACATTTGTTGTTTTTCTGCCAAGGTCTTCAATTTTTAAAAGAACTTGACAACCCATGCAAAAATATTAAAAAAAACGAGTGGGTTGTGGCCAACGATAAACTCCTCACTAACAAGTCATTCTATAAAGTACCTATTCAAATTTTGTGTGGAAAATATTCAGCATTTTCATGAAATGAGTTTGTTAATTTTTTTATATATAAATATTTTATTACGAAAACTTGATAATTCTTCAATCTCATTTTATGAAAGTGATGTGCTTATTTACCAATTTTATAAGTAGTAAAAATTTTAAGCAGAGCTTAGGTTCACTTTGAAATATTTGATTAGCACTATTCAGATATCCTTCAAAATCTAATGGGGTCTAAGTGAGTATCAAATATAAAAAATTGCAAAATTTTAAAATAATCGAATGAGTACTTTAGTCTATAATCGATAAAGTAAAATAAACACGCCGTACATAGCACACAGCACACAGCACATAGCACACACACAGATACATTGTGATGAAACTTTCACAATACAATCTCAGCATGATACTAGTTGATAATCTGCAATAAATAAAATAGCCTTAAAAATTGCGCAATCGTAACTTCCCACTATATCCCCTTGGGTCAGTGAGGAGTAAAAATTCTCCAATGCTTACATATTAATCCTAACGAACAAAATAAAAATTAACATGTTTTTTGAAATATTCTTTCAATGTTGCCAAGAATGTATTAAAATTGACATCACGTATTTTTTTAATTTGTACTAGTAAATCATTTAACTTGTCATGAATGGGAAGATTTAGGGTCGTAGAGAGGTCGGGAGAAAGCAGCATTCCTGGCTACCAAACATCAGGGAATGGACCGGTATGAGAACTGTGGAGTAGATGTTTCGCACAGCACAGGACAGAGAGGCTTTCTCTACGGTGCGTGGTCAGGGAGACCTGACATGACACAGGAAGAACAAGACGAAATCATTTAAAATGTAGTGAATTAATTTATAAAACTTAAATTAAATCTATACTTTTACTGTAGCCTACTCAATTATGATGTTTTCCATATATAGTATACAAGCGAGACCCGGTAATCTTCGTATTGATTCGTATAATTAAAAATGGTTCCTTCAATCCCTTCAGTGTCTCCAGTCCCTTCAGTGCCTCCCGTCGATTCGTGTACATACGTACACATCATTTTAAAGAATTAATAAATAGAAAAAATAAATTAGTAGTCCCTTTATTTCATATGTCTATATTTTTAAATTATAAATATTTCATTATGACGTGAAATAAGTAGGTAAATACGTCTTCCAAACCACTTTATATCTTCAATATTTTTAAGTGCTTCCGGAAGGAGGTTAACAACAGGGTTATACTAGATTGGATTCAAAATTCTTAAATCCATCCTCTGAAAAATGAACATTGATATCCGCCAATAAATGTTGCAACTGTTATTCTTAAAATTTCCACAACGCGAATTTTAGCGAACCATCAATTTTGTCAGGTTTTTATTCCGTTCCTCTGTGAAATATTTTTGGCTGTCGTCAAAATTGTAATGAATTAGGTATTCGATATTACATTTCGTTTATATTATATTCGTTTTTATTTCTGCTAAATGTTACTCAGAATGAGTCCTAGTATCATTTTCATACACATCCTCATATATATAAAAATGTTCTACTCCGAATTCTGATTAAATCCATGTACAGGAACATATATGCTGCGAAGCCTCTAAGTTGGTGATTTTAGCATGCAAAAAGTCCACTACGCCATACAAAATGTTCCTTCGTACATGCATCTTGGATTTAAACTGCCTCTTCCTTCAAAAGAATTGTAATGAATTCAGTATTCGATATTACATTTCATTTTATATTATATTCGTTTTTATTTCTGCTAAATGTTACTCAGAATGAGTCCTTGTATCATTTTCATACACATCCTCATATATCCCTTAAATTTAGCATACCTAAATGTTTGTACTATGAATGAACGAAATCAGTCGAGGCAAAATCGTGACCTTTATAATATACATCATTGCAAACATCGACATCTATTTATTAAATACTAGCTTTTATGTCCCGCCGTTGGCCAAGAATGTAAAATTGTGAAAGAAAAAGCAATCGTTTTTATAATATTGTCACCCAATTATTTTGCAATATCAGACTATGTAAAGTGGTTTGAAATTTGATTGAGTTTAAGTATTGTAAAATGTTCAAGTGATGGCCACAACCCATTCTTTTTTATATATTGCTATAAAGTGTGAATGAAGTATAATATTTATACAATTTCTGCTCGCATGGACTATGCGTAATGGTTTTAAATATGACTGTTTATCAACGTTGTAAAGAGATTGGTTTGGCCACAACCCCCATTTTTAAATAATATATTATCATCGAAAACAAATTGTAATGTGTACCTATTGAAAATTTAGTAATTTTGGATGTTGGGATGTGGTTAAAATTTGATTAAACAAACGTAGGTACTGAAAAGATCTAGTATTGGTCACATCCCATTCGTTTTTATATTTTTTCATCAAGTGTGCATTATATTTTTGCTCAATTTGACTGAAAGTCTTCATTAACGAAGAAGAAGAAGACTTGAACTATAGTAAATAGTTTTTAATTTGAATATAAATGTTGTGAAGAGTTCAGTAATGGCCACAACCCCCATTCTTTAAATATTAGGTGTTGAAAATTATTCAAAATAGGATGATATAAATGGTTTAAATTTAATTAAACAAAAGTATTGAAAAGATTCTAGTGCAGGTTATATCGTCACATCCCATATCCCATTCATTTCATATGTATTTTCATCAAGTGTGCATATCGTTAATAATATTTCTGCACAATAAACTATTAGACTTAAAACTAACCCAAAAGACTAAATAAAAAAGAGAAAAATAAGTATAAGACTATAAGAAATAATTTGTATAAAAAACTATTCCAATGGTCTACATAAAATAAGTAAAAATACATATACCTAATAGAAGAATTAGACTATTGGAAATAGATTGTATAAAAGCTCACACAAAGGTCTACAAAAAAGAAGAAGAAGAATATTTAGACTATTGGAAATAGTTTGTATAAATACTGACCAAAAGGTCTACATAAAAGAAAATGAATAAGACTATTGGAAATAGTTTGTATTAAAACTCTCCCAAAAGTCTACGTACTTAAATGAAGAAGAATAATAATTAGACTAAAGGAAATAATTTTTATAAAAAAATGACCCAAATGTATTCATAAAAGAAGAAGAAGATGAATTAGACAATAGGAAATAGTTTGTATAAAAACTGCCCTAAAGGTCTACATAAAATTAAGAAGAAAAAGAATTAGACTCCAGGACCCGCCGCTTCAGGCCCTTCAGTACCTCCCGTCCCTTTAATCCCTCATTACGTCCCTTCCCATCAGGCCCTTCAGTACCTTCCGTCCCTTCAGGCAGTTTTATACCTCCCGTCCCTTCAGGCCCTTTAGTGCCTCCCTTCCCTTCATTACATCCCGTCCCATCAGTCGGTTAAGAAAAGTTTAAATCCAGAAACCATCCTGGAAGAACCGCGAAGAGATGAAAGAACCTTCTTTTCCCAGGATGCTCTACTTAATAGGTAAAATGACTAAATACACGAAGAAGAAGAAAAAAGTTTAAACCCAGATACCTGCGAAGAGATGGAAGGACAGTTGGACCTTCTTCTCCCAGGATTCTCCAACTTCATAGGTAAAATGACCAAAAATACACGATGAAGAAGAAGAAATAAGTTTAAATCCAGATACCTGCGAAGAGATGGAAGGAAAATTGGACATTCTTCTCCCAGGTTAGTCCACCTTCAAAGGTAAAATGACCATATAGACGATGAAGAAGAAGAAGAAAAAAGTTTAAATCCAGAAACCTGCGAAGAGATGGAAGGAAAATTGGACCTTCATCTCCCAGGATAGTTCATCTTCATAGGTAAGATGACCAAGTACACGTTGAAGAAAAAGAAGAAAAAAGTTTATATGCAGAACCCGTCCTGGAAGACCTGTGAAGAGATGGAGGGACAGTCGGACCTTCTTTTCCCAGGATACTCCCCCTTCATAGGTAAAACGACCAAATACACGAAGAAGAAGAAGAATAAGAAAAAAATTTAAATCCAAAAACCATCCTGGGCATACGCTCGACAATTCACCAAAGTTTCATTATAATCGGACAAACGGTTGATAAATAAATAAATAAAATAATTTTCCTATAGGAAATCAGTATAGGTATATTATTGTTGATTTGTAAGTAAATAGTATTAGGTAGGTACCTACCTACAACAACCTTCTAAATAAATTCGATTCCTAACAAATTTTATTTGAATATCACATTCTTTCTGTAGCCATGGAAACGATTCGAACACGTAAGTAATATCGAATGGTTGGGATACATTTTTTGAATATGTAGGTACCTACATTGGTTTGTTCGATGCCATAAAAATGAAAATTGTCAGAAAAATCAAATATTATTTACAAATTATGCAATTTTATTATGCCTATATCTTTACTAATAAATAACACATTTTTACAATATATGTCTTAAAACTTGCCGTAATGTCTTGTGTTTCATTTTATTATTTCATAATTACATTTATTTCAAAGGTTTATTATTTTCAAGAACATATTCATTCGGTGGGAAAATGAAATATTGTTTTAAAAGATATTAAAATGGCGGCGTTTATGTACAAAAGGCTTACTTTAAAAATAAGTTAAACATTATAATTATACCAAATATTCACCATGTTTTTCACTTAAACGCTAAGTTATACTTCAAAATATATTTTTTTTGTGTAAATACCTACTTCTAACTTTTAAACTAACAGATATTTGCGTGCAAAATGTACACTTGTTTGACAGATATGACTTGGAAAATTTTGTATGAAAAAAATAATTATTTAAATATTTTTAAAATTCAGCATTTTTATCGCATTATTTTTAGCGTGACACTGCATCAGGTATACAGGTACACGTTCGCACATAAATTAGATTTTTAGATGCTCTTGGTTTTTCAGAAGGCGTGAGACAAACACACACATACACACACACATACACACACACACACACACACACACACACACACACACACACACACACACACACACACACACACACACAGACACCAACATTTTGATTGCTTTATTACTTTAGACTAGCTTTTATGTCCCGCCGTTGGCCAAGTTGGCCAATTAGTGAAGGAATAAGCAATCGTTATTGTCACAAAAAATATTTGCTAATTCGTAGTATGAAAAGTAGTTTGAAATTTAATTGAGTTTAAGCGATGTAAAATGTTCAAGTGATGGACACAACCCATTTGTTTTTATATATAAGTAGGTACATACAATTTCTGCACGCATGGACTATGGTAAATGGTTTTAAATATGACTGATTATAAAGAGACAACGTTGTAAAGAGTTTGGATTTGGCCACAACCCCTATTTTGATATATTGTCATCGAACGCAAATGTGTTTTAAATATTTAGTAATTTTGGATGATGGGAAATGGCTTAAAAATTAAATAAACAAAAGTACTGAAAAGATTCTAGTGTTGGTCACATCCCATTCGTTTTTATATTTTTCGTCAAGTGTGCATACCTATAGATTATTATATTTTTGCACAGTAAAACTGATCTACATTACAGAAGAAGACTTAAATAGTTTTTAATTTGAATATAAACGTTGTGAAGAGTCCAGTAATGGCCACAACCCCGATTTTTTATTATATTGTCATCAAAATCAAATATGTAGTTATTGAAAATTAAGCAATATATGATGATATAATAAATGGTGTAAATTTCGATTGAAAAAAAGTATTGAGAGGATTCTAGTGATGGTCACATCCCATTCGTTTTATCTGTAGCCATGGAAACGATTCGAACACGTAAGTAATATCGAATGGTTGGGATACATTTTTTGAATATGTAGGTACCTACATTGGTTTGTTCGATGCCATAAAAATGAAAATTGTCAGAAAAATCAAATATTATTTACAAATTATGCAATTTTATTATGCCTATATCTTTACTAATAAATAACACATTTTTACAATATATGTCTTAAAACTTGCCGTAATGTCTTGTGTTTCATTTTATTATTTCATAATTACATTTATTTCAAAGGTTTATTATTTTCAAGAACATATTCATTCGGTGGGAAAATGAAATATTGTTTTAAAAGATATTAAAATGGCGGCGTTTATGTACAAAAGGCTTACTTTAAAAATAAGTTAAACATTATAATTATACCAAATATTCACCATGTTTTTCACTTAAACGCTAAGTTATACTTCAAAATATATTTTTTTTGTGTAAATACCTACTTCTAACTTTTAAACTAACAGATATTTGCGTGCAAAATGTACACTTGTTTGACAGATATGACTTGGAAAATTTTGTATGAAAAAAATAATTATTTAAATATTTTTAAAATTCAGCATTTTTATCGCATTATTTTTAGCGTGACACTGCATCAGGTATACAGGTACACGTTCGCACATAAATTAGATTTTTAGATGCTCTTGGTTTTTCAGAAGGCGTGAGACAAACACACACATACACACACACACATACACACACACACACACACACACACACACACACACACACACACACACACACACACACACACACACACACACACACACACACACACACACACACAGACACCAACATTTTGATTGCTTTATTACTTTAGACTAGCTTTTATGTCCCGCCGTTGGCCAAGTTGGCCAATTAGTGAAGGAATAAGCAATCGTTATTGTCACAAAAAATATTTGCTAATTCGTAGTATGAAAAGTAGTTTGAAATTTAATTGAGTTTAAGCGATGTAAAATGTTCAAGTGATGGACACAACCCATTTGTTTTTATATATAAGTAGGTACATACAATTTCTGCACGCATGGACTATGGTAAATGGTTTTAAATATGACTGATTATAAAGAGACAACGTTGTAAAGAGTTTGGATTTGGCCACAACCCCTATTTTTATATATTGTCATCGAACGCAAATGTGTTTTAAATATTTAGTAATTTTGGATGATGGGAAATGGCTTAAAAATTAAATAAACAAAAGTACTGAAAAGATTCTAGTGTTGGTCACATCCCATTCGTTTTTATATTTTTCGTCAAGTGTGCATACCTATAGATTATTATATTTTTGCACAATAAAACTGATCTACATTACAGAAGAAGACTTAAATAGTTTTTAATTTGAATATAAACGTTGTGAAGAGTCCAGTAATGGCCACAACCCCGATTTTTTATTATATTGTCATCAAAATCAAATATGTAGTTATTGAAAATTAAGCAATATATGATGATATAATAAATGGTGTAAATTTCGATTGAAAAAAAGTATTGAGAAGATTCTAGTGATGGTCACATCCCATTCGTTTTATGTATTTTCGTCAAGTGTGCATGTTGTTTATAATATTTCTATACAATAGTCTATAAGACTTAAAACTAACCCAAAAGACTAAATGAAAAAAAAGAATAAGTATAAGACTATAACAAATAGTTTGTAATAAAAACTGAACCAATGGTCTACATAAAGGATGCAATAGAAGAATTACACAATAGTAAATGTATTATATAAAAAACTGACCAAATGGTCTTCATAAAAGAAGAAGAAGATGAATTGAAATATATGAAATATTTTATATAAAATTCACCCAATGTCTACATTAAATAAGAAAACGAAGAATTAGACTAAAGGAAATAGTTTGTATAAAAACTAACCAACAGATCTACAAAAAATAAGAAAAAGAAGAATTAGACTATAGAAAGTAGTTAATATAAAAACTGACCCAAAGGTCTACATATTAGAAGAATAATTATACGTCAGGAAATAGATTGTATAAAAACTAACGCAAAGGTCAACATAAAAGAAGACGAAGAAGAATTTGACTAAAGGAAAAGTTTGCATGAAAACTCTCCCTTAGTCTACATAAAAGAGGAAAAATTAGACTATAGGAAGTTAGTTTATACAATATTCAACAAAGGTCTACATAAAATTAGAAAAAGAAGAAATACGTTAAAAGAAATAGTTGGTATCAAAACTGGCCCAGAGGTCTACATAAAATAAGAAGAAAAAGAATTAGATAATAGGAATAAGTTTGTATAAAAACTCACCCAAAGGGCTAAATAAAAGAAGAGGAAGAAGATGAATTAGACTATAGGAAATAGTTTGTATAAAAACTCACCCAAGGTCTACATAAATTAAGAAAAAGAAAAATTAGACTATAGGAAATAGTTTATTTATGAACTGTCCCTAATGACTTCACAAAAGAAGAGGAAGAAGAATTAAACTCCAAGAAATAGTTTGTATAAAAAATCACCCAAAGGTCTACTTAAATAAAAGAAGAATTTCACTAAAGGAAATAGTTTGTAGATTGAATGACATGTGTATTGTAGTTAACCTAAGATAGTTTAATAATTTTCCTATACGAAATTAGTATATTGTTGGTTTTTAAGTAGTATTAGGTATGTAGGTTTCGATTCGATTTATAACAAATTTTATTTGAATATCAGAATGTGTCCGTTACCATAGTAACCATAGAACATGTAAAAAATATCAAATGGTTTGTAGACATTTTTTGAATAATATGTAGGTACCTACATTGGTTTGTTCGATGCCATAAAAATGAAAATTGTCCGAAATATCAAATATTATATACAAATTATGCAATTTTATTATGCCTATATCTTTACTAATAATTAACAGACTTTTACAATATACGTCTTAAAACTTGCTGTAATGTCTTGTGTTTCATTTTATTATTTCATAATTATATCTATTTCAAAGGTTTATTATTTTAAAGAACATATTCATTCGGTAGGAAAATGAAATATTGTATGAAAAGATATTAAAATGGCGGCATTTATGTACAAAACGCTTACTTTAAAAATAAGTTAAACATTATAATTATACAAAATATTCACCATGTTTTTCACTTAAACGCTAAGTTATACTTGAAAGTAATTTTTTTTCGTGTAAATACGTACTTCTAACTTTTAAACTAACCGATATTTGCGTGCAAAATGTACACTTTTTTGACAGATACGACTTGGAAAATTTTGTATGAAAAAAATAATTATTGAAATATTTTTAAAATTCAGCATTTTTATCGCATTATTTTTAGCGTGACACTGCATCAGGTATACAGGTACACGTTCGCACATAAATTAGATTTTTAGATGCTCTTGGTTTTTCAGAAGGCGTGAGACAAACACACACACACACATACACACACACAGACACTAACATTTTGATTGCTTTATTACTTTAGATTAGCGGGCTTATAAGCATTTTTTAATTTCTTCCAACCAATCAGAATACTAGATATCCGAAAGACCCTTCGTCAACACATCTTACTAACCCAATCATGAGCAATTTCGCATTGTTCCATTTTCAAATATAACCTAATCACAACAAATTTCGCGTTGGGTTTTGTTCGGAGTACATAAACAAATTCACAGGGCTTAGTTGTTATAGAATCAGTTTCACGGTGTCAGAGAACCAGTAAGCGAAATAATCCTCTATGATTGCCTATTAATCATCTATTTTTTCTTCTGTTTAGCTACAGGACACGAAAAATAATAATTAAGAAGGAGTCTTTGTAAAACGACATATCCGGCTCAGACCAAAAAATTTATATTCAATTTGTTCTAAAGAAACGGTAACATCAAAACCTTATTTGGCGTTTTGACGAAAAATGTCAATAACACGTACCTACATTAACAATGTTTTTTTTATATACACTAAAATATGTGTCAATCCAAAAGAACTACTAAGCAATCTTCTTTTATTCACTCCAACGTTCTTGTGCATTGCAGTGAATAACATTTAGGTATAAACTATGCAATACAATACCTACTCACAGTATGAAATCTATGTAATGTGTTGTCACAACCCTCTATAACGAAACCGTCTACAACAAAAACGTATTTTTTAAGTTTAAATCATGTAGTAAAACATTCGGTATTACCACAACTCATTGAGTCATTCATCCTTGAAATGAGAATACAATAAAGACGAACTTTCTTCACATCCATAATATACATGTACATGTTCGATTTTTACAAGGTTCAAACATCTTACACAAATTGTACAAAAAAATCATGCTTTCGCCAACATTTTATATCAAAATCATCCCGATTCGTAATTCATGAAGAAATCGTACCTATATTTAATATTTATTTGATATTAATGCAACTGACTTTGCTTCAGTTTTAAAGAAAATGGGTCCAATACAATTAAACACAAACCGTACCTTGAAACTTTTATGCTATGAATATAGAATCGGAAGACTGCCTCGGAGGACAGGGGGAAGTTGGAGGCGAGGGTTGATCGAGGCCAAAACTCGATATAGGCTATAGGGCCATCGATGAAGAAGGTTTATTATACGTATAGGCAACCATGAACGGATGATTCGGATACTTAATATCATCAAAGGCTCTAAGGGAATCCCATTACTATCAATAAACCCTTTCATTTCCAATATTATAGGTATATAAAAATCATTATATATTCTACCGAGTTTTGCATTTTTATTACCTATTATTGTTTAAAAAACAACCTAATTTAATACGTTTCATATTTTTGATGATATTAAAAGTGTTTGACTTGAAAATAAGTCATGATTTTTTTAATATTTTTAAGGCATTGCATCCTATTGGATGATTTGTGCTTAAAAATCGGCAAATAAACAAATTTACACAAACAAATAAACTCAGACAAGGGACTGAAATAAAATTTACAAATACCTAAGAATTAAAAAGTCATGTTAATACGAATAAAAAATATTATATATCACAAAAAAATAATCACAAGTTAATTTAGTTTTTTACTTCCAATTTTTACAGTCGCTAAAATGACAAAATGAATTTCTCGGACGTTGAAATTCGTTATGCCGAGTTGCAACATTCTCTGTGAGGATTTGCGATATGGAATACAAGACTAAAATAAAACCTATTTACTATTTTACATGAGAGCTTCGGACAAGTGCTCACATTTTTCTTTAATTCAAGCAACATATTTTAACATTATTCGTACATTTAACCTACTTGAGATAAATCTATTCGCTGACTGGATATTTCCTTAATTTTATCTTATCTCATACATATATTCTTTTCTTGGGAACTTAATTTTGATGTTTCAAATCTAGATTTTATGATTAGATAGGTACTTAACAAATTGTGCGTCAGTAATGAAAACTATTCTTAATCTAACGTCAATTATGAACGAAAATTCAAGATGAACGACTTTATGTTTTTCAGACATAGCATACGTACAAGATTATGTATTTTGTTTTTTTATAACAATTGGCTAATTTAATGAAATTACAACATTTGGGAATTTGGTTTTACAATCTCTGGATTTTTCCCAATAGAGATTTTTTAAAATAGTTTATTAGTTTTAAGGACGTTTTTATATAATCACGTAGTTAGTAAATAGATGCTATTGACGTCAATGTAACTGGCTAAATTTCTATGAAAAACAATGTAAAATTATTACTTTGATGATAGAATAAAAAGAAGTACCTACATAATTCGTATAGGTATTGGAAACAGGCCCGGATCCACTATAAGTTCAAAGAGTTTATTTGCGCCAAGCACATGGAAATCTGGGGACCAAATATAAGAAATGATGATTTTCGAGTGAACTTTTGAATTGAGCGCACCAGGCGCCGAAAGCTGTACGAAAGATCCGGCCCTGATTGGTACACGTATTATTTTTACCAGACAAGCACGCCAATTTTACTTTTATTGCCGCAGAGGTTTGGACATTTTGGAAAGGTAAACTTTAACCCCGAGATTTATTCGAAAATACATCTAGAATCACCGCGATAATATATTGTGATAGTTGAGAAAAGTTGCCATGCTATAGAAACTTTGCGCGAATTCACGGAATTCTCAAAATTCATTTCTTTATAGCCATAACACAGACATTACAATTTGAGACGGGGCGGATCATAATGAGAAAGGTTTAAATATTGTTAAAATTATAAAAAAAAGTCTCTTCATAAATGAAAAAATACGGCATTCGTTAATTAGCTTGCACTGACAAACTATTTATACAGTTTAGAGCACAAATAATAGATCTTGTCTACTTATGTAGATGTATTAGTATTTAAAAAAAAAACTAAATATTATCATCTGTCAAATGTTTTGCATTTTTTAAAGAATATAAAAAATAGCGTTAAATATTAATAGTCAATGAATAAATTAATTGTATAAGGCTTACCGCTGGAAATCAAACCAGCTTTTTATACACAAAATAATTAAGATAACTTCTTAAGAAATAATATTGACTAGAGTCCGCGTAATAGTAATTCCGGGGTGTAGGTACAGGTTGAATTATAAATAAATAAATAAATAATCAACACTTCCTTGCACCCTGCGCAAGTGGTGAGTTTATTGCCGTATGGCAATTTCTTCCAACTAACCAGTGTTTCCAGCCCAGAGAAGCAATATTTACGTGAGAAATGAATTTAAATAAATTTCTCCTCTGCTGGGAATCGAACCCAGGACGCCCGCACAGAAACCGAACCCCTTACCAACTGTGCCACGGTATATAATAGTAATTATAATGACTGTTCATCATTTTATATAAAAAAAACAGGAAGAAATTTCGAAATCCGAGTAAGGGAGCATATGAGATGTCTCAAAAGTAACAATTTCTCTGAATTCGCGAATCATGATGTAATTAAACACAAACACAATAAAAATTTAAATAAGACAATTTGGAAGCAAATCAAATATTTTTTAAAAGTTATGTTTTTGACAAATTTTAAACATCTCAATAGAGACGAAGTTGAAGAATGAGTTGTAGAATTCCAACTTCGTCCCTATTGAGATGTTTAAATTTGTCAAAAAAATATCATTTGACCCCGACAGGGAAAAAATCCAATGTTTGCGTATATGCAACCTATAAAAATTATTCGATTTACATACCTACACATTGGTACAAGTAGGTTAACAAGCCAACATTTTTCCTAGCACTCTTCAGGGGTGACATCTGTGCGAGAACACTGCCACTTCATGTATAAGGATTGTTGCTTTCATTGTTTACAAAAAAAAACACTTTCTCAATCAATGGCGTTACAAAAAAAGGTTTACTCGTTACTTTATAGATGACAAATGTCCTTTTTTCAAACGATCTATTTCTCATTATTAAAATATATAGAACTTTCAATATTGCATTAATAAGGGAACTTAAGAAGACGTTGGGCAAGTGCATAAAGTGATCGCGTATACCAGCCGATGACTGGTCGTGAGCACTATAGGTGTCTGGAATTCTTGGTTCTTCTATAATATTCCAACTTCGTCTCTATTGAGATGATAAAAATTTGTTAAAAATTTATAATTTGAAATCATAAAAATGAAAAAATCGTATAAATAACGAACTAAATTTAAGTAACTCACCACTATATAATATTCTTTCGCTTAGTAATAGGTATATCAGATAATTATAATTATAACTTCCTTCTGCCCGCCCTCACCATACCGTTAGTTTCAATAAGTCACACAGCCGTTAGCGCTTGCACATATTCCGATTTATTACGAGTTTGTCCGGAGGAAGAAGCGGTTAGCTTAGAAAACGTTCGACACAAAATACTCATTCTCATGGTAATATATTATAATGTTTTATTACCAACAGACTCATAACACACACACACACACACACACACACACACACACACACACACACACACACACACCCTCACACACACACACACACACACGCACACACATACACACCCTCACACACAAACATCCCTCACACATACATACATATACACACCCTCTCTCTTACATAAGCGGAAAAATAATTAAATAAATAAATAATTAACTACTTACACTACACACACAAACAAAAATGTATTTGACACATGTAATTGACATTAGATTTAGATCATTTATGTATCATAACATATTATTAATTCATGTAATCAAACTATCTAATGTTGTTTGTGTTAATTAAAAATAAAAATAAAATAACGGGATGATTAAAACCTATTCCTGTGGAAAAAATCCAATTACTAACTGGAATTGCACCACCACGTATAAGAAGAGCCGTAGCTTCTGAAGAGGAAAAGATGAGACAGCAGAATAACTCTCGACATCCGCTATATGGTCACATTCTCCCGCCCTCAAGACTCAAGTCTAGAAACAGTTTTCTCAGGAATACAATCGCACTAACCTCAACCAGCAAAAGAGAAGAATCGAGCTGTGGAGGGAAAGGTG
This sequence comes from Molanna angustata, assembly GCA_963576475.1. NCBI lineage: Eukaryota > Metazoa > Arthropoda > Insecta > Trichoptera > Molannidae > Molanna > Molanna angustata. The sequence continues at coordinate 29,620,687 of OY754964.1, read as the reverse complement.
AGGAAGTGAAAACTTCCATGAACCAACAGAGGTACTTCCAACGGGTCACCGACTACCATAATATGCAACCTGGAAATCCCTGAATAGACTACGAACGAGTGTAGGAAGGTGCAAGGTAAACCTGCATAGATGGAGAATGCTAGAGGATGACCAGGACATGGCATGCGAATGTGGGGAGACGCAGAACATGTCACACCTGCTGAACTGCCCCGTTATGGAAAGAGGTTGCTCTGAGGAGGGTCTGTGGCAAGTGAATGAGAATGCTATTATGGCTGTAATTACTGGAGGGAAACAATATAGGTTGATGATCTTGGACACGGAAAATCAAATCAAATATAAAGTTATTGTATATTTTTTTTCATATATTTATAATTAGTAAAAATATTCCACCAAGTATAGCAAAATTGTTTGAATTAATCTTTCAGGGAGTATAATATTGAAAAGAATTTCACCATTGGTTAACTCGGGTTCAATATTAAGCAAAACATTATAGAATTCGCATAATTTTGTCTTTTCATAGCCAATCGTAGGTTCGCCAAAGTGAAATATGTATGAAATCTAGAACCAAATTATCACTAAATGTTTAAAAAGTAGCTATTTTACATTCAGTACATTTGTATTTTTATCTAAAATGATAAAACAAATGTATTATATACAAGAGTTTTCAAAAGTTTTTGCCAAAAGCTTGAACCTGGCTTCCGGGTGCGCAGATCGCATTTTGTGTATTTTTGCTTCGTTGGTATAGATGCAAATCGCCCCCTTCTCGGCGAAATGCCTCAAGATATTTGGCGACAACTATACAAGCAATTTAACGGCACTTCATATTAGATGATTTAGAATCAAATCGCCTATTTATGTCAGCTTTAAACTCTAGAATAGGTATGCATTTTTCACCTAATTGATTACAGTGTCGTACCTACATACAATACCCAAATATTGACGACACTTATATCAATTAGGTGAAAAATAATTCTCAAAAAGAAGCGTTTGCACCTGATATCAGACAGAGACATCAACACTTCTTCCTGTCGGCCTTCGTAGCTCAGTTGGTTGGGTATCTGACTGCTTATCCAAAGGTCCTGGGTTCGATTTCCGGTCGAGATACAGTTTTTAATTGTGTTTTCAGTCTGGATCTGTCAGATGATTAATATCGTAAGTAACCAGAATGTGGCAACTTGTTATTGAGTGCGTGTTAAATGAATATTTCACATAGTACCTGTTAATTGCCCGAGAAGCAATGTAAAATAAAACGTGGGTTAAAATTTTGTAAGACACATTGTGCATATTCTTGTTATAAAAAATAATTAATTATTATTATGAACTTATCCAAAGTATGAATATCCACATAAAACTCTAAACCGGTAGAGCATTTCGTGGAAATTTGTTGCTATCAAATAAAAATCCCGTTGCGTATTTTTTCGAATGAATACCTACTGAGAAATTTCAACACTAAACTAAATCCTAGAGGTTAAACTTTACGTTAAACGTTAAAGTATATTATAATATGCTGGAGGCAAGATTCAACCAAAGACATTAATGTAGTTTGTATTTATTTATTAATTTTATTTTGTAAATATGCTTTTCCAAAAAAATGTGTTATTATTAATTTAATTTATTCTGTACGCTAGTATTGTTTTTCTATCTACATGACAAGTATGTTCATGTCATGCTTAGCCAGTCAACTTCTGTAAATGACAAGGATATATTCAATTTGGACCCTGGCCGTTACATTTTCCTCTCCGAAGAGCATGTTAGGTAGATACGTTCATTCCTGTCGTTGTCTACCAAAACCATAAAATAAGGCCTGTGTTATTTCACTAAACTGTGTACAACGATATCTTTCATTATAAAGTTACATTAAATTCAACGCAATTTCATAAATTGCGCTCATCGTGAACCTGGAACGACTTACATAAGGTAGTTGATTATGTCGTGATACTAAATTTTAATATCGTATAATGATAGTAATTATTTCATATATTACATACGCTGTGGTAAATTAATAAGATTCGAGAACAGATTTCAATTAAAAACAATTTCCAAGAAAAAAAACGTATTATGTTTCTTCTTCTTCTTGTGCCAATCCTAACGGAAGATGGCGGCCATCACACAAATCTCATCCTGATTTTGCGCTAACCTAATTAGTGACTCCCCATCCGGAATCCCGAATCACTGCCTGGGATTTAATCCTTAAGGGAATCAGACAAGGTTGTATACTTTCGCCCATGTTTTACTCTGAATTCGTTTTCAGAAATGCCCTAGAAGATGATGACATAGGGATAAAGATATATGGAGTAAGATATGCCGAAAACGCTGCCATTATAGCTGACACTGCCGTGCATCTGCAACCTGGGGGGGTAAGTCTGGCCAACAGGCGAAATCAAAACCATCCATGTTTACCCATATCATGGATTTATCTTATGGAGTTCTATAACATCTTAAGATATTATACAACTCCATATGATAATTATATCCATGATATGGGAAAATATGGATGGTTTTGATTCTGCCGGTTGACCAAACATCCCCCCCAAGTAGTAGCCTTTATCTTGAAGCTCGAATCCGATCCCAATTCCAAATTTTCGTTTAGAACTTATGTACATATATACCTTTCGCCAGTGCATATTCAAATTACTAATTATGAGGGTTTTAATTCAACCAGTGGGGCAAGTCTGGTCTAACCGGTGAAATCAAAACTTTCACGATTACCCATATCATGGATATATTATATGGAGTTCTATAATATCTTTAGATGTCACAGAACTCCATATGATAATTATATCCATGATGTGGATAATCACGAGGGTTTTGATTTCGCCGGTTGGACAAGACTTGCCCCCCTGGTGTCCCGTTTTAAATACTTTGGAGTTCTGGTTAATTGATGAGTGGAACTCAGATTCAAATAAAGACCTGTGTAGTCTTACTATTGAAACTCGAATCCGATCCAAATTTCAAATTTTCATTTAGAACTTATATACCTGGCGCCTGCGTACCTACATTTAAATTAACGACTATTATGATTAACCTACCTATCGTATTATTCTCCGTTACAAAGGTAGGTTCTTAGCGAATAGGATCGGATTTTCAGTGGAGAAGGCCGCAGAATTGGGATGGCCTGATCCACCTTCCACAAAATTAAACGAGTGGGTTGTGGCAAAAGTTAAACTTCTCACTAACAAGTCTACAAAATATTCCAATTTTATATGGAAAATATAGGTATAGCATTATTATGAAAAATTGATAATTCTTCAATGCCATTTTATGAAATTGATGTGCTTTTTTACCAATTTGAAAATAAAAATAACAAATTACGAGTTTTCTTAGCTTAGGGTCATTTTTAAATATTTGACAGTTAAAAAAATTGAGAAGCACTATACAGATATCCTTCAAAATAATAATAGGGTCTAAAGCGAGTATTAGATACACAAATTTGCAAAATTTGAAAAGAATCGAATGAGTACTTTAGTCTATAATCAATAAAGTAAAATAAACACGCCGTACATAGCACACAGCACACACAGATACATTGTGATGAAACTTTCAGAATAGAATCTCAGCATGATACTAGTTGATAATCTGCAATAAATAAAATAGCCTTAAAAATTTCGAATAGCTCCCCACTATATCCCCTTGGGTTAGTGAAGAGTAAAAACTGCTGTGTAATCGAGATTTAAAGCAAAGTACGTGATGGAGAGCTGTTACAGAATACGCGTTGCCAGTACTCTTGTATGAAATGGAAGGATGGAGTTTCCAAATCTAAACAATAAATAAATGAAATTATTATTCTAAGAAACGATCATTGTATACAACTATTATTATCCTAGAATAACAAAACATTATTTGCGATATAACATTTCAATAACAAATCAAAGTAGATATTATCAAGTTAACTACTATTTTAAAGTTCAACAATGTTATTATTGTTTTTGAAATTTAGATAAGTAAATGTTAATTTGAAAGCGAAGGTGTTTTAATATGTTTGTACCAACATTTATTATCTGTAGGTTTTGAGTTCGTATGCTGATCAAATAACAGTATGAGAAATGTTTTCAGGAATAAATATTTTTGAGCGATGGGTAGGTATTTGGAACCCCTATTTATTTGTCCTCTATGGTCAAAGAGGGGTATACATTAAGTTGTTTTTTTTTATAATCATATATTCATAGTGTCTAATGTTATTACAAATTAAGTTGTATCTTTTATGAAATCAACCCATCAGAAAATAGCATGCGTCTTTAAATTAACACATAAACAGATTTATTGATTGTAAAACAGTCATATTTTTTTCATAAATTGTAAAACAACATTGAAATGTAAGGTAAGTTAGGTAAGTGTTCCAGTAAAAACCACTTACATTACTTAAGTTCACATTTCAGAAAATTTTTCTTTTGTCAATGTTACGGCGCTCAAATTGTAGAACTCTGAAATTGCTGATTTAGGTTCTAAAAAGGATTTATTTCCTTACACAAGACGATCATTTTGTCTCATTAGGAATGATTTGTTTGACTGTAATACATAGATGAGAGAAAAGTAAACATTAAATTAATGAATAGATAAATGGTATTAAACTCATTAAAAGATCTCACAGTGATGTCATCATTAAGAATCCTTGTACCTACATATAGGAAGGTACCTCATTTTCACGTAAAATTATTATTCTATTATTTTATGTGACATGGAATAGGTGTACCTACCTATGAATACAATATGAGAACCTTCATATTTTCCTCTCAGCTCTGTGACCGCTCCAGTTCGTCCAACGATCTCCGCGACCTATATTATTCTGGATTAAAGAGACCACCAAGTTGTACCAGGAATACGAATGTACATTGTTTTGAGATGAAATTCGTACGTCACTATTTTGTCTGTTCAATTTCACTCGAATCACTTGAGTGAAATTGAACAGACTGGCAGACAGACATGGCACCCAAATTAATCACTTGATTAATCATTTTTACCTGAATATTTGTAGTATTTTCACAAATTAAACCAATGCGGTGCCTAAGTTAACATCTCAAAAACTCCAAATCAAAAATGATTATGAAAAAACATCATAGCAAGTATCAATTTATTAAAGTGCAAAGATCCATTTATTTCTTTGTGTGAATAATTTTATTTTTTACTGTTTGTAATGTGTCTAATTCTTTTTTGTCTATTTTTATCTGGTTCTGTACTTTAATCTGTTTGTTATGAATTATTTTTAGTATTGTAACAAATAAATGGCTTATGCCGATATTGTATAAATAAATAAAAGTTAAGCGATCAAACAAACTTAATAGTATAAAGAAATTTCTGCGGATATCATCCTAATGATTGGGTGGAATGCAAACTAAAAAAGAAGAAGAAGGAACTTATAACAAGTAGGTAGGTACCTATCTTGTATTTTATTTTTTTCGTTCGACCGCTGTGACACGGTTAATTGATTGACTTCTCAACCTCTCAAACACAACGGTTTTGTACATATAGGGGGGCGGGCAATTCCGGTTAAACGGCGGAATGGAAACCCTCGGTTTAGATATTCTTTATAGAATACTCTTGCTACATAGGTTTATAACGTAGTTTACCACTACGATATGGGTTACCGTGGAACGGGACTTGCCCTGCCGATCAGTAAATTTTGTGTCTCTATTCAAATACTTTGAAGTCTCAAAATAGATATTTATACATTTTATAACAAGGATATTTGTAAAAAACTTGTACGTTCCAATACTAATGTACAAAAGTTGTACGTTCCAGTACTTACGTATTGTAGGAATGTTATGATTTCGTAATATTCTGTTTTTTTTTACTTTCATTGCCACTTATTTGTCGTCAGGACCCAATTGGCTTAACTCTCCGTCAATAAGCCTGGGAAAGAGATTACGAACGTAATCCCCTCAAAAACCAGTCAAAAAAAAATATTCAATCTGGACACAGCTGGATTTCGAAAAAATATACACGAATTGAAGATAAAGCTATCTTCGAAAATGCCTCATTTCGGTGTATCGAAATTTCTTTCTAATAAAATATGGTCTTTCGTTAAAAGTTCTTAGTATCGTGGCTACGCAAGAATAATGAGATTTACTAAAAAACATAATTTCGTTAATTCATACCATCAGGTCGAGTGCCTTATTTCTTTTCACATATTTTCTTGTAGACAGTCATCACTTAATACATTTATTTTTCTAATGGCCGTGTTCACCAAGGAACATCAAATGGATCATCAACTAACTACCTGCTCGGAGCTCAAATCCTTGAGTACATCGCTCAGTGAATTTGTATTTCACCAACTAAAAACCAACATTCTTAATTGAGCCCTAGGCTCAACTCTCCTTAAATTTCCGGTGTAAAGGAATACGAACTCAAGTTTAATTATATAGAAATATTTAAAAACCAAGAACACATTATTTATCTTGTTTCCTTTATTAAAATAACAATCAAATATTATTACAGTGTGTAGTTCACAATTTTTACAAGTTTTGAAATTGTTTGAAAAAAAGTATTACTTTGATCTCATCAGTAGGTATATTCGCATTAGTGTCGTGAACGGCCGCGGGCGCTGTATACCTGAAACCATGTTTACAAACATATCGCGTACCTGATATTCTACCCTTGCTACCTGTGTTATTGTGCATACTGCCATTATTGTTTTCGTTGACATCTATTATGCTGTTTTAAATGAAATTCAATTTTATTTAACAAATACAAAAAGCAATGTTTTGACATCATGAATAAATTCTTTCGTTCATTTCACCTGGGTAAGCGTTCTTGTCTATTTCATCGGCTAATTCAACTATTTTCTCAAACCAGGTCTTTCGTGATAATAATATATCTGGATAATATAGAAATATAATATAAAATATAACAAGTGCTAAAATGTAATAATTTTAGTTACAAAATACGTTGATGAATGACTTGATCCACAATAGACCGTCACTTAAGAGTTGAGTCGCCGGCGTCACTTAACGGTAGTAAGTTTGTTTGGAGAAACGAAATTTTACGCTAAGTGCATCAAAAAATTGATTTTAGCGCTAAGGAACCTTGGTGAAAGTGGGGGTTAATATCATCTCCTTTCACATCAACTTTGCTTGGGCTAATCCTTTTCCTAAATATAAATTTCTTACAATCTATGGACTTTTTCTTATTTCAATCAAAAATTTATTTCTCGACATTTTTGATGAATCATTAAATTTGTTTTACTAAATCTTTTGATTAACAATGAAAATTCAATCAAAAATATTACGTGGTGTTAATTTAAAATGTTTTATTTCTCGTGGTTACTCATTTCGGATTGCTTATATAATATGTTGTATAATACAAAATATGAATAGGCAAAAAAACAATGAGCCATCTAAAATCTATAGATGTCTATAATACAATTTGTTCTGGATCGTAGTTTGATATCATAACAGCTCAAATAGTGAAATCCCTTTACATCACGTACCTCATTAGGAAAGTGTGTAATTTCCTACCTATGAATCTGTATTTTATCCGTATAAGGAAGGATTTTAACACCGCTCATAATAACTTTATACGTATGTATATAAGTTTGCACTCGTTTTCTATTTTTCTTGATATTCAAATTCATTTCATTGCGCATATTGTCTCTCCGTAAACAAGGTGAGAAATTGTGTATATCAGCTATAAAGATCTATGCTGTCGCAGCAAATCCCACGAAAATACATCATATCTGCATTTTCATTGTAAATCCCATAAATTTGATCATTTGATCAAGTCGTCGCCTTTAAGACAAATATCATCATCACCTTGACAAATACAATTTTGTAAATTATTACAATCAATATAAACAAATATTTAAAGTATAAAAGATATACATATAATTTGAAATTAATGTTGAGGTTTTTTTTTAATTCTAACAATTAAGCCGCAGTCACAATTCATCATTTTTATCGCGCGATGCTAAACGTCGTTTTATTAAACCAACACAGTTTCAAAAGTCACAAAGAAGCGGGAAATTGTTTTTGCAAAATGTAATTTTGCGTTAGGTCTCCGAATTAGGGTTGTTGATGTTGTTGCATTTTTTTCTACATCAGCATCAGCTGTTACCAATGAAGTTGATACCTAATTGTTTTCTTAAAAATCTGGCAAAAAGTGAATTTATTTCCATAAGTTGTCCTGCACAGTACCACACTCACAAGTATCTTCCTCTCTATAGCCCCATTTTTGAGGTTACTGTAGCAGCGGGAAACTCGCACCTTCTCTCATGCCCCTTGATTGGAGTTACATGTACACATGAAGACACCGTGACAACGAAGGAAAGCGGCATCCGGGTGGCAGAGCTCTGGTTTTTTCAAATTTGATAGTTTTCCGGACACGGAAAGTAAGTAAAGTAAGTAAGTATTTCCATAAGTCTTATGTTATGAGAAATAAATTCTCTTGAACAAATCGACAGTTGGATCTCATGTGTTACGTGCAACTAGTCTATTAAAAACATGTACATTATATTAGTACCTACTACTCAACCTTTTTTGGCATTTTTTATAAAAATTTAATGAAGTGAGGACAGCGTTACACACAATTTATATGGCAGTATACACTACATAATATCTACATTCTACGGGGACTCTAAAATAGTTTGATAAGTACTTAAATCTCTGTAGGTTGTTAACATTCATACAAATAAATTCCAACGCAGTTCTTTTACGCAGCAAACGGGAAACACAGGAAACAACATAAATGGTACTTTTAAAATTTAACTATGTTTGTAAGAAATACAAAATTATTTCATTTTATCTATCAATAAATTACCTAATCTATCTGAAAATAATTTAACCATGCATTGTCATCGGGAATACCTACACAAATTCTGAAAATTTCCGAGCTGCAAGTGGTCGGGAAATGATTTAAAAATCAATAGAAAAATTCTAGTACGGGCATACAAGTGAAGTTAAATAAAAGTGTGTAATAAGATGCTGATGTTCGCAACAACCCTGCTCCAAATATATATTTTATGCACTTGCGAAATTTATAATTTTTTGATCGTCATTTATATAAGTCTAGCAAGTAATAATAGAATATTTAGAAATATATTGGTAACTACAATTTTAAAGTTGTGGGTAAACGCGAAATGCTTTGCAGAAAATAGATAAATAGAGTTCACATGATCATTTATTTTAATTTTATTTTGTTAACAGAAAACATTAAAGGATAAAATATATGGCAGAGAACAAGTCATTTTTCTGTTATTTTTGTTGAAACCATGTAAATATTTTTCATCCACATTAACGTCTCGCAATTTTTCCAAAGTCATGAGCCGCCTCCACCACATTTGGTGTACAATTGGTTTTGACAGGCGTGTCCTTAATTCTGAACGTTTTTTGGTCGTCAAACCATGCTCTGAAAAATCATAGTGTAATTTTCACTTGATATGTAGACAAAATACAGCATTTTTATATGAATTCTAGAATGTCAAAAACAAACTGTCAGAGGGAACGAGATTAAACTGGATTAGCAATTCAGTAATATTGGGTTCAAAACTGACTTACTTTAAAATATCCGTCATTTCTTTATTTTCTTTCTCCAATGTAAGACGTTCGTATTGTAAAGCTTTTCTCGATATATCAGCTTCTGCAACTAGAGCCCAAAATGATGACAGCTCGTCGAATGGTTCCAATGCCTTCAAAATAACATAGATACTCGTTACATAAAACAAACGGTGACCAGACAAATCGTTATTATAGTCTAATGAGAACTCGACAATTCGTAACAGGTCAAAACAGAAAATCACAAAACAGAACGGTGACAAATCAACACATAGACATAACAGAACTTTTCTAATACGATTTCAAACAGATTATGAAATTAGACAACGTCGCAACGATGCAAACTTTTGGTAAAAATAGGTTTGTTATTTATATTATGTATTTATCTTTCTGTACGTAATATAAACAAATTACTGTACACTAGCAGGATTACTGATATTAGGCAATGTCTTCCAATCAACCAGATTACAAATTATGACAAAAATGTATATGCACGTCAACAAAATAATGATAGCAAAAAATAACAAATAATAGGTAAATAATATTACACCAAAATAACAATTAAAAAAAATGAAAATACTTCATAGCAAAAAAGGATAGGGTAAGGACAAGGAGAGGAAATCGGGATCAGGTGCTCAGGGATAAATATTCCTCTTTATTTTTTTTCTTGAAAATACAAAGTGAGTTAGACCATCACCACCATGGTGATGGTTAGACGACGCAATATCCGTACTTAAGCAATTCCATAATCTTGCTGATTGTACTTCGGACGAAGAGCTGAGAAATTCTGTATTATGGATAGGGATAAATAGTGTAATGTACATATGTATGTAGTTATTATTCGCGTGATGGACATGTGTTGATTTGTCACTGTACCTACTGTTTTGACATGTTGCGAATTAACTTGTTCTGATTAGACTTTAACAATATATCACAGAACCAATACAAGCACATAGAATCAGTTGTTTTTTTTTATATTAATAATACCTATTGTTTATGATAATATGATAAACATGAACGCAGAAACCTTCTATGAAAGGATTATTTTCTTACTCGGGCATATTATCGACACATACCTACCAAATAATTATTACGTTGCAAATCATATGAATATGTCCTCGTCTTATTCTTCTTGTTCTTCCTTCAGCCATCTCTCCACAGCTGGATATAGGCCTCTTCTAAGTAGTTCCATTCTCCCTATTTTTTTGGTTTTTTGACCCATTTCCAATTCTAGCGACGAGGACAATATCATCTGCCTACCTTTTATGATACCGGCCTTTTCCCTATTCATATCCCATGGTATCTATTTCAGAATTTTCAGAACTCAAGCGTGGTGTTTTAATGTCAAAAACCTTCTAACAAACCATAAACAAGACTATATTATGTCCTCATATAATAATCTCTAAATGCTTGTGTGAACGAAATATGTCGTGGCAGGATTCGAACTCTCGACCACTGGACACTCATCTTATTAATTTTAATAATCAATGATTATGAAAAGCCAGAATTAATACACATTTTTACAGCTAAGTACCTACCTACTCAAAACAAAATTACTTAAGAAGTTAATTGGGATATACTTACATACAAACGACACAAAGATTGATATACTTATACCATCATTCTATATTGTATTAATCTCGGATTGTTTTCTTTGAAAATGTCGTATTACTTGACCGACTGACAGTCGTATTTTTAAGTCAAACGTAGTCAACCTACTCTATCAATGAAGATAATATGCCAAAACTATAGCGTTTTTTTAGATACTCGTGAATCCCTATATCATATAATTAAAATAAATACAACCTCTTTCAAAATATCAGTTCCGTTGTTATCAAACAAGAAAGAACGTGAAATATCTTCTCTCCCTTTACCGGATATTTCACTCATGGTTTGAAGTCTTCTGCAAATATGGGCCGCAGTCAGAATGCGTTCTCCTTTTTTTGCAACTCTTTCCATCCACTATAAAAATTATAATATATATTCGTCTAAAATCAATTGTACAAGTGTGCCAGAAATGGATTAATTAACTTGGCATGATAGCTAATTAGGTACAATTTTTTTTTCAATAAGATAATTTTGATGAAATTCTGAAAAAGTCTATTTTCAGGATTAAATCATTCAGATAAGTAATGAACTAGGGTTAGCGTCCACATAAGCGTTCCAGAAGGATCGGACGCAGCGCATTAGACGGATTTTAGTATTATTTAGAATTCATGCGCGCGCATCGGATCATCTTCAATACTGAGGTAGCTTTAAGGCTAGCGTCCATACAGGCATAGCGGACGGATCGGATTTTTGTCTCCTAGCAACAATATGTAACAATATCAATAATGCGCGCGCTTCATACGATGCCGATCGAGCTGTGGACGCACTTGTATGAATTCCTATACAAAGAAGCCGTCTGATGCGCTCCGTCCGATCCATCCGCTGCACATGTATTGAAAAATCAATTGAAAAACAACCTATGTTTTTCTAATAGAAATAACGATGAAATCCGATAAACTCTATGATATTTGCTAATAATGAATTAATAAAATAATAAAAGAGATAGATAGTTATTAATAAAAAAAATACTTTGAAAAAACCTTGAGAGATCAATATTGCTGGAGCGTTCCTGAAAAAAAACCGAGGGGAGAGGGAATCCGTTATGAGATGGATCGACCAGCGATTTACTCATGACACGTTCTTAATGCTTTCTTAGCTCGCCTTAATCTTAAAATCTTTATCTTTCTTTACATTTAATCACGAAAATTTGTTAATATCAACGTTAAGTATGAAATCTTCAATAGTAAATTGTTGTATAAATTAATGTTATTATTCAATTAATTGAGCCAAAAAGATTGCTAAAATCTGAAGCTGATCTTAATTTTACTGTTATCAACTTCATGAGTAACCCTACAGGTCAAGGAAGTTGCCAACTCCACTATTAGAGATGATACAATTTTTTTGATAAAGAATTTTCTACTGGGAACATCTGTTAGGGACAACGACCCCTTACTATTAGGAAACGACGCTGAGAGATATTATTTTATGTTGAAAACAAAACAAATTGTTATGAAATTAAAATGAATTAATAACCTTTATTGTTTCAGTGGAAATATCCACCAAATCCGAGAACTGTGTGCTGTCTGTTTGTAAATCATCTTCAACTTTCTTTCTTGCCCGGTTATATTCATCTCTGTTCCTCACGTAGTTAGCTCTTATACCGGCCATAAATGTTCCGTCGTCATATGTTTGAACATCCTGTCTCAACTTTTTAATTAATATCTGAACCAAAACATAAAAAAAAACATTAGGTTCACAAAGTACATTTATAGGTACACTGATATTTTTTCCCAAAGTAGCGAACTGACGATGGGGGATTTTTTCGCAGACAACGAAAAGTCTCAAGTTTATTAATAAGTTTTTTTTGTGGGGATGTAATATTTCCTTTTTTTAGCTTTATGTCTTTTTTAATCTAATAAATTACCTCGTAGTTGTAAATCCGCAGCAGAGCAGTACCTACCCAGTTTAATTATAATATTTTTTGTTGTTGATATTTAGGTACTATTTATTTTATTTACATTTAACACACAAGTACATATTCTTAAAAACAAGGAAAACGAAATCTGTCTTCGGAAAAAGACATCTTGTTTTACTAATCTACAGTTCATTGCCTGCTTACTTGAAATCACTCAAACTTTAATTATTAAAAAAAAAGTAATTCATTATTGCTTGTTAATTATGTATAATAATAATGAATTAACTATTTTGTCCAACCTCCAATTTCAAAACGATTTTTTTAGTATTATTGTATCGTTTTTCGTATTTTTTTCATTATATATTATTATCTATTAAAATGATTCAATGTATCAAAATAACACAAGATTTACATTTTTTTTTACTTCAGTCTGGATAAAAAACGAAAAAACCTTCTCCTGTAAAATTTGCTAAATGGTCGATTGGACACTCAAGCACTAGGGCGACGTCCTATCTGTTGGCCGTGAACTTTCAGAGAGAATAGTCACTCACGTTTTAATTTGGGTATATATGTATGTTTATATTCTTTTTTTTCTTTCTGTGTATTATTTATTTTGTGTGTTATTATTTTAGTTGTTTTTTTTCATAATATTTTTTTATGATTGAAAAAAAAATACTACTTATAGGTACTTACTTAGGTACCAACTTATAATAGATATAAAAAAATGTATGTACACTGGCCAGGAATTCCTAGTAAGATGACCATAGTATATTACTATTATGCATAAAATTTTGTTTTCATAACTAAATAAATATGTATTATAACATCACTTTTCTACGGCGATGGCCGATTTACCAATAATATTAATAACAATAAAATACTACAAATATTTACACTCAATTTACCATTATACACATCCTCAAAAGAATTATCAGATCAATTTTTAAATTGTAAATTATTTAATATATCAAAATATGTAACAAACGCACCGATCAACCTTTCAATAGGAAATAATTCCCCCATCCAGATACTTAACATTTCAAAGGATTGATAGGCTCTGAGGAGGTCTTTATACTACCTATCAACCCTATTGATTCACGATCATTTTAATTATTATTTTTTCGATAAATTTAAAATTTCAAAACATCCAATGATTTCACCCGTGGAAAACTACAACTAAAATAAAATTTATGTTGAAAAAAAACCTAGATAATTCCTAAGAGAATGATCCATTAAAAACACATTGTTTATATGTATTTAACTTGTATATTTGATGTTTTCTGTCAATGGATTTTTTACTCTATGAAAGTATTCCACATATTTGAGGTTGTGTCATTTCAATATACCTATATTTTGTTATTACAATCACAATACAGGTGCTTCTAAAATAGCTAAAACTGCAAGTAACAAAACATAACTTTCCACTTGTCATTTATTATAAGCATCACAATTTTTTGTATCCTGTAGTATATTTTTTTGCTTTTGTCGAAAAAATTCTACATCATGGTATTAGGTTCTAATGTTATTAATGCTCTATACATAACATTTTTATATTATTTTAAAAAAAACCGTATAGGATTTTTCCTACATTTAATATCCTCGTGTTTTTATCGCGCGCTGTCAATTAATCCCAGTTTGCATATTTTAATATAAAAAAAGGTCGAACGTTACCCTATTTACCTCTGCCTGCCCTGGCAATAAAAATATTATAGGAATTTAGTAGTTCACTTCGAAATTAATTCGAATTATTTTTATACCAAGATTTAACGATTCGCTTTTCAGTTTTTTGTTAGAAACATATGCCAACATTGTCTGAACCTGATAAAAAGTTGAATCAAAACGATGTATTTAATGTGAGTTAATCGTTATTTTTTACCCCTGTAAAATCTACATTTTGAAATATTTGCTTTGTTTATTTTCATATGTTAATCAGGCTTAACAAATATTTGCATAGTGCATTCAACATGTTCTTTCTACATCACCGCCATTTCGATAAAAACGGCTTTTTGCAGAACACGTGAACAAAAGATAACTCCGAGGAACCCTAAAACCTTGCTAAAGAAAACTTGTAAACAATAGAATTGAAATAGCTATTGCAAAGGTTATTTTTATTCGTTATAGAGCATTGATCGGCCTTTGTGGTTAAGTTAGTTAGATATCAAGGAGTCCCGCGTTCGATTACACAGTTATTCACTGTGCTCTGCATTTGTGAGGCATATCATATCTCCAAAATATGGCAATTTGTTTTTAGGTGCGTGTTTAATTAATATTTGACAAAATTTGCCCTAAAAGCAATGCAAGGTAAAACAAATGAATAAAATAGAAAAATGTGAGCAGTGTTATCAACAGATTAAAACTTTATAATATTATCAACTAGCTTTTATGTCCCGCCGTTGGCCAAGAATGTAATATTGTGATGGAAAAAGCAATCTTTTTTATAATATTGTCACCCAATTATTTTTCAAAATCGGACTATGAAAAGTGGTTTGAAATATGATTGAATTTGATTGTAAAATGTTCAAGTGATGGCCACAACCCATTATTTTTTATAAAGTGAGAATGAAGTACAATATACAAAATTTCTGCACGCATGGACTATGCGAAATGGTTTTAAATATGACTGTTTATCAACGTTGTAAAGAGATTGGTTTGGCCACAACCCCCATTTTTAAATATTATCATCGAAATAAATTTTAATATGTACCTATTGAAAATTTAGTAATTTTGGATGTTGGGATGTGGTTAAAATTTGATTAAACAAATGTACTGAAAATATCTAGTGTTGGTCACATCATAAAATTCGTTTTTATATTTTTGCATCGAGTGTGCATTATATTTTTGCACAATAAGACTAACAGACTTAAAATTGACACAAAAGTCTACATTTACGAAGAAGAAGAAGACTTAAACTATGGTAAGTAGTTTTTAATTTGAATATAAACGTTGTGAAGAGTTCAGTAATGGCCACAACCCCCTTTCTTTAAATATTGTCAACTAAATCAAATACGTAGGTGTTGAAAATTATTCAAAATAGGATGATATAAATGGTTTAAATTTGATTAAACAAAAGTATTGAAAAGATTCTAGTGCAGGTTACATCGTCACATCCCACAATCCATTCGTTTTTACATATGTATTTTCATCAAGTATGCATATCGTTAAAAATATTTCTGCACAATAGACTATTAGACTTAAAACTAACCCAAAAGTCTAGATAAAAAAGAGAAAGATAAGTATAAGACTATACGAAATAGTTTGTATAAAAAACTATCCCAATGGTCTACGTAAAATAAGTTAAAATACATAAAATAGAAGAAGAAGATTATAGGAAATAGTTTGTATAAAATTCACCCAAGTTCTACATAAAATAAGAAAACGAAGAAAAAGACTAAAGGAAATAGTTTGTGTAAAAACTGACTACATAAGTAAGATCTACATAAAAAAAGATGAATTAGACAATAGGAGTATGTATAAAAGCTCACCCAAAGGTCTACAAAAAAGAAGAAGAATTAGACTATTGGAAATTGTTTGTATAAAAACTGACCAAAGGTCTACATAAAAGAAGATGAATAAGACTATAGGAAATAGTTAATATAAAAACTGATTCAAAGGTCTATTTAAAAGAATAATAATTAAACTATAGAAAAAGTTTGTATAAAAACTCACCTTTGGTCTACATAAAAGAAAAAGAAATTAATAAGACTATTGGAAATAGTTTGTATTAAAACTCTCCCAAAAGTCTACGTAAATGAAGAAGAATAATTAGACTATAGGAAATAATTTTTATAAAAACTGACCCAAATGTATACATAAAAGAAGAAGAAAATGAATTAGACTATAGGAAATAGTTTGTATAAAAACTGTCCTAAAGGTCTACATAAAATTAAGAAAAAGAAAAAGACCCGTCGCTTCAGACCCTTCAGTACCTCCCGTCGCTTCAGACCCTTCAGTACCTCCCGTCCCTTCAAGCCCTTCAGTACCTCCCGTCCCTTCAATTCCTCATTACGTCCCTTCCCTTCATTAATTACATCCCGTCTCTTCAGTCGGTTAAGAAAAGTTTAAATCCAGAAACCATCCTGGAAGAACCGCGAAGAGATGAAAAGACCTTCTTTTACCAGGATACTCCACCTTCATAGGTAAAATGACTAAATACACGAAGAAGAAGAAGAAAAAAGTTCAAATCCAGATACCTGCGAAGATATGGAAGGAAAATTGGACCTTCTTCTCCCAGGATAGTCCACCTTCATAGGTAAAATGACCAAATGCACGATGAAGAAGAAGAAGAAAAAAGTTTATATCCAGAAACCGTCTTGGAAGACCTGCTAAGAGATAGAAGGACAGTTGGACCTTCTTCTCCCAGGATTCTCCAACTTCATAGGTAAAATGACCAAAAATACACGATGAAGAAGAAGAAGAAGAAAAAAGTTTAAATCCAGAAACCTGTGAAGAGATGGAAGGAAAATTGGACCTTCTTCTCCCAGGTTAGTCCACCTTCATAGGTAAAATGACTAAATAGACGATGAAGAAGAAGAAGAAAATAGTTTAAATCCAGAAACCTGCGAAGAGATGGAAGGAAAATTGGACCTTCATCTCCCAGGATAGTTCATCTTCATAGGTAAGATGACCAAATACACGATGAAGAAAAAAAAGAAAAAAGTTTAAACCCAGAAACCTGTGAAGAGATGGTCGGAAAATGGGACCTTCTTCTCCCAGGATAGTCCACCTTCATAGGTAAAATAACCAAATACACGATGAAGAAGAAGAAGAAAAAAGTTAAAATCCACAAACCGTCCTGGAAGACCTGCGAAGAGATGGAGGGACAGTCGGACATTCTTTTCCCAGGATACTCCCCCTTCATAGGTTAAATGACCAAATACACGAAGAAGAAGAAGAATAAGAAAAAAGTTTAAATCCAGAAACCATCCCGGGCACACGCTCGACAATTCACCAAAGTTTCATTGTAATCGGAAAAACGGTTTAGGAGTACATCGCATACAATTTTCCGATAGGAAATCAGTATATTGTTGATTTGTAAGTAAATAGTAATAGGTAGGTACCTACCTACAACAATATTCTAAAGAAATTCTATTCATAACAAATTTTATTTGAATATCAGAATCTTTCCGTTACCATAGTTACCATTCCAATACGTTAAAAATATCAAATGGTTTGAGACTTTTTTGAATATGTAGGTACCTACATTGGTTTGTTCGATGCCATAAAAATGAAAATTGTCCGAAATATCAAATATTATATACAAATTATGCAATTTTATTATGCCCATATCTTTACTAATAATTAACAGACTTTTACAATATACGTCTTAAAACTTGCTGTAATGTCTTGTGTTTCATTTTATTATTTCATAATTATATTTATTTCAAAGGTTTATTATTTTCAAGAACATATTCATTCGGTAGGAAAATGAAATATTGTATGAAAAGATATTAAAATGGCGGCATTTATGTACAAAACGCTTACTTTAAAAATAAGTTAAACATTATAATTATACAAAATATTCACCATGTTTTTCACTTAAACGCTAAGTTATACTGGAAAGTAAATTTTTTTCGTGTAAATACGTACTTCTAACTTTTAAACTAACAGATATATGCGTGCAAAATGTACACTTTTTTGACAGATACGACTTGGAAAATTTTGTATGAAAAAAATAATTATTGAAATATTTTTAAAATTCAGCATTTTTATCGCATTATTTTTAGCGTGACACTGCATCAGGTATACAGGTACACGTTCGCACATAAATTAGATTTTTAGATGCTCTTGGTTTTTCAGAAGGCGTGAGACAAACACACACACACACACATACACACACACATACACTAACATTTTGATTGCTTTATTACTTTAGACTAGCTTTTATGTCCCGCCGTTGGCCAAGAATGTAAAATTGTGAAAGAAAAAGCAATCGTTTTTATAATATTGTCACCCAATTATTTTGCAATATCAGACTATAAAAAGTGGTTTGAAATTTGATTGAGTTTAAGTATTGTAAAATGTTCAAGTGATGGCCACAACCCATTCTTTTTTATATATTGCTATAAAGTGTGAATGAAGTATAATATTTATACAATTTCTGCTCGCATGGACTATGCGTAATGGTTTTAAATATGACTGTTTATCAACGTTGTAAAGAGATTGGTTTGGCCACAACCCCCATTTTTAAATATTATCATCGAAAACAAATTGTAATGTGTACCTATTGAAAATTTTGTAATTTTCGATGTTGGTATGTGGTTAAAATTTGATTAAACAAACGTAGGTACTGAAAAGATCTAGTATTGGTCACATCCCATTCGTTTTTATATTTTTTCATCAAGTGTGCATTATATTTTTGCTCAATTTGACTGAAAGTCTTCATTAACGAAGAAGAAGAAGACTTGAACTATAGTAAATAGTTTTTAATTTGAATATAAATGTTGTGAAGAGTTCAGTAATGGCCACAACCCCCATTCTTTAAATATTAGGTGTTGAAAATTATTCAAAATAGGATGATATAAATGGTTTAAATTTAATTAAACAAAAGTATTGAAAAGATTCTAGTGCAGGTTATATCGTCACATCCCATATCCCATTCATTTCATATGTATTTTCATCAAGTGTGCATATCGTTAATAATATTTCTGCACAATAGACTATTAGACTTAAAACTAACCCAAAAGACTAAATAAAAAAGAGAAAAATAAGTATAAGACTATAAGAAATAGTTTGTATAAAAAACTATTCCAATGGTCTACATAAAATAAGTAAAAATACATATACCTAATAGAAGAATTAGACTATTGGAAATAGATTGTATAAAAGCTCACCCAAAGGTCTACAAAAAAGAAGAAGAAGAATATTTAGACTATTGGAAATAGTTTGTATAAATACTGACCAAAAGGTCTACATAAAAGAAAATGAATAAGACTATTGGAAATAGTTTGTATTAAAACTCTCCCAAAAGTCTACGTACTTAAATGAAGAAGAATAATAATTAGACTAAAGGAAATAATTTTTATAAAAAAATGACCCAAATGTATACATAAAAGAAGAAGAAGATGATTTAGACAATAGGAAATAGTTTGTATAAAAACTGCCCTAAAGGTCTACATAAAATTAAGAAGAAAAAGAATTAGACTCCAGGACCCGCCGCTTCAGGCCCTTCAGTACCTCCCGTCCCTTTAATCCCTCATTACGTCCCTTCCCATCAGGCCCTTCAGTACCTTCCGTCCCTTCAGGCAGTTTTATACCTCCCGTCCCTTCAGGCCCTTTAGTGCCTCCCTTCCCTTCATTACATCCCGTCCCATCAGTCGGTTAAGAAAAGTTTAAATCCAGAAACCATCCTGGAAGAACCGCGAAGAGATGAAAGAACCTTCTTTTCCCAGGATGTTCTACTTAATAGGTAAAATGACTAAATACACGAAGAAGAAGAAAAAAGTTTAAACCCAGATACCTGCGAAGAGATGGAAGGACAGTTGGACCTTCTTCTCCCAGGATTCTCCAACTTCATAGGTAAAATGAGCAAAAATACACGATGAAGAAGAAGAAGAAGAAATAAGTTTAAATCCAGATACCTGCGAAGAGATGGAAGGAAAATTGGACATTCTTCTCCCAGGTTAGTCCACCTTCAAAGGTAAAATTACCAAATAGACGATGAAGAAGAAGAAGAAAAAAGTTTAAATCCAGAAACCTGCGAAGAGATGGAAGGAAAATTGGACCTTCATCTCCCAGGATAGTTCATCTTCATAGGTAAGATGACCAAGTACACGTTGAAGAAAAAGAAGAAAAAAGTTTATATGCAGAACCCGTCCTGGAAGACCTGTGAAGAGATGGAGGGACAGTCGGACCTTCTTTTCCCAGGATACTCCCCCTTCATAGGTAAAACGACCAAATACACGAAGAAGAAGAAGAATAAGAAAAAAGTTTAAATCCAAAAACCATCCTGGGCATACGCTCGACAATTCACCAAAGTTTCATTATAATCGGACAAACGGTTGATAAATAAATAAATAAAATAATTTTCCTATAGGAAATCAGTATAGGTATATTATTGTTGATTTGTAAGTAAATAGTATTAGGTAGGTACCTACCTACAACAAACTTCTAAATAAATTCGATTCCTAACAAATTTTATTTGAATATCACATTCTTTCTGTAGCCATGGAAACGATTCGAACACATAAGTAATATCGAATGGTTCGGATACATTTTTTGAATATGTAGGTACCTACATTGGTTTGTTCGATGCCATAAAAATGAAAATTGTCAGAAAAATCAAATATTATTTACAAATTATGCAATTTTATTATGCCTATATCTTTACTAATAAATAACACATTTTTACAATATATGTCTTAAAACTTGCCGTAATGTCTTGTGTTTCATTTTATTATTTCATAATTACATTTATTTCAAAGGTTTATTATTTTCAAGAACATATTCATTCGGTGGGAAAATGAAATATTGTATGAAAAGATATTAAAATGGCGGCGTTTATGTACAAAAGGCTTACTTTAAAAATAAGTTAAACATAATAATTATACCAAATATTCACCATGTTTTTCACTTAAACGCTAAGTTATACTTCAAAATATATTTTTTTTGTGTAAATACCTACTTCTAACTTTTAAACTAACAGATATTTGCGTGCAAAATGTACACTTTTTTGACAGATATGACTTGGAAAATTTTGTATGAAAAAAATAATTATTTAAATATTTTTAAAATTCAGCATTTTTATCGCATTCTTTTTAGCGTGACACTGCATCAGGTATACTGGTACATGTTCGCACTTAAATTAGATTTTTAGATGCTCTTGGTTTTTCAGAAGGCGTGAGACAAACACACACACACACACATACACTAACATTTTGATTGCTTTATTACTTTAGATTATGCCAATTGAAATTATTATTATTATGTTTGTCCACAATGGTCGGTGAATTTCTTTTTTAAGTTATTAAATAAAATATTATATAGGTCGATGGCAAAGCGCTAGTGCACATGACGAACAACTCAATGGATCCGGGTTGGGATCCTGTCTCTTTGATTATTTTACTGAATGTATGAAGATATATCAGAAGTACCTTGGAAGTGAAAGGGCCAATGTCCAGTTTGTTTGTTTTTGACATACTTCCAAGGTACCTACAGGTAGGTATTGTTTAGGTACTTTTATCGCAGGCATTCATATTATTTAATTTAAATAATAATATTGCTTTACATAATTTTCATCTATCCGCCGAGACTGTTTGACTATCAAACAGAACATCATGTCATCTTTTGGTACTAGTTTTTCCAGCTTCTTACGATTTGTTGCCGTGGATTTGATGTATTCCTTTAGTATCTTCTTGTACGAATTTGAAATTGAAGTATATTGCTTTTCTAGTGCATTCTCTATTTCCTCGCGTTCGATATTCAGCTAAAAAAAAGAATTTACATAGTGAAGTACCCACATATCACTACAATTTAAGTAATTTAACATAATATATCAAAAATGATAAAGAAACAAATTTTGAAGATGATCAGTGAGTATAATTTATCTCGGTTAAATCCAATTACAATATAATATGTATAATCTTTCATATAAAAACTTCTTGACTTCTTTCATTAAAAATTTCATCTTTCATATAAAACCGTCAAGATAGAGAAATATGGAATTCGGTTCTCTCTGCCTTCCCCATGAGGGACCTGGCGTGATGATACTTATGGATAATAATAATAATAATTATCACTTTC
Source organism: Molanna angustata (assembly GCA_963576475.1). Classification (NCBI taxonomy): domain Eukaryota; kingdom Metazoa; phylum Arthropoda; class Insecta; order Trichoptera; family Molannidae; genus Molanna; species Molanna angustata. The sequence goes on along the minus strand of OY754964.1, from coordinate 29,598,004 downwards.
TTACACCCTGCGCAAGTGGCGAGTTTATTGCCATATGGCAATTTATTCACCAATCGGCAAAACCCTCTTTTTAATGAATAAAGAATAATCGAAATCGGAAAACTTGGTTAAAAGTTATCGCTGAATGCTATAAAAAAATCACATCGAATTGATAACCTCCTCCGATTTTGGAAATCGGTTAAAAATGTTTCTTCTTCTCGTGCCGTCTCCAGTTCCTCCATCGTTGGCGATCACCGTGATAAAGACTTCCCTATCCTGTGCTGCCTGGATCAGATCCTCCACTCGGCTTATACCAGTCCATTCCGTGATATTACGCAGCTGATGTTAAAAGTGGCCGAAAGCTGGAAAATCATTTCGGGTTAGCAAATTTTCTCTTACCTACCGTTTTATCCATCTCGTAGAACTTAACGACAGACTCTCCGTAAAACTTGTCGTAAGAATCCCGAGAAAGAGATGCCATGGCCCATCCCAGAACCGCCATCCGCCATTCAGCCTTATTCTTCATATCAGCAACAACTTCTGCTTCGTTCTTACCACTATCTCTTAGCTTTTTCAGATCACTTTCAAAAGAAGCCTCCATGTCCTCTATGCAGGTATGAAATCGATCTATGAAACAATATATCAATGGAATAATATACTTTGCTTTGGTTAAACAATTTTTATTGAATATGTATCCGTTGTGTAAACAGGTACAAAAATAAATTTCCTAGATGAGAAGTGGTTGACTAATGTAGTATCAAGGCAGTTTGCGTTGCTAAACCGTGTGCATTTGGAGAACACGTGTCTTGATTTCAACACGAGTTTTTAAGTGCATTCGCGCAACAAATTAGTGCCTAATTCGAGGCAGTACTTTCCTACTAATCAACACGGAAAGATAAATACGCTTCCAGGAACATCGCCTTCCTCTTACGAACCCTGATGTTTCAATCAATGATCAAGTCCTAACAAGCTTGTTTTATTGTTCGTTCTTAATCAACTTAGAAAACACCTTTTTTTAGAATACAAATTTTAGAAATATCTCAAAGAAATTCAAATGATTACAGAATTTATTATTATATAAGAACATCAAAAGTGCGGCTTTCGGTAAATAATTTACTTGCATATATATGTTTCACTAAAAATAAAATTGAAACAAAGATGAACTTTACCTATTTGTCGATGAGTAATATCAGCAAACGCCGCAAGGCTCAGTCTCCTTTGATTGTCGGCAAATTTCATTTGAAGTTTCATTTCATTTATAAAATCGTCTTTTTTTTCAATAACCCTATCAAAAATTGTCTGCGTAGCCTGAAAGCGTAATGAAAAGTTACATTTGAAACCAACGTGAATATTCATTTTGTGTTTATCATTGACTGAAAAAATAAATATTTTTCTTGACTAATAATAAATTGAACTCTTTCAAAATTCATTCTATCGTATAAGTAAAATATTCATACTTTAATAATTATTGAAAAATATTCTTACTTTTATAATTATTGTGAAATATTGTAAGTATCTAACTGGTCGGGAAGTTAGTTCAAAATCGATTGCGAAAAAATATGAAGTTTATTAAAAGGATGTATGTAATTTAATTAATAGATATATACATATGTAGGTGGTACATTATATTGCAATAACGACTTTGTAATAAGTGTTAGATTTTATATATTAGACACGTATTAAAATATCCGCTTTATGAAAAATCACGACAATCGTGACAAACACACTACACGTTCTCTCCATGATACCCGTTGAAAATTTGATAATAGTAAATGGCTTAAAATTCAAACTGAACTCTCTGCAGTAACATTTAGACAAATTCTAGAAATGACTGACAGAATAATGCCGATTTTTTTTCTAGTGAACCATGCAAAAATATATGAAATTCAAAATAAACATGCCAAAGGAAACTACAACTGCAGCACAGAAATTACTGTCATGTAGGGGAATTACTGTCATGTAGGGGAATTACTGTCATGTAGGGGAATTACTGTCATGTAGGGGAATATTTCATTTTAATGACCTGCCCACATGCATTCGATAAATTAAAGATCAGAACCTTAGATTACATATACATATATGATACAGATACCTAAAGCAATGAAAGTATGACAGCAAAAACTAAGAACAATGTTCTGAGTTTCACTCGCCCGGCCGTATCGTACACCTACCGATACGCACACCTACATAATACGTCCACCTACCGATCTCCCGCCACACACTTGTCATACATTTGAATTCGAAATTTGTACTACACGCGGCTTCTGTATCTTATAATTCTATGATCAGAACAAATATAAAATTGCTTTAAAATGTCATATTTTTGAGTTACATATACATAGGATCATGTTTTATTTATTTATTTAATATTGCTACTCGGGCAACTAACAGGTGTTATGTAGAAAATATTAATTTAACGTGCACCCAATAACAAGTTGCCACATTCTGAAGACTTAACGATATTAAAGATAAATTTTATCGTCTCACAGATCCAGACTGAAAACTGTGTCTCAAGATTCATCAGAGAACCGTTATTTTTTCGCATATTGTAAATAAGGTATAGGTATATGTATTGTTCATAATTATTCATTCATCGTGTTGATTTGACAAGTTTCTTCCTGTAGTTGTAATTTTATTGTAAACCAATGAGTTTAAAATAATAATGAAACAAAAATTATTCTTATTCATGATTATGTATGTCTTATTTTTCAACAGATTTTTAATTATCTCAATAGAGACGAAGTTGGAATATTTACTGTAGGAGAACCGGGAAATCAAGGCACCTACAGGGCTTACGACCTGTCATCGGCTGGTTTACCTGATCACTTTTTGCGCTTGCGCAACGTTCACCAATTATGCCTTTTTAATGAGATCCCTATCAATTCAATTTTGAAAGTTCTATATATTGTAATACTGAAATTCTTTTCGCTTGAAAATAAGGAATTTTTACTACAGCCATCTATGTGTGAAATTATGAACAACATTCTTATTCTTTTTTTTTATTTTTTTTGTTGTAACGCCATCTATTGAGAGAATTTATTTATTTATTTATTTATTTATTTATTTATTTATTTATTTATTTATCCCAAAGACTCACCAACAGGCAAAGAGTACATGTATATTACAATGATATGAACGCTGTAATCATTTCTCCACAAATTGCCCAATTAGTGGTGAATACAATTTTAGCATAAAAAAAAAACAATTTTATAACTTAAAAACTAACATAGATAATTAACAAAATGTAAGAAAAATAAAATATTTAAAAACTTAAAAGCTAACATAAAATACAAAAAATACAAAAATCGTAAGTACCACGGGGAAAGGAAGAGGAAAGGATTTGGTGTATTAAGGATAGTGCAGGTTAGCAATCAGTAAGTATTTGATTAATGGATCTCCTAAACGCATTCAGGGAAGAGGCAAAGACATCCACACTCCCAAACTTACTATTAAAATTGTGAGTGACTCTGTATAAGGGACTTCTAACACCAGCATTACTGGTCGGAGTGTTCATATAGAACTGTCTGTAATTGCGAATTCGAGTCAACGATGGTATACAGAAGTTTACCCTAGCCAACAGAGCAGGTGCATCAAAATCAGAGTTACAGATCTTGCGCAGCGTCAATGCGTCGAGTAGCTCGCGCCTATGTGTCAGACTTGGCAAATTCATTACGCTGATGTTACGGAATCTACGCTGACCGATACGGAAAAATTTTCTTTGCAGCTTCTCAATCTCGTCAATGTACTTACTATATAGGGGGTTCCAAACAGCAGAGCAATATTCTAATTTAGAGCGAATTAAGCATTTGTATAGCAGCAATATGGAATTTACATTACTGAATTCTTTCGTTGATCTAAGAATAAAGCCCAAAATCCTGTTGCAACTTATCAGAACCTCCCGTATATGTTCGTCAAAGTGCAATTTTGAATCAAAAATAACCCCTAGATCCCTAATACTATGCAACGGTTCCAAAGCCACTCCGTCAATCTTATATATGTGATTCATTACATTTTTATTTTTTGTAAATGTAATGGAATTACATTTCTTTAGATTAAGTTGAAGCTTATTAGCATCGCAATATTTACTGAGTCTGTTCAAATCGTCCTCCAACCCCATACAGTCCTCCTCATTACGTATTCGCCGATAAATTTTGAGATCGTCGGCAAACAGCAAAAATTCTGAATTTTTAAAGCATGTACCAATGTCATTGACGAAGAATGTAAAAAGAAGGGGTCCCAGAACAGACCCTTGTGGAACTCCCGAGGTAACGGCCACGCATTTAGACTTGTAGCCATTCATGACAACAGTCATCAAACGGTTACTAACGTAAGACTCAACCCAACGCAGCAGACTACCATGAATTCCGTAAGAGCTCAACTTCCTAATCAGCAAGTCATGGTCAACCTTGTCGAAAGCTTTTTTAAAATCCGTGTAAATTGAGTCCACCTGCACCCGCTTGTCCAAGGCCTCAAACAAGTAATCAGAATATTCAAGCAGATTTGTAACCGTTGATCTTTTGTTCACAAACCCGTGTTGATTATCAAGTAGGCATGGCTTTAGATGATGGAACAATCGATCCTTCAAAATAGACTCAAAAACTTTAGAAAATTGAGATAAGATCGATATAGGACGGTAGTTCTGTATATCAGATGTACAACCCGACTTATGTATAGGTGTAACATACGCCATTTTCCATAGTTTTGGGAAGCGACCCTCAGCAAGGCTTTTGTTAAAGATTAGTCGTAGAGGTCTTGTAAGATGTGGTGCGCATTTTTTAAGAAGCATTGGCGAAATCATTGGTTTTTTTGTAAATAATGAGAGCAACAATTCTTATACCTGAGGTGACAAATGCATTTTTCGCATAGAAGTTTTCCCGGTTCTCCTACAGTAAATATTCCAACTTCGTCTCTATTGAGATAATTAAAAATCTGTTAAAAAATATCTTTGACTCCCGACAGGGAAAAAAAAATCTAATGTTTGCGCATATGCAATAATAAAAATATTCGTCTTATTTTTCCTTTGTATGCCTCAATTTATTGTTAACTATCCCTATTTAAATACATGAAATTAAACACAACGAATAATATCAATGTAGTATATGTTGTTCATTTCTAAACAGAATATTTATTGTAAAGAAAATACTTGATTGAGAGTATTTTTATTAATCCATTCCAATATAATTATACACCTTTCGAACTTTCCAGACCAATTTGGTGTAGATAGGTTAATAAATTGGTGTTCAAGTGTACAAGTAATATTTATTAGTTTATCAAAGGTTTAACTATTTAACAAATAATCTTATCCCTATAACTGTGATAGACTTCTCAGACAGAAGCGGAATATATAGCAATAAATTAATGTTAAGAAATTTCAGATCGAAATGTATTCCATTCAAAAGTTATTGATAATTTAATATTTGACTTATTTTGTTTTTTTTTTTTATTATTAAACGAGTGTTCATTATGTTTTGATGCAGGTATCTACATGATTTTAGATACTCCGACGAAGGCTATAACGATTCTTTAAGAGGACATATAAGAAAAATATATTATCAATTGTCAATGTTCACACTTGCCCTACGAGAAGATGTCAGGATTTTAGACTTCCAAAAATGAGATTAACAAATACACAAAATAATTTATACCATAAAAGTCTCAAAATATATAATAGTTTGCCACCAAACATAAAAGAAACCACAATACTTGTCACCTTTCGTAGGCAATGTGCTGAATACATATGTAGTTAAAAACTAAATGTGTTTTTATATCATCCATCAAATATATCTGTGCTAAATGTTTTTCTTAATAATTCATTTGGTAATATTTTTCTTTTTGTATAAATGTTTGGTTTAATAAAGTTGCCCATTTTTCCCATAAATTGGACCCGTTTTACCCCGAAAGTCGGGGTAAAATGGGTTTACGTTCTTTTGTGTTGATTTTCAATTGGTAAACTTGTTATCATAATTTTGGAAATTATTTTTATTTGTCATTATACAGAAAGGTATTGGTTGTTGTTTACTTCATACGAAATAAATTTTTGAATATTTTTTCTTGGCTTTTTATTCGTGAAACCTTAAGGTGCCCATTTTCCCCCGAGTTACCCTATATTTTAAAATTTTTTGACAAACATTCACTAGAAAAATGTTGAAAATACTAATGGATTTTTATTTGAAACGCACAGTTTAACATATTTGAGAAAGTTGATATCAAATGGGTGTTTGGGAAATTTGGGAAATTGGTGTGTTTAGGTTTATATACCTACCCCATTAATACTTGGCATTGCCGCTATAAAAATGAAGATATATTTTTAAATATTCTGGAATTTGGCGAATTCAATACACATAATAAAATCTGTAACACAAAATCGAGGCAATGAAAATAAAAGTATTTTCTAAAATAAAATTACATATTTCGCTTAAAAAACTATGAACTAATCATCGAAGTCTTTTAACTTGGTGATTAAATTTAAGAGTGCATATAACGCTAAATATGTCTTACTGTTAAGGTTTATGTTCTTATAAGTAAACTTTAAACTATTGCATTTACAAATAATTGTACCTTCAACTCTTCTCGATAAATCGGAATTTTTAGATCTAGCATAAATTGTTTCCATTTTCTGTTAATTTTGGATAACGCCAAATCTTGTAGTGCAACTTCTCTCTTGATTTCAGCCTATAACAATATTTATTTACTTATTCAAGGGAAAAATATAGTCTTATAAAAATACAAAAGGAATACAATGTAAAATAAATAAAAAAAACAGACCAATTACATTTGTTCACAGATGACAATCATAATATACAAGCACACACATCACAACGTTAAATAAGTAGGTACGAATATAATCAAAATAAATAAAAATATTATTAGAATAAATATTATTAAAAAATTATTGCATGTTTTCCGGTGACGGTAAATAAAGGGAAGAGGAAAATAAAAAGGAATAAGGATGGGAGAAGATATAATAATACTATTAGTAACAATATAATTAATACTATTAGTAGGTATGTTATGTTCCAATTTTAAGCAAATATGTGCATTACCCCCTATTCAGTAACTATGTAACTAAAATAGGATCGTTCTAAAATTGTAGATTTTAGATTTACGGTCTTTAAAATGATGAAATTTTCATAATTATTCAAAATACGTCTAATTCAGTAACTTTTTAAGAACGTTCCGGCCAATATAGGTACGTTCCTATTCCATTGAGTCCAATTTGATATTTTATAACGCTGAAATAAGACCATAAATCTAAAATCTACAATTTTGGTATGTTCCTATTTTAGTTACAATAGTTACTGAATAGGGGGTAATCTAAGATAGGAATCTTAGATTATAGGTATATAATTCTATGATAGGAATGTTAAATGATGATTAACAAATTATAACTATGAAACCAAACCTTTTTTCTTTGAAGTTTCGCTTCTTCGGCTGCTCTTTGTTTTTGTAAAAGCTTTTCCTGCTTTATTTGCAACTTCTGTGCTTTTGTCAATTTCACCATTTTTCTTTTTATCTGTTACGTTTTATATTTTTTTATTTAATTTAATTTTTGATTTCATCAGCATAATTTTTACGTCAATATCAAGTCTAGTTGCTTAACAACCGATACACTACAGCACACAATAAAAAGAGCTTTGGTTTATTTTTTTAAGTAGGAACGTATTCAATATTTTGGCAAAGGACCTCTTTAATTTGTGATCTTGATGGCAGTTACCTACCTTATAAGATATGTAGTATCGAGTAGGTGCCTAATAAGTACTAGTTATTATTTACCTAAATGATTGAAACATTATACATTACACTGTGTAAAGATAATAATATTAATATTTTGAGTGTGGATACCTATCTAATTACTAGTGATAGCAAACTCTAGCGGGATTTGAATGGCAGAATAATGGGTTCTACGAATATAACACGGTAAAGATGTATAAATGTATAGGTACCTATTTATAACGAAAACCTATGTTATAATGGATCGCATGTTGAGCAAATGGACGAATATTAATTCATAACTGGGAAATATCTTTTAACGTGTAGAAATCTGGAAATGGCAAAGGATTTCAAAGTAAACGTGAAGGCAAAAATAAAATTGAACGGTGCGTTTAAATCAGTGACAATCAAAAATCTAACAAAGTATTTGTATACACACAATGCACTTAATTGTTTTCGACTTGGTACTTTTTATTCGTTCCTTATCAGGTTCCCCCGAGGTTAGCAATCACTGCTGAGAAGGCATCTTTATCCGCCGCCGTCTGGAACAATTCACCGACGTCTCTGATGCCGGTCCACTCACGAATGTTGCAGAGCCATGACATTTGACGTCTTCCTATTCCTCGGAGTCCCTCTTTTTTTCCCTTCATAGTCAGTTGAAGCATCCTATACTTTTGCCTCGTAAAACGTGAACCAAATATGATATATTTCGTCGCATAACTGAAACAATAACTAGCTCGCGCTCGACATTTGCTCTCCTGAGTACATACACATTTTATATTTTATCTACCCGAAAAAATTTCAGCATGCGCCAATGAAGACACATTTCAAAGGCGGTTAAGAAAATTTTGACCTCTGTGGTCCAAGATTCAACTCCATATAGAAGTATGGACCGTTCTAAAACAGTGTCTTTATTTTGAAAAACATAGCGCCGGCTGTCTCCATGTGGTACCTTATAAAGTTATTTTTCAGGATCTAAATCATCAATGAGGAGACTTCAAAGGTATTTAAAAGTTTTGATTCGTTCTACGGCTTGTCCTTCAAATTGCAAAGTTAAGTTATAATAATGTCGTTGAATATCATAAACATGGTCTTTGGTATGTTCATTCTCAGACCAAACTCTCTCACAGTAATATTAATTATTTATAAAAGCTTGGGTACAGTTAGCGCCAAACAACTTGAGCACGTCACGTGGGGTGCGCAGAGCCACTGCCTGCTTCAAACAATGTAGAAATTGCCTTGACAGATAAAGAGACATATCGTCGACGAAGTCGGCAATATATTTATTAATAATAATAAACACTTCCTTGCACGTGGCAAGTTTGCTGTTGCTGCCGTAAGGCAATTTCTTCCAACTAACCAGTGTTTCCAGCCCAGAGAAATAATATTTGCGTGTTAAATTAATTTCTCCTATGCTGGGGATCGAACACTGTACGCCTGCACAGAAGCAGCGCCCTCTGGATTTGCAGTTTTTGCAGAGGAAAACGAACGACGAACAATCCAGAGGGCCTTGACAGAAGCCAATCGGCTTAGGTTGCGGCTCTAAGGGCCTAGGCAGTAAAGGCGGGGGTGGGCGGCCGACGCTGTTGTGCCCTCGTCAATTCTGTACTTAGAGAAGAGCAGGACGAACGCCTTCAGTTTCGCTCGGCAGTGACTCGTCAAACTGTGGCGAATGTTGTTTTGTGGTTCGGGCACACCGCCGGCGTAGACGTCGGGTCAGACATCCTGTGTTGACAACTAAACGTCAAATCTGACAGGTGATGATTGCGTCGGATGCCCCCGGTGTTAGCCCGCGGAACCTTTGGACGCCAACACGAGGACCGAGGAGTCGGGGTACAAGCCCCTCCGACTTGAAACGGAGTGTACATAGCGGCCGATTTTGAGACCAATCGGAGGCCCTGACGTGTGAGGTTGGATTCTCGAAAGCAGTGGTTGAACCCGATGGATGGTGGATATTTGTGTTGTCCGATGTTGCGGCCGCGTCCGGTGGTGAACAGGGCCAATGGGTTCTATAGCGTCGCCGGCGTGGAAGTGGATCGCGATCTCCCTCGATGTGCCACGGAGATTGACTTAGTAGTATTTACTTGTAAATTTAATTTTCACTGTGGGAAAATTATAATTTTTGCTGTCTATTTTTGTAAATCGAATATATTTTTTAATTGCATATACGCAAACATTAGATTTTTTTGCCTTTGAGCGCAGTCCATATTATACATATTATCAAGTTGATTTGATCCGGAGTGGTCAGTAGGTGAAAAAAATCACGGTTCGTCGAAATCTTGAAAGTCTCCTAAATGTAGTTATTTTTGTAGTATTTTCTGCATTCGCGGAACACACCCAGCACACGCTTTGAAAAAGACATTACACAAATCGAGACATCACAGCCGAAAAACAGCTTGTTGACGACAATGGAATTGTTTTTAAAGTAATAAATACCACATCCTCGAAGCCGGTAAGGCGGCGAGGGTGATAATGTAAAATAATAAACCTATACTTGAATTTCATAATATGTACCCAATAAACAATTGCTCAGACGATCCGGGAATTTAGTTAATGGAGAGTCATAAAACCAACAAAAAAATCTTGGCTCTCACGCTGGAACTCGAGGACCATGCATCCTAGAGAAATTTCGAAAGCTTTTGTAAATAAAGATCCGCAATAAAACCGACACGGCCGACTAACACGGGTGTCGCGAGGTGCTTCCCGCCTCTAGGCAAGGGGCGACCGTGAAGATAGAAAATATTTTAAAGAAACATCAAACACATATGTACATTAGGAGCGCTAGGTACGTAAGCTACAGCCTTGGATACGATAATCCCGCGAATTTTTTTTGCATAACTAAAATAAAATCAATCGCATAAAGAACACACAAGAAATTAAACCGGCTATACGTAAACTAATCAAAGGTGACGAAGTAAAAGTTTAACTAATGATATGAATTAAAGGCGAGATACATAGGCCCAGTATTTCAGTCGGCCCTTAGGAGTTTAACTCAAGTTTAACAAAAATATTGCGTATTTCAGTACCTAATCTTCCCTTAAATACGTCACTAAACGACAAATATTTAACTCAACGTTTCTGGCGGATCGCATGTCTTAATCTTGAGTTAAGTATTGTTTCTAGCCTTTTTCGCCAGGTGGCGTACTAATCGCCGCACGCTTTAATGTTTTATTTCATTTTATACTACAAATAACTATGCATAATAATTATAATCATGATTTATTTTTGTTGTTAAAATAAAAGACTTGATATAGAAGTTGTTCATGTATTTAATATTTATTTTCTTTTTTACATAATTATGATGTATTGCCTGACAACAAACGAAATAAACTGTCAGCCATAATGAAACATCAGGCACGCAACTTTATTTTTGCGATGTTTTTTCATCCCACTTTTTAAATTGATCCATCCTGTTTCTATATATATAATGTGTATTCTTAAATTTTCTACATAAGACACTATTTTACCATTATCACTTAGTTCCATATCCATCTGTAAAATGTACATACATTTTGCATTGAAGAACTACGTACGTAGTATATATTCAATGACATTTTTTCACTACAATGTTTGATTTTAATTAAAAAAAACATCGATCGGTATAAAAAATTGAAAAAGTAACATGCTGTGTAATGAAACAAATAAAATAATGTGTTGTTATAATAATAAAATAATATTTAGTCACAGCTTCGCGTCACGTATCATTTAAGGTTATTACAATTTTGACAGATGCGTTATAGACAATAACCATAGAAAAACGTAAAATATATCTATAGTTGAAGATTACGTAACTGACGTTTCATTTTGCACTGAAATACGCGAATGAAATTTAATCTTCCCTAAACTTTTAACTTGGATTACCAAATCCAACGATTTAAGGGCCAACTGAAATCTCGGGCCTAAACTCCACACACGGATTAACCTAGGGAGTTACTAAAATACAGTTGAGAATATTATCGCCGGATAACATTAATATCCGCAATGTTGCTATTTTTATGGAAAAATCAGATTATCTTCTTATGTTAACCTGTTAATTCATCGTGTTTTTATACTTAGATATTTCCTTAATGCATTACCTTAAGTGAAAACCTGTCGTTAGGTTCTTTGGTTGATATTTCTTACGTTATATCTATAGTATGTAAAAATAAAAAAATCTGTTGGTTTTCTGGTAAATAAATAAATAAATAAATGAATAACTAAATAAATACATAAATAAGTAAATAAATAAAAAAATCAATAAATAAATAAATAAATCAGTTATAGGAAAGATACTAAATCGGGTGCGGGTGCACTCGATGGGTTGGTTAAAGAAAATATATATCGAGATATTATTAAAACTTTGGCGGATTTAAATTTAAGACCTGGTTTAAGTAAACCTCGGCACTCGGCCATCTTCCGCTGAATAGGAACGGCCCTGGGCCCAGCCAGTACCAACCAAGTAGAGAAACGTAAAATTACCCATGTGGTGACGCGATCGCTTTAGTCTTAGTTTAGAAGGACGAAATTAGTTAAAAAGCCAATAAACAGATAAAACTTTGTTGCACAAATATTTGATGTAATGTAAAAGGAAATCCAAACAATTATTGGTCACCAGCACATGTGGACCATCCTGGCTTTCGCAAAAGATCACCTCGTTCCAAAATGGAGGCAAAAGGTTGTAAATAAGATAGGTACCTACCCAAATATAACTAACAACAAAGGCATGGAATGTATTAGGTACGTACGAAAATCATCCCCAGGATCCAGAAAACTAAAATATCAATTGAAGAAATTAGTTCGAGGTAACGTTAGCGAAATCAATGAAAATAATTAAGTGGATTAAATCCACTAAAATACGACCCATCTTGATAATAGCCAACGGACAACTTAGATCCGACCCAATTATTAAAGAATCTCTCTTGTAATAGGCATGTTGAGGATAGTAAGTCCAAGGTAAATTAATTCCAACACGAATAGGGACATGCATTGAAAAAAAGACGTCACCACATATATAGGATATGTGTAGAATTGCATAATGAGGTTAATTCGGGAGGTATTTCAGTCACCGGGTAAAATTTAATAGTAAAATATTTTAATAAATATGGGCTCGAGATGGAACTACCGGAGACATCTATCGGTCGTGAACAACATACGTTTAGGATAACCTTGCCCTAGTGGTAAGGCGTGTATGCGTTTACTCAATAGAACCAGTATGTGGCGCACTTCAGTAATTATAAGTTAAACGAAAATCGCTTCGGAAAATCTTATAAAATTGGGATTAATTATAAGCATTACACCTTTAAAACAACTGTGTAGTGTAAGGAAGTATGGAAGGCTTAACTAGTAAAAACAGTAGGATAACGTGTGAATCGCGGATCAAGGCTTCGTAGCATCATGAGAACGCGTCAAATAAGTTAGTCATCTAGGACACAGATGTCTCTATTAATTATGTAAACTAAGAAAAAATAATGAAATATTAAACTAATTATTTTTAACAAAGGGGATTATATAGATTAGAATAATGTAAAAGATTTTAATTCCTGGAAAGTTACACAAGGAATCGAAAATTCTGGCCAGTTTAATTATAAGTATGTATTAGAAATAGTTGTGTATAGAATCAAACAAACATATCTATTTAATTATAAGTGTATTAGAATTAAGATTCAATTAAATGCAGTGAATCAAGAAATGGTGAAAAAAAATAATAAGTGTCGAACCAGGACATAGAGTGTGAAGGAGCGGCCAAGGGACGAGGGAACGTGGAGGAGACGCCCCTCGCGTCCGAGACGACCTTTAAAACCAGCCCTGAACGGAGGCACGAAGTCACTTCATTCGAGTCGGGCAGGAGGGGGGGCGCCTTCGGGCGCTCCGTACGGTAACTAAGTCACTTCATTCGAGTCGGGCTCCGTACATCACATCTTATTTCAGCCAGGCTGAAAGAGACTATTTTTTTAAAGTTGGAGAGGGAACACTATATACGTTCCTTCCAGTAAACGAAGTACGAACTGTGTATAAAAAAGTAATAAAGTGAATTAAGGACTTTAATTAAATTCATTGTGTCGTGGGCGAGATGAGTCGGCCACCGTAATCGGCTGACGCCGAGAGCAGACGCTCTGTCTGCCTCACAGAACACTATACTGGTCTGCCTAGTCGTTGGCGCAAGGGCGCCGCGACGCATCGACACGCGCCATCGACAGGGCCTAGTTTGCGGCTCTAAGGGCCTAGGCAGTAAAGGCGGGGGTGGGCGGCCGACGCTGTTGTGCCCTCGTCAATTCTGTACTTAGAGAAGAGCAGGACGAACGCCTTTAGTCTCGCTCGGCAGTGACTCGTCAACTGTGGCGAATGTTGTTGTGTGGTTCGGGCACACCGCCGGCGCAGACGTCGGGTCAGACATCCTGTGTTGACAACTAGACGTCAAATCTGACAGGTGATGATTGCGTCGGATGCCCCCGGTGTTAGCCCGCGGAACCTTCGGACGCCAACACGAAGACCGATGCGTCGGGATATAAGCCTAGGTTGCGGCTCTAAGGGCCTAGGCAGTAAAGGCGGGGGTGGGCGGCCGACGCTGTTGTGCCCTCGTCATTCTGTACTTAGAGAAGAGCAGGACGGACGCCTCTAGTCTCGCTCGGCAGTTACTCGTCAACTGTGGCGAATGTTGTTGTGTGGTTCGGGCACACCGCCGGCGTAGACGTCGGGTCAGACATCCTGTGTTGACAACTAGACGTCAAATCTGACAGGTGATGATTGCGTCGGATGCCCCCGGTGTTAGCCCGCGGAACCTTCGGACGCCAACACGAGGACCGAGGGGTCGGGGTACAAGCCCCTCCGACTTGAAACGGAGTGTTCTTAGCGGCCGATTTCGAGACCAATCGGAGGCCCTGACGTGTGTGGTTGGATTCTCGGGGGCAGTGGTTGAACCCGATGGATGGTGGATATTTGTGTTTGTCCGATGTTGCGGCTGCGTCCGGTGGTGAACAGGGCCAATGGGCTCTATAGCGTCACCGGCGTGGAAGTGGATCGCGATCTCCCTCGACACGCGCCTACCACCAAGGCGCGTATCCCTTCAGCCGTGGGGCTGAGGGCATGTCGACCGACGCAGAGGACGTGAGGGTAAGGCTACCCTAGACGTAAGTGCCTCCACTATTTCTTTTGGCGATCTCGGATTCAGTGAGCAGAAATCTTGAACGTTTTGGTTGACAGTGTGAGAAAGACTCGAGTGTAGGATAGTTTAGATTTAATTAGAAATTAAGATCTAGGTTACGAATTTAGATTAAGGATTTTGTTTGTCTTGTAATTATGTGTTTGTTTTTTTTTTACACTAAGTAAAACCATCAACTCTGAACATATCTTTCAATTTCTCTCTTTCACTCATTACCTACTCTGAAACTCTGACGTAATAACTTTCCTTAATTTATATGTAATTGTTTTATATAAAAAAAATTATACAGCTGTTGACTATTTATAAAAATAAATAAAAAAATAAAAAAAATTAATTAATTTTAGGTAATTATATTAGTTATTTATAAATTAGTGTTAGGTAGTTAATAAATTAGTTTTAGGTAATTTAGTTTAAGTTTTAGCAGCCGGGGAGAGTGCGAGGAAAGCGGCGGTTGGCAGATAGCTGGTCGGGCAAACACCGCATATATACGGCACACAGGGCGGGCTCTCCGCCCTTGCCGTAGCTAGCCGCCGGGGTTCGTGGGGAACCCAAGTAGAATAGTAGAAGGCTCTATTCTACTATTATATTCTATTCTGTTAAATTCCCACTAAAACGCTACCAGACGAAATGTCAAAATCCCCACACGAACTTAACAAACTTTTTTTCTCTTTAAGAAAAAAGAATAATATTTATTAATTTAAATATCGATAGAGAAATTAATATATTTTTTACTATTTTTTTTTTCTCCTCTGCCTCCCCCCCGGTATGTTAAAGTCTATGCTAACTAGGCTGACCCCATCCATTATTTTTCTATGCTCATAATATGAGTCATTGGGTTGCCAACTTGGGGCATTTAGCCCTAAATTTAGGGCTAAAATATCTGGGATGGGCTTTTTTAGGGCCCTAATATTTTAGAGATATTTTTAGGGGTATTCTAATATATGAGAATACTTTTAATTATTCGATTATAAGTAAATGCAATAACTCTTGGAACTTGTAAAGAAACCATAATATCAAGGTGATATTAGAAGGATATCCTAGGATGTACACCGATTTTTTTAAAACTAACCTACAAAAGTTTGGTAAAAATAGGTTGGTTAGGTTTGATTGCAGTTATTATTGCGACTGGCGTGAGCCAGTTGCTTTATATATTAAAAAACGTAACTAAAATATTATATTTAACTTTCGATTTGCTTGATCTACAAAGCTCAAAATTTCAGAATATATAAATAGTTATAGGCCTACAAAACTTTTATAATTTGGTATTTATGTTTCAGTCAGGGGTTATAAGCTTTTGAATTAATACTTTATTTTTCCATATATCTCAGAAACCATAAAAACTAAAACGCTGAAAATTGGTATGAATATGGACGATTACAAAATCTCAAATTTATTTTTTCAAAAAAATTCTAGAGTTTGTCAAACATTTTTTACTAAGAAAAATATTTTTTATTATAAATTTGTGAGTTTAACTGCCTATATATCCAAAGTTTTTGAAAATATCGAAAAAAGCCGAAACAACCCAACTAGATAATTTAATTTTCTATAAAAATATTGACTGCCTATGGCCCAGTATTTCAGTCGGCCCTTAGGAGTTTAACTCAAGTTTAACAAAAATATTGCGTATTTCAGTACCTAATCTTCCCTTAAATACGTCACTAAACGACAAATATTTAACTCAACGTTTCTGGCGGATCGCGTGTCTTAATCTTGAGTTAAGTATTGTTTCTAGTCTTTTTCGCCAGGTGGCGTACTAATCGCCGCACGCTTTAATGTTTTATTTCATTTTATACTACAAATAACTATGCATAATAATTATAATCATGATTTATTTTTGTTGTTAAAATAAAAGACTTGATAGAAGTGGTTCATGTATTTAATATTTATTTTCTTTTTTACATAATTATGATGTATTGCCTGACAACAAACGAAATAAACTGTCAGCCATAATGAAACGTCAGGCACGCAACTTTATTTTTGCGATGTTTTTTCATCCCACTTTTTAAATTGATCCATCCTGTTTCTATATATATATAATGTGTATTCTTAAATTTTCTACATAAGACACTATTTTACCATTATCACTTAGTTCCATATCCATCTGTAAAATGTACATACATTTTGCATTGAAGAACTACGTACGTAGTACATATTCAATGACATTTTTTCACTACAATGTTTGATTTTAATTAAAAAAAACATCGATCGGTATAAAAAATTGAAAAAGTAACATGCTGTGTAATGAAACAAATAAAATAATGTGTTGTTATAATAATAAAATAATATTTAGTCACAGCTTCGCGTCACGTATAATTTAAGGTTATTACAATTTTGACAGATGCGTTATAGACAATAACCATAGAAAAACGTAAAATATATCTATAGTTGAAGATTACGTAACTGACGTTTCATTTTGCACTGAAATACGCGAATGAAATTTAATCTTCCCTAAAATTTTACGTAGCTGTAATTCCTACAGACAGATTTATTTTTTTATATGGCAACCCAGTATTTTTTATATAGCAACCCAGTAATTTCTAAGCACAAATGTATGGCAACACACAAACTTCTACGAACGTTAGTAAGGATTATTATGGTAACACATCAAATGTTGACAAATGTGTCTATTTGTCGACACAGATTTTTCGTTTGACAGCTATCAGCTGTTTTTTGTGTCGGTTCTTGGCCGGTCGATCGATTTTTTTTATCAAACATTGTATGGCTATAATAATTAAAAACAGTTTTGTTTAGGTGTTTATTTAAAACTTATATGATTTAGTTTCCTAAATTACGAGGCATAATTCTAATTTATGTTCTATGAAAACTGTTGACACGTAATAAGACCTCTCGTCAAAACTTGGTTCGATTGTCAAATTGATTTTAAAAGTAAATACGCCTACGGCAGTTCTAATACTGGCCAATATGGGCGACCGCTCATCTCTCCTATTCACAGAAATATTCCTTCTCAAACGAAAATAGAATTTAAAAATGTTTATACGTAATTACCGTAAGTGAATTGTTATCCCGTTTTTATTCTCTGATGAAGATTTGTATACACTCTGATTGAACAAAATGCCATTTTCCTACATTAATAACTGTAACAAAGTGCCCACTTGTGATGTTTTCACAGCAACTTTGAATATATATGCCGGTTGAATGGTAAATTTGACATATTTGAATTTTAAAAATAAATTATATAAATGACAGTTTCGTTATTATGCTAGTTTGCCTAAGTTTATTTGTATTTTGTATTTATTGAAATATTGAGATGCAACAGACAAAAATAGAGATGAATAAGTTAGTAAAGAAACTAAATGGCAGTTTCGTAATTATTAGAGTAAGCGAGTTTATTTTTATTTATGGAAATGTTAAGAAAAACGAAAGTACTGTTCCTTTTAGTTATTCGAAATTAGTACGTTTGCTATTTGATTTTTTTTTCATTAGTTTATAGCCGTTTCTATTACACTTATTCAACCAAGGAATTAATTGGAATATTTTTTTTAAGTGCTGTCCACACTTTTTTTTTGTGTCTGGCAACACCAATTTCTGTTCAGATATATATCCATTGCCAAAATTTTAACTTGGATTACCAAATCCAACGATTTAAGGGCCAACTGAAATCTCGGGCCTATATATCCAAAGTTTTTGAAAGCCGAAACAACCCAACTAGATAATTTAATTTTCTATAAAAATTTTAACTGCCTATATATCCAAAGTTTTTGAAAATATCGAAAAAAGCCGAAACAACCCAACTAGATAATTTAATTTTCTATAAAAATATTGACATTGTAGCAGTACATCTCAATTTTTTTTAACAATTTTCATAAAAATTGAATTTAGTGACGACATCGCTTCATACAATTTGTATGGCAGTCGCCTATACACAATATCTAAGAAGACTTAATAGTTTCATACTTAATCTCCAAACATACATACATACCATCATGCTGTTTTCATATTCCGGGTAGGAAAAGAGGACTGACCTCCATACTGTCCTATCTTGACATACATACCTACATGTGTTGTATAGAAAACTTAATATCTTAAAATATTCAATAATTTGGATTTTTAGGTTTATAGTTTGAATCTTATTCTTCAACTATGCATACTATCGCTATCGACAGTTGGATCTCATGTGTTTTTTTTTTTTTTTGCGGGTGGCAGTTCTTGAGGAGAACACACTTAGGCCAATTGGCCCTTTGTGATACCACATTGGGGCTGTCCTCCCACTCACTCATCCCCCTTGAACCAGCCTGAGCGGCAAATGAATGTCATAATGTCTGCAATGTCGGCTGACGCTATGTCAATTAAATCATCATAGAAGAAACTTCCCAAGGAGCTTCTCCTAATTCTAGAGAGAGCAGGACAGTGACAGAGGAAGTGGACCACCGTCTCCTCCTCCTCCTCGTCTTGGCATGCTCTGCAGTAATCATATGCCTCCAGCCCTAGCCTTCTGGCATGCTTTCCTATAACCCAGTGTCCCGTTAATACTGATATGACTCTGGCGAGTGAGTCTCTTCTGAACGAGAGTATTTCTCTGGTTCTTCTGAGATCATATTTTGGCCATGTTTGTCTGGCAATGGAGCATGTGCTCTCCTCAGACCACCTTTGGTCAGCACAAGCAATAATTTTCTCACTGACCCGGAGTTTACATGTTGCCATAGGGACTCCAGGTCTGTGTTTGATATTGTCTAGAGATAACAGGGTACCTGCTCTGGCAAGTTCGTCTGCCCTACAATTCCCCGCTATATTACTGTGACCCGGCACCCACATGATTTGTAGATTGAACCGCTCCGCTGCCCCATTTAAGACGTTGCGGCAGTTCAGGGCCACTCTAGAAGTAGTACTTACGCCTTTTAAGGCTTTAATAGCCGCTTGGCTGTCTGTGTGTCTGTTTGATACTGTATTGCCTTGTATCCATTCTACTGCTTCCTGGATTGCCAAGATCTCTGCTTGAAAAACACTACAGTGGTCCGGCAACCTGAAAGAAATATTAATATTTAATTGCTCCGAAAAGACTCCTCCGCCCACCTTACCTTCCAGTTTTGACCCATCAGTGAAAAACACCTGAGCTTCATCGTGACGGATCAGATTCCCCTTCCACATTTCCCGCGAGGGGATTTGGGTTGAGAACCTGTTCTCGAAGAAAGGCTTGGGAATGACATAGTCGATACCTTCGGATGGCTTTTTGAACTCCTGAAGAACCATGGAGTGTCCAATGTGTGTCTCCCTCCAAGGGTTGACACAATTCATTCTTATGGCAGCTTTCGTTGCCATTTGTTTTCCTAGGAGGTCAAGCGGCATCAGATGCAGGATGGTGTCAAGGGCTTTTGATGGTGTGGTTCTCAGACAGCCAGTGGTTGTCACTTCTGCTAGTCTTTGAACTTTTGCCAGCTCTTTGAGGTGCACTCCTTTTTTCAAGCAGTGCCACCATACCACCACTCCGTACATCATGACTGGCCTTATGACCGCCTTGTACATCCAGTGGTTTATCTTGGGGTGTAGTCCCCACCGTTTTCCCACGATCTTTCTGCAGGTGTACAGTGCATTTGTAGCTTTCCGTACTCTTTCCTGCGTGTTAGGCTTCCAGCTCAGTTTTCTATCCAGGATCAGACCTAGGTATTTAGCTTGAGCTGAGATATCTAATTTCACCCCTTCCAGGGTTGGCAATGTAAATGCCGGGATTACCCGTTTATTTGTAAAGAGGATCAACTCTGTTTTCTTTGGGTTCACTCCCAACCCACTATTAATACACCACTGAGTTATCCTGTCTAGTGCCCTCTGTAAGAGAGATGAGAGTATGTTGAGGATCTTACCGGACACCGCTATGGCGAGATCATCTGCGTAAGCGATTACTCCGATCCCGGTGTCGTCTAACTCCATCAACAGTTTATTTAGGGCTAGATTCCATAAAAGAGGTGATAGAACGCCTCCTTGGGGTGTTCCCTTCACCGGGTATCTTTTTATCTTTGAGCCCCCAAGTTCTGAGTTTATAACTCTATTTCTCAAC
Source organism: Molanna angustata (assembly GCA_963576475.1). Classification (NCBI taxonomy): domain Eukaryota; kingdom Metazoa; phylum Arthropoda; class Insecta; order Trichoptera; family Molannidae; genus Molanna; species Molanna angustata. Next base: position 29,577,167 of record OY754964.1, on the reverse strand, counting down.
ATATTATCGATAAATTCTATGAGCGAAGTCTCTATCCCCAATTTCCTCAGAGACTGAGTCATTGTTTCATATTTAATGTTATTAAAGGCTCCTTCTATGTCTAGGAAGGAGACCAGTGTGTACTCTTTATACTTCATCGATTTCTCGATTCTGTGTATCAGGGTGTGTAATGCTGTTTCTACAGATTTCCCTTTGCTGTACGCATGTTGAGACTCTGACCACTTTGAAGGTTCTATTTTACCCCTTATTCTGGTTTCTATGAGTCTTTCTAGTGTTTTAAGGACAAACGAGGATAGACTGATTGGTCTGAAATCCTTGGATGTATTATTAGATGTTCTTCCACCTTTGGGTATGAACACCACTTTTACTTCTCTCCATAATTTGGGGGTATAACAGAGTTCTATACATGCTTCGAAGATTGTCCCCAACCAGGGTATGACAGTCTCCGAGGCCGCTTTCAGTTCCGCTGGAATGATACCATCCGGACCTGGCGACTTGTATGGTTCAAACTCGTAAATTGCCCAAGCAATCATTTCTGTATTAAATAATTTCTGGGAGTTTTTCTGTTTCCTGGTTTGGTTTGTTGTCTCAGGCATGCCCTCTCTTTGCAGGTGGGTCTGCGCCTCCCCTATCGGGTGGACGGTTTCCCTAGGCATGTCGAGTTTACATCCAGGAAAGTGTGTTTCTGTTAATAGCTCATATCAATAATCTCATGTGTTACATGCAACTAGTTCTAGTCCACGGGATTTTTAGACTTGTGTTTGGGGGTTTTATTTTTTTGGAGTTGGCACTGTTGGCAACCCTGATGAGTCATAATATAATATTATAATCTGTCATCTGTGGCTGGCTGAGTCAAAATCAGTCAAATTCATAAAAAAGAGATTTTGTTGTCAAATTTAATTAATTGGTCAATTCCAACAGAATCTTTTAACTTGATCATATTTTTATATATGGTTAATAATTTATATTGAGGTTAATTGTTGAAAAGTATAGTAAATGATTTTTGTATGAGTCAAAGTCTCTGTAGAGTTTTTATTGGAGCATAGTCGTAAAATTTATCGCTCATCTGATAATATGGATAGATCATGGAAAAGAATACTTCCTCAAGAAGAATCCGATTCATCCAGCTCTGGTAATGATTCACGTTATACTTTAAATTACCTTTAGGCGTATTATTCATATGTATACTTTAATTGACTTTAATAACCTACAACAATCTATGTCTTATAATATCACGTAAATTATCGAAGAGTACATCAAGTATTCATAATCTAATAATTGATTTTTTATATACTTACCTATAAATATTTTGCAAATTCATATCCTTGTCTCTATCCATTTATTTACTGTCCTAATTTATTTGATAACAAATTATTATAATAACTTGTTTTTTTATGGTTTTAGATGAAGTTCACAAACGTTTGAGAAATGTATTTAAACATTATCTTAAATCAAAACGAATAAAGAATAGTGTTCATGATGGACAAGGAACGTCATCATCACAAGATTTTCCACATAACATATTGTATCCAAATCCTTCAGATGTTCTTATGCACCATGACTACGTTGGATCCTCAAGTAACCACCATTATTCTAACAAAAAATAATTTTGCTATTATTATTTACACTGAATTTTATCCCAATAGGTATATATTCTTTTATATCCCAACAGACAATAAGTCCAAAAACAGGTCTCCACCTATCATTGACTTGTTTACGTTAACCAGTCTATGGGTTGTGAGATCTGTTGATACTAGGGGGGCAAGTCTGGTCCAACCAGCAAAATCGAAAACCTCACGATTACCCATATCATGGATATAATTATTACAAAGAGTTCTACAATATCTTTAGATGTCATATATCCATGGTATGGATAATCACTAGGGTTTTGATTTCGCCGGTTGGACCAGACTTGCCCCCCTGATTTCCTTGTATCTCTAAATTAAGAAATATTTTCTAGCTTTGTTTACATTGAGATGCACCTAATTGATTATTTTAATAAGTTCAAAGTTTTTTTTTTTGGGTTGTGTCATTCTTTTAATTTATATACTATTTTTAATATTATAACTAAGTTCTACTTACCAGAATTACAAACAACATTGTTTTGAGTTGCTGAATTTAATTAAATTACCAATAATCAAAAAGTAAAATCCACCCAGATACAAGTAGACCTCAATAAGCAAGAGTTTACGGGTAATGGTTAATTGACTGCTCAGCTTGCCGAAGTTTGTGATTTGGCAAATTCCTTAACATCCCGGAGTACAAAAAATGAGAAAAATCAAGAGTTCTCATATTTTATAAAATATTAAGATAAATGTAATTTTCCATTTAGTTAATATATTTTTATAACTTGATTAATATAATGTAGCTACTGTAAATATGTAATGTAAACTGTTGGTTCGGTAAATCAATAAAATAAATAAGTTAAGGTTAAAATATTGTCTGCGCTTAGAAAATGTATTTTATAAAAGCATTTATATATACATACCATCATGCCATGTCCCTCACGGGGTAAGCAGAGAGAACCGAACGCCACATTTTTCTATCTTCGCACACATTCATTGCCTCTTCAACATCCATATATCGTCTGTTGTTCATGCTTCTTACATTTCCACCTTTTAGAATATTGTTTGCATGGTCGTGCCATCCTTTTCTTGGGCGACCCCCGACCTCTTATTCCATTCCTGTCCGCCTTACATATTTTCTTCGTCAGGCGATCCTCATTCATTCTTTCCAAGTTGCCACACCATCTCAATGTGTTAACTTTAATGCTATCTTTCTTCATCTTACATATTTTCCTTGTGTCCTCGTTTCGTACCCTGTCATACATCTTTCTATTACAAATTTGTCTTAGCGATTTCATTTCAACTGTATTTATTCTGCTTTCTTGGGCCTTCTGCCATGTCCAGGTTTCACTTGCATACTTCTATATTGGCACTACGATTGCGTTATGAATGGTAACTTTGGCATCCTTTGATATTTATAATTAGTAAATGAACAAACTTACCACTGGATTGAATAAAATTCTTTTTACATAGCCAGAAAATCTAGGTCGAGTAATAAAATCACTAACACCAAAAAAATACATTTAAGGATAAAAAATATTTTGTATTCTGACATATCCAACTCTTGAATTCCCTCCATTGTCAGTGAGAGATGAATATTTTCATTAGAAATACCTTCAAATCAGCTATTACCATCACTATATGAGTCATCAAAATTTATTGTAAAATCATCAGAAAAGTTGTCAGTCATTTACTTCCCACTGTATGTTATCATTTTCTTGGTCTCGCACTTGTCAACAAACATGATCTTCTATACTAACCCCTAAATCATTCTCACTTTTTATTGAATGCCTTTTGTATATATGAATAACATATTGAAATGTTACTGTGATAAAAACATATAAAGACAACTGCGAAATTTTTAAATTAAAAACAACCAAATTAGCAGTAATGATTTATTCATTAATCACCACCGCTCGAGGTGAAATATTATTGTGTTACTGAAGGCTGCCACTCCAAAAAGTTTTCTATAAATGCTTATTATTAGTTTGGAGTGGGACCCTACGCCCCCGCACTGCGACCATGTTTGATCTATTGTGCACCCTCTCTCTATAAATGCTTAGTAATTCTTCAGTTGTATTCGTCAGAATCGTGGCAGTATAGTCCAAATCCAGTTTGGATAAATATTTTCCTCCTGATTCACATACAAATATATCTTCTGTACTTTTCATTGGATTGACACGTCTGTGATAAATCTCCACAAATGCCACATGACATAATGTATAAACAGTGCTCTAACAAAAATCTTATTATATTTTCAGAGTTTGGCATCAGTGGAAACAGCACCTACCATGATAATCTATCCCCCAACCAAATAAAAGATTTGGAAAGCTTTCCTGACATGTCTTACAATTGGTTAAATAAGTGAGTTTATTGAATGAGAAATAAGATTAATTGATTTGACGGTATCTTTGTGGTAGTCCATGATATATTAGTGTCCACAAGTTTATTAAAATTTACAACTGTATTAAGTTTTATTTCTCGACTGTTCAAGTACTTGAACAAATTAAATTTTCAAACTTCAGCCTTGTTGATAATGTGTTTAACATATGTATATCCGGTTGTAGACAAAATCAAAACAACTTGAATTGATACAAACATAGGCACCCATTTGTAATTGTAAAATACCAAATTGGTATTTATAAATAAATTTAACTCAACATATTCAAAAGTTGTGCTTATACACAAATTTAATGACAATTCAAATGCCTATGTAACTATCGTATATTTGTGTTTTTAATGCACAACTATACGGGTAATCACAACCCCGGCGAGTGCAGATTGGTTATAATGCGTTATTTTTCAAAAAAAAATGTTTTTTTCTCAACGCTTCTTGTCAAAATGGGTGGTTGCACTTGCGAGCTATCTTTTTTTTTCATTCAAATAATACATAAATTTTCGAGAGTAAGTGACAAAAAATGTAATGGGATAATAATAATATAGTGAGGACTACACTTAGTCTGCGAATCATGCATGAATGTGGCGACGGGTCACGATAGCTAAACGTGGAGCTATTTTGCATATTATTCACGCTTTGTTTCCCGATTATCGCTCGATATCTCTGCTTAGTCCGTAAGGGACATGGCGTGATGGTATATATATATATATATGTATGTTTCCCAATTTTTTGGCCCATGTGAAAATGACTGCGATGTTCGAATGTGGTGTTTTATGTTTTTTTTAGTTCACGCTGTAATTTTGCGGACTAAGTAAAGAGCAGCCATGACAATATATTATTCTATGCCACGCCGGTGCATAGAACGTTTGACTCAAAACCTTTTCTTGTGCGAAAATGCTGCATCAAAATGATCTCTTCTTAATCAGTGCATGCAATTTTTTCAAAGAAAACAACAAAGATTACAAAAACACAGTTGGTAAGCCGTTTTGTTTCTGTGCAAGGAAGTGTTTATTATTATTATTAAGTGAGTCCTGTAAATTATAGTTGTTGCATATTATTTGACAGTTTAATACAAATTTTACGTAATTATTATTATTATTATTATTAAATGTTATCAGACAGGCAGCTATGCTGATATGTCTGATCTCACAACAGTTTTCACTTGTTCAGTCTGTCAAGTCTATTTTTGAACACATTAACACTTTGTGCAACAACAAGTTCCGGTGGCAAACTGTTCCACACATCCACAACTCTATTGGTCAAGAAATGCTTCCAGAGGTTCTGCCTGAAACTGTGTTTATCTAGCTTCAAACTATGACCTCTTAAATTAGTATTTTGGTTGAGGCAGAACATCAGCTTCAATTCAGGGCAGTCATAGTGTTCGTTTAGTATTTTGTAGGTTTCTATGAGATCCCCTCTCTTTCTCCGTTCCTCAAGAGTAGTGAGGCCCAACACATTCAGACGTTCTTCATATGTTAAGAATCTGAGGCCATTTCCCAGTTTGGTAAACCTTCTCTGCACCCTTTCCAGCATGCTTATATCTTTCTCAAAGTAAGGATTCCAAACTTGGTAACCATATTCCAAAACTGGTCTCACATAAGTTTTATATATTGTAATTAACAAATCATGTGGCAAGTGGCTGAAGGTTTTTCTAATTAAGTATGTTAAGCTATTGGCCTTTTTTACAATTGATATCAAATGCTTCTCCCATTTCAGATCGCAAGAGATAGTGATGCCTAAGTCTTTTTGTTCATTTACCGACTTTAAATATGTTCCATCAAGACTGTATGTGATCCTCGGGTTTTTGGTGCCGATGTGTAAAACATTGCACTTATCTTTGTTCAGCTTGAGCATCCATTTCTGTGTCCAAGTAAATATGCTATTTAGGTCCTCTTGCAGTTGTACATGATCTCTTAGTGGAAATAACAACTTTGTGTCGTCTGCAAACAGTTTTACAGGAGAATTAAGAGTCAGCGGCAAGTCTAGAATATACAATATGAAGAGGATGAGTCCGAGAACCGATCCTTGCGGGACAGAACTCAATACTGGCTTAGTGTCCGATAGGTCATTCCCAACTCTCACCTGAAAACATCTGTCGGTGAGAAAACTTTCGATCCATTTGTGTAGTTTGACGTGGAAAACCTAAACAAGTAAATTTTCGCAATCCGGAATAATAAGTTATAGTGTGTATGACATTATTATTTTATGTGTATTTTATAAATAAGGTGATTGTTAATGTTACTCAACTTTTTTTTTAATGCCCTATTTATTGTAAAATTTCGCTTATCGCGGCTTTGTTTAGAATCTATCTCCCACAATGTATGGGGGGTACCTTACCTACCTAACTTCCTAATCACAATGCCATAATATTTGGAGTATGTAACGGAATTCACATTAGCACATTTTACCACCAAAGAATCTTTAACAAGGGTGTTTATCTGTGTAATATATCAATTTTTATCTGCCTACATTATATTTTATTGCATCATTTTCAAATAATGTTTAACAGTCTTATTAGATTTTGTTAATAGCTTACTTAACTCGCAACTAGATAAGCACGACTAAAATAGATCGGTATTAAAAAAACTTACTTATAAACGTACCTATACTAAGATATGACTTACTAGTTCACTAAATTATTCACGAGCACCCTCATTTATTTTTTTCATGTGGCCGCATTGGCTTCACAGATGTCAAAAAATAGAAAAATACATGTAATTTTTGAATAACTGACATCGAAAAATGAAAACAAACACCACGTTGTGCCATGTTGAATCAAATTAAACACGATTGGGATGATGAGTATCAAAGAAAATCGTTATAAGTATTAAATTTTTCTGTCAATCTCAAATATGCGTCGGAACATATGTGAAAGATCCGCCATTTTGAAATATTTGATATGACACGTTAGTCAAGCGTTCAACAACCTCTCGACCTGTTCTATATGAAATTAAGGCATAGTAAAGATAGTCACGGTTTATAAGTAAACTTTTTCGTTAATCACACTCTATTACCAGGTACTATAGGTAGTTTACGTTTATAAGTAAGACGGTTAGTTTTTATATTTCAAGGTCACAAAAGAGGCTTAAGTAAAAAAAATTGAATGTTTGTTACAGCTTTTATAGGGGAAGACATTCTGTATTTGGAGGGAATATAACACCAATTGGAAACATGTCTCCCAGATGCAATGATGATTCGAGGGTACATTACTTACATTACATTTTGTTTTCATTACCATTTTTATGCATATAATTATTTTCATAAATGTTTCTAAAAAAGACCTCCAGGACGTACTCCCAAGAGATGGAAGGACAGCTGCCTTAAAAAATAAACAGGCCTAAAAAGAGAGAAGATGATACTAAAAAAAAGAACAATAATTTTATTATAACTGTGAACAGTAATTTTAGTTACCAGTCTGCTGCCTTTGTCACACCTGGGATTATGACAATTTTTTAACTAATTTATTTTAGTTTTATGTAGAACTTTAGTTATTTTTTTCATTTGTACTTTTCCCAGACAGACTTAGGTCCGAATGCAGAGTCCTACCTAAATACTAAATTTTAAATATAGGCCGGCCACGCTTGACTTTAGTATGACGTCATCAAAAAACTATGCGACCCGTCGTAAGTCTTATGTTTTTACATGTAATTTGGATGCCAATACGGTGACCATCATTTTGTTTACAATGGACCCAATTTTTTTATTTAACTTTGATCATCTTTCCATTTTCACTTATTACATCATTTAAGACAATAAAGAATGTAATTATTAATTCTTACCTTACTTAACATGTCTGCGTAAGGGCAGCTATAAGGAATTAGGTCCATTCTACGCTTCCGAAGTAGTGCACTACGTAGCCTTTGGGAAGGTTTGCAATCTGATAAATTAATTATATATTTTTTCGATCTTATAATAAGAGAAGGTGAAACACAGAATTCGGTCAAGATTGTTCTATAGTAGGGCTGCTGTGTTAATGGAGGAGTCCGAGAAGCAACTGGTTCGAGTATGTTGAAGGTTTACTGTGATTTGATGTTGCAACTGAGGACTTTACACAATATAAACAATTTTTCAAAAGTAAAACAGGTCATGTTAAACACATCATATTTAATAAATAATAAAATATCAATGACAAATAAATGGTTGTGGTGTGTATGAAACAAATTTCATACATTCTATTTGTTAAAATAATGTTTTTGTGGTTTAAAAATACGCACTAGGACAAATTGTCACCCTATAGACGAAGATTTGAAATATTTCTTTAAAACGTCATTCACATTCACAAACGTCACGTGGTATCTTCGAAATAAGTGTATGATTTATAAAAGACGTACGTTTCAACATTTTATATGGGAGTTTGGTTTTTTCACTGCGACTTACTTTCATCTTCCGTCTTTGTTTTTTTATATACAGAGAATAAGAAATAGATACATTAAAAGCAGAAGTATTTTTGTTCGATCGACATATTTTTGCGATGAGTCATACCAAAGTCAAGATTGGCCAGCCTATACTAACCATGTTTTCATTGCACAGTCGCTCACTCAAGTTAGGAGATCACGTGGCTTCTTAATTGGAGGATGCTATGAAGTTTTTGTATGAGAATTGCATTGCAGAGACATATCTAAATACTTAGTGCATGCGCTTCGGCGTAAACTAACATTTGTGAAAAAGTAAGGTTGATAGCGAAGAACGAGTGGTTTAATACTTAAATACGGGATTTTTTCGATGGATTATGATTTTATCGGCTTCGTTGAATATTTATTTGGTAATTTTGTCAAATCAAATACCAAATCGAGTATTCAGCGATCCAGATGAGATGCCGAAAATTCGCTGGAATTTCAGAAAAATCGTGACATCGAGCTGTTAGTGTGAAGTTGGTTACATATGTTTGTGTTGTTATAGCAAAAAAACATTTTAAACGTCAGTCTAAGCCCATAGAAAGCTATCTATCTCTTTTCTTCATACACATAATGTGAAATGCTACACCTTCGACCTTAATTTTGTCGTAGAATTTAGTTAGTGACGTCTCTGCAACGCAATTGCTAACTTAAGAATACTAAATACTTCAGTGAGGTTAGAAGTTTGTATTTAGGTACCTAGGACTTTGCATTCGGGTCATAGCCTCTGTATAATAGTAAATTGAGATTTAGTAAATCCTCATAACCAAGTGGTCAAATTTTATGTTGATAGGTGTAAAATTTCAGTGACCATTTGACAGACATTCTAAAAACTAAATAGAATCTAAAAATAGCTAATAAATATGAAATTTTATTCACTGATATTACTTTTCTTTGTCATTAGACTGGTCATCTTACATGATGTGATGTATTGCCATAAAGACGGCTCATGTAAGATGAGTCGATGGCATAGCGGCTAATGTGCTGAATTAATAATCCAGAGGATACGGGTTCCAATCTCCCCTCGACTGATTTGGTTCACCTATAATAACGAACATTTATGCTTAATTAAGGGAATGTATGAGAATGTGTAATATATTTTTATCGACAAACTTTTTAACATCTCAGTAGAGACGAAGTTGGGATGTTATAGAAGAACCAGGATCTCAAGGCACCTACAGGGCTTACGACCTGTCATCGGCTGGTTTACGTGATCACTTTATGCGCTTGTGCAAAGTTCACCAATTATGCCTTCTTATTGAGTTCCCTTATCGATGTAATTTTTGAAAGTTCTATATATTTGAATAGTGTGTAACAATTCACCTGAAAATAAGGAATTATACTATTGCCATCTATGAAGTAACGAATCAAACTTTTTTATTTGTAACGCCATCTATTGAGAAATCAGTTTATTTGTAAACAATGAAAGCAACAGTCCTTATAAATGAGGTGACGATGTCTCGCACAGATGTCACCCCTGAACTGCGCCAAATATTATTTCATTTTTGGCTTGTTTATCTACTGTTTGCGTCATTGCATACGCAAAAAAAAATATTCGATGTAATATATTTGTTACAAGGTACAAAAACAAGTACTTACCTACATAATTTGAAATGAAGCAAAAATATATTGTACTTAATATGCACTGACTATCATGATAAGCATATAGCATAATAATTATTTGTTTTTTTAGCCCAATTCTTCGCAGCATGTTGCTTCAAGTGATCTGATATTACGACTATCACCACAACCAAATGAAAGTGAGATACAAACTCAAGATGATGACCATGATGAGACTCCTGTGGAATCAGTCAATGTAGAGACACCATCTCAATGCAGTGAAATAGTTGAACCTGCACCTTTACCTACCGGTAATTTGAATGTACTTCCCTCATTGATATAAATATTCTTTGATATAAATATTTTTTTTTATTTAAAATAATTATTAAAGGAGCCACTTGGCTCATGTCAATAATATTTAGTACACATTAGTTGTAATATCAGTCATATCAGTCATAATCAGTCATATGCAACAACACTTTAGTTCAGTTCTTAGTACAGTCTTGTTTTCAACTCCCGATGGAATGCCTTTTCGTTCATGGTTTTCAATTTTTCTGGCAATTTACTGTAGTCGCATAGTCCTTTGCACATTATTCTTTCGTATCCAATCTTTTTTGTAGCTTTTTCAGTTTCAAAGTAATTTTTTGTATGTGTGTTATAGTTATGGATTTGTATTCTTTGCGTAAGTCTTAGTTCAAGGTCTTCTACTTTTCCCATTTTTATTTTATGTATTAATTTTAATGTTTCATATTGTGCCATCTTTTGTATGTTTAATTGTTTAGTTTCTTTTGTATATAGGAATTTCGATGGTGTATATGCGTTTAGACCATAGGTCATTTTTATTATTCTGTTTTGCTTTCTTTGTAGCTTTTGAATTCCTGCCTTATCGCCATTTGCCCAGAATGGTATGTATTAGGTATGATAGTTTGCTTTTGATATATGCGTTATATATAAGTACTTTCAGTTTTTTTGGTGCCTCATTATTTATTTTGTACATTAATGCCGAGTACATTGATGCTTTATTTATTAATTTGTTTATGTGGTTCTTCCAATTCAGTTTCCTGTCTATGATTAGTCCTAGATACTCCATGTTTTTTTCTGTTTTCAGGGTTTTACTGTTTATTTTTGCTTCCAATCTATGTTTTTTTCTTTGTTTTCTATGTGTATTATGTGACATTTATTTTCATTCAGAGTTAGTTTGTTTGTATTTGTCCATTTTTCTAGTGTAATTAGGTCCTTTTTGATGTTATTTCTTTATGTCTCGAAGCGGGCAAAAGAAGTCTTGGCCATAAATAAATATACTTACAAATGAGTAGGCACCACACAGTTATACAAGTACTTGAAACAATATGCAGATGTGCATATATAATAATATATTTTTTAGTCAGTTATATAAATATAATAATTATCTTTGAATTCATTTTATTTTTTATACATAGTTGAAAACTTGTGAATGAGAATGAATGAAGAGTGCCTGACAAAGAAAATATATAAATCTGACAGAAACGGAGTTAGAGGTCAAGGGCGCCCAAGTAAGGGATGACACGACCATGTGAACGATATTCTGAAAGACGGAAATGTTAGAAGCGTGAACAACAGATGAACATGTATGAGCCAATGCTTAAATATTGACAGGCGATTAATGTGTTCCAAGATAAAAAAATGTGGCATTCAGTTCTCTCTGCCTACCCCGTGAGGAATATGGCATGATGGTATATATATATCGTCTGCTGACAGGAAAAAGTCACTAACTGCGACAAACATGTTTTCGAGATAATGGCTGTCAAAGTTTTTCGGCAATATTAACTCTCATAACTTCTTTAATTGTTTATAGATTGTCATGAATTTTTCAACATATATAAAAATTAGCCTAATCTAACTATATTTGATGTTCAAATTTGACAAAAACTCATAGGGAATGAAAAAAACACAAAATTACATATAATGAGATTTTCCTGACGGCTCATCTGCCTTATTGTGTGAGATTGTATGTAATATTTCTCTGTGGCAAAACTCATTATAATGCTTTCATAAAAAAATTCAAATTTTAATCACTTCTTTGCAACCTGCACAAGTGGCTAGTTTATTGCCATTTTGCAATTTCTTCCAAACTTTTTGTATTCTTCTAATATTCTAATTTTATTAGTACCTATCATGAATATTTCAGATGTTTCAAATGAAAGGTACCTATTGTGCCCAGGACCTCTAAATTTTTTTCTTGACTTTAAAATTAATAGAAATTTAGGTATTTACTCACATTTAGGTATTTATAAATATTATTTATACTGGTTCGACCATACGAACGAAATTCTGAAAGAAAGAAATCTAAGAAACTTGAAAAAAAGATGAACATATAATAATGATGTACAATATTGATGAGGCGATGTATGTGTTCCAGGATATAAAAATATAGTGTTTGGTTCTCTCTGCCTACCCCGTTAGGGACATGCATGGGTTGATGTATGAGAATAACAGACTAAAATTTTGACATGATGTATCAATGTAAATAAGGCGATTAATGCAATCCGGGATAGAAAACAATGGCGTTCTTTTCTCTCTGCCTACCCAGTTAGGATGTGATGCTATGTATTCATCGAAAATTATTTTTTTTAGTTAATGTGTTAAAATTTTCGAATGTTGGTAGTTAAATACAAAAATATGTAAAAAAAAGACTTCATTACAACGATAATGACTTTTTCCAGACGGCATAATTGAAAAAAAATGCAGATAATGAATATTTTTCCGAAAAATCTCCGCAACGGGACCTGATATGAAGATAATTTTTTTTCCAGATGTAAAGTGTGTTTTGGTGAATATGATAGCATAGTTAACTCAATTTTGCCAAAATAGGCAGTTAGTGACTTTTTCCTGTCAGCAGACGATATGTATGTATGAAAACTTGAGTGAAAAAAATATAAGTGTTTTATAAATTTATACTCATTGAAGTAGGTATGTATTTTCCAACATCTATTGCAAAGTTTTTTCAATAATTTCAATTTCAGATCTAATTAAACTGGATGACTTACCTCGTGAAACAGTATTAAAATCTCCACCAGGATTAGCAGAAACTCAGGTATGTAAAAAATATAGTTTACTGTGATCAGAATGATATTAAAACAAAAAAAAAACAAATTAACGCAAGTGTCCTCTAGGTTGCAATAAATAATATATATCTATTTTTTATTTTGATTATTAATTATGCAGATGATTTTACCTTTTTATTGGGGTCTCTGATTTACCGACCATTCAAGCCAAGTGATTTTATTTTATTTCCATTATGATTTTAAATATATTGAACTGCCTGAACATAGGTGACTGCAATAACTCCCCTTACTCATTAATATTTTTACGCATGCAAAAAACTGAATGTACGTACAAAACTTTTAAAGAAAAATTGGGATGTACCAATAATTATTTTGTTCATACATGCATACCATCATGCCATATCCCTCATGGGGTAGGCAAGGAGAACCAAACACCACACTATTCATGTTTGTCAAGGCAATATTTAAAATATTGTACTACATTTTAAAACAATATGACATTATCTAACTCTCATCTTTAAACTTCGAATATTAACTACCTTGGCCTTGTCATTGACAATAATCTGCAATGGCGTGATCATGTAGAATTCTTGTCTAGTAAAATAGTCAAGTTAGGATATATTTACAGAGAGCTCCGAAAAATTCTGGAAAAAAAAAAACAATTAAACATGTGTACTATGCGTCGACACATTCTTTACTCACATATGGAGTTGATGGTTGGGAAGGGTGTGCCGACACCATTATGGAAAAACTATGCTTAGATCAAAGATGTATAATAAAGATAATACTCAGCAAACCCCTTGACTACCCCACTAAAGATCTTTACAATGAATTTAATGTTTTTGATCCCAAACAAATATTTTTACATTATATACTATCAAATTTTCATAAAAATAAATTAGTGTACCCAAAAAACACAACAATCTATAGCCACATGAGCCAGCACTGCTACAAACTATGCAATTCCACACATGAGAACTGCTTTTGGTCAAAGACATTTCATTTTCATTGCCCCCAGAATTTATAACATCATACCTACATCACTCAAAGATATAATATCGCTGAAATCATTTAAAAGAAAATGTTCATGAACTACGGGAGAACTAAAATATATCAAAATGTTCGACATCATAGTGTAAAGATGTTATGGACATACTTTATATATTTATTTTTCTTCTTTTTATTCTCTCTTTCGTAAAAAATCCTGATTGTTTTATAAATTTTGTGTTGTCTTGATTTGATCTGAGACTCTACTGAATAAAGATATGACTGGAGGATCACATCTATGCTCTGTCAGTTCAGTATTCCCAAGGGATACTATTTCAGATTATTTGTGCAATTAACAAATTAAAATGACAAGATACCTACATTAGTGTCCGACCGAAGCTTTGGCTTCAGCTTCGGCCACCTTCGGCTAAAAAAAAAACACCTTCAGCTTCGACAAAAAATAGCCCGAATTTTCGGCCGAAGCCGAAGCTTTTTGTCAGCCGCTAAAAACAGTTAAAACTTGTAAAAACATGCGCGAACATGACATGTGTAGCGGGTGTATAGATTTGGCCGGCCCAGTGTCGCGTGCCGACTGTCGACAGAAACAAAACACCTAACCAACTAAGTCACGAAAGCAGATTATTTATTATTTTAATCGATTTTTTTAGTCAAATCAAACCTTCGGCTTCGGCCGAAGTTTACGGCTAAGGCCGAACAATCGGCTTCGGCTTCGGCCAAAATCTGACCTTCGGTCGGACAGTAACCTACATACACAATATGTATATGCATATCATGATGATTCCAATTCCATTTTTTAATCTGTGTACAATAGTTAGGTTTATATTGTTTAGATACTTTTTAAAAATGCAAATAGGTACAACCTATATGTATGTCTCCTGTGAAATATTATAATATACAGTACACTACTAGCCCTATTATAAACGGGATATTAACTTGTATAATATTGCTTTATAAGGATGGACGTATTAAATAAATGTTAAACAGTATTACAACAAATTATATGTAATTATATTATTTATTGTTATTATTTGTTGCTGTTATTTGATGTTTTTTAATAAAATGAATAATTAGTTGAATATGTTTTTAAAACTACTTTTTTGTTTTAAATCAATTTTATACTGAACGGTTATCTTTTTCACTCATCATTTTAATAACTTAACTAGGTTTAGTTAAGTTCCACCACTGATTAGTGATTGATTTTTTTAAGGATGATACTTCAGAGAAACTTTTGATTTGTAATCCACCAAAACCATCTAATCAGGCAAACAGTTCTATTGATGTTAGTGCAAACACGTCAACAGCAGTGGCTAATAATGATCAAGGTTTGTTATATATGATTCAATAAATAAATAATTATAATAAATATAATAAGCATTCATATTGGACATGGAAAAAGCTCAAACATTTATTTTTAAAATGAAAAATTTACGCAAAAAGAAAAAAAAGTTCAGAGAGAGAAACAAGCAATAATTGTAATAAGATGTCAACAGATAGATATGAAGCTGATTGTGGTTGTGATTTGTCAATATGTTTAATCTTGGCAAAATTGCAACCACAATAATTAAAAAATATGATCCATCTGAGTTATATATTATTGCTTTTCATATACCTAATAAACATAAAATTTCATTATTGTTTTCTTAACATTATAATGTGTATTTTAATAAAGATTAAACAACATTCTTTTCTAGCGACAAGTCAAAATATAGATCAAGATTCTAAACTCCCTGCCTCCAACTTGAAACCGACTTCCAAAGAAGACCGAGACCAAAGTCTCAATGAGGTTTGTTTTTTGTATTATAAATCTACATTTTATTATTTAATAAATTATAATCCAGATGAGTAATTTGTAATATAATTTGCTTTATTTCTTTTAAGCATATCATACTAATGGAATGAAACAAAATAACATTTGATATTTTTAGGTACTTTTAGGACTTTTGGAATGTCCAGTTTGTTGGGAGGTGATGCCTCCCCCAATTTACCAATGTCTCCGAGGGCATCTGTTATGTAAACCATGTAAAAAACGACTGACCACTTGTCCTACTTGCAGAGCTAATTTTGGCATTAATAGGAATCTTGCAATGGAAAAGGTAATCAATTTTGTATTAATCTTATATCAAAATCTATGGTAACATATACATACATATATCATTTATAAGATCAGAACTTCTAAATTTACTTTCTTTTTACATATACATCCTCATACATTCCCTAAACTAAGCATAAATGCTTGTGCTATAGGTGAACGAAAATGGTCGTGGCAGGATTCAAACTCGCGACCACTGGATTACTAATCCAGTGCGCAAACCGCTCTGCCACCACCCATCTAAATTACATATATATAACTGTGTCGACCGCCGTGGCACAGTTGGTAAGCCGTTCGGTTTCTGTGCGGGCATCCTGGGTTCGATTCCCAACAGAGGAGAAATTTATTTAAATTAATTTCTCACGCAAATATTGCTTCTCTGGGCTGGAAACTCTGGTAAGTTGGAAGAAATTGACATATGGCAATAAACTCGCAACTTGCTCAGGGTGCAAGGAAGTGTTTATTATTATATTAATTGATGGAAGGATCTGAGTGCACAGAAGGGATGAGAGAGACCTGGAGATCAACATTTTTATCTCGGTTTTCCCTCGTCTGTTGGTCTTAACTAAGACCTTTTGTCTCCCGATGTTTCACCTGAATATCACCAGGCTTTCGGAAAGCACGTGCGCGTTATACATTCGCTCACACTGAGAACAAACCATCAAGTGACTCATAGCGTACGCAATGGCCGCTTATTACAAATGTTGTTAGCACGACGTGATTGGCTCCTTGTGACTCGCCCCCCTGCCGTGTTGGTTGGCAATACTTTGTCGATGTATATGTTCTTGTTTTACAAAGACATTAATTTGTACTATATTTAAAACTTTGCCTTTGCTCTTGTGACTCCTGTAAAAATAAAAGTAGGTGTAGTCTCTTCGTATCTACAATTTGATCATCTTTCAAAGATAGTCATCACATCTTTACAAAAAACAACTTTTTAAAACATTTATGTTTTCACTTTAATTTTCAGGTTGCTGAAAAGTTGAAATACCCATGCAAAAACAGTGGTTCTGGGTGTATAGAATTAGTTTTACTCCGAGAGAAACGTGAGCATGAGGCAAATTGTCCTCATAGATTGTACAGTTGCCTGAGTCCATTCTGTGCTCCTCGCTGGACTTGCAAACTTAACAATCTCCCTCATCACTATGAGACTATGCATTCACAAATGCTTCTTAGAGGACCTACACATGTTCTCAAGATAACTCATGATTTTTATCGTAAACCTGCATCCTTAGATTGGATAATTTTAGCATTTGAACAGCTCTTCCGTGTCAATATTAACCTAGTGCCACCCGGAGAAGTCTATGGATGTGTTCAATACATCGGACCACACAATGCTTCTAGGAAATACATTTATAAATTAAAGACTTATCTGCCTCTAGAAATTTACCGCTGTATACAATTTGAACGAACTACACATTCGGATGTTTCTAAAATTGACAGAAATTATATTAAAAAGGATTCCTTTTACTTGCCTGATAGTTGGACCAAAAATTTTAAATGTGACCATGAAATTTCAAGATCTGTCAGTCGTTTAGAAATATATGTTACTGTCACACCGGTGTAATGAAAATTATTATTAAACTACTGTATTAAACTGTATAAGTATTCATACATATTTTATTATGATTCTGATCTGATGCTGCTGTTTCCAACTGGCATTAACAGTATTAAATAAATATTCAGAAATGCATTTATTATTATTATTATTATCTATGCTTCTTAATATACAGTTGAACTTGGTTATAACAAGGTAATGGTTATACGAGAAAATATTCAGTATTGCATTGATTTAGGTCTGTTTTCATACAAATGTTGACTTTTATAAGGAGCTCCTTTAACTGATATAACATAAAAATAATGTTGTCAACAAGTGAACAAAATACACTTCACAAGATATAACTAAACCAAATTCTTGTGAAAATTAATAAAAAAGGATCGGCGACAGTTATTGCTATACTAATATTTTTTATCAAAAAAAGGTCCCCGTTACCTATTCATCCTATATATCTCATTTAACTTATAGAAAGAATTTGCGCTTTGTTATCTTACCACCTTTTCATGCATTCAACAGTCATTATTTTCTTTTTTGTAATATTTATTTTGTGCATTTTATTTTAATAATAACCAGTAGGTAACAAACTGACCAAACATGTCATCTAATAAAACGAAAATGTCTTTCGATTCGGAGTAAGTGGATATCTTGTTAATTTTGTTGACGGATAATTTGTGTTGAAACTCCATTATACTAGGTATAAGTGAAAACATTAAGTTTTACTATTTTGAATAGTGAAACTTAAACAAATTAGTGTTATCATTTATACCTAGTAAGTGGATATCATTTGCAACATTGCAATATCGAACATGGCACAAAAAAAGTTGAAATTTGTAAAAAAAAATATGGGCTATCCTCTTCAATAGTTTCTCTACCTTATGGATAAATAAAAAAATCATATTTAACAGTTTCAAAAAACAATGTTACTGTACTGAAGGAGTTTAGAAAATGAAGCATTTATTAAGCGATTTTCCGTTCAAAGAAATTTGGATTTGCAGACAAGTGAAACTAAAGGTGCTGTAGATTTAAAAGGTAGGTTTTTACCACAAATCATAGCACAAAGGAATAATGTATATTGGTAGGACAGGCTCATTCAAATAATGAGGGTAATTTATTTCAAAAGTTTTTATTTATATTAAATTTTTGATTATTTACCAAACATTGATTTTATTGATAAATAAATATTTGTGGTTGAATGAATAAACATATGTGTTTTATTGGTTGACCTCTAGGCATATCCTAATTACCTGCCTATTTGTATCCTAATTATCTCTGATATAACGAGTAAATTTAGTTAGTCCCTTGTGCACAATAGATCAAACATGGTCACAGTGCGGAGGCGTAGGGTCCCACTCCTAAAAAATAATAATAGTTCGTCCCTTCGTGCTCGTTATAATCAAGTTCGAATATAGGTATTATAAATGGGAAAATAATTTACTGTAATTCAAATTCTTAGTATATGTTGGATAATTTACTATCTATTGAAAATTGGAACAAAAATGTTTATTTTTCACTTTTCTTTGTAGTTTTCTAATTTATTTAATTTTTAGATATAATATTGTGTTCATGTCAAAATGTTGCTTATATTTTATCAGGTGACTGTTAATATTAAATAACTAGTTGCATCTAACACATGAGATCCAACTACCAATGGCGATAGTATGTATAATTGAAGAATACGTCTACCAAACTATTGTACTTAAATACAAATTATAATATTTCAAGATATTTTGTTTTCTATACAAAACATGTAGGTATGTATGTCAGGATAGGATTTTATGGAGGTAAGTCCTTTTTACCCACCCAGAATATAAAAATAGCTTGATGGTGTGTATGTGTGTTTGGAGGTAATATATCAAACTATTATGAGTCCCCGTAAATATTGTATAGTGTCTCTGTGTAACAGGCTAAATTCAGCGATCTAGGCCATCAAAAAAGTTAAGGATGTCTGCGGCCAGGATACAGCGAGATGTGTGTACTTCGCATATTTTCATAGTATTATGTATATCGTACAGTGTGATGTTCTGGGGGAAGGCGGCTGACTCTAACAAAGATTTTGTAATGCAAAAGAGAGCGGTTAGGATTATTCTTAATTTGCACCCAAGAGATCCCTGGGCATACTCACATTGGCTGGTGTCTATATTCAGGAATGCCTTACCTTTGTTCAACGCAATATGAAAAACACTCCTCTTGACTCGGAATATCATTGGTATAATACGCGAGGTGCAAACAACATCAGACCTGCAATGAGCAGACTGGCCAAAGTCACAAATAGCTTTTTGGGACAGAGTATTAATCTGTATAATAAACTGCCACCTCACATACTGTCTTTGAAAGAAGGTAGTTTTGAGAGAGAGACGAAGAAGTATCTTGTCAAAAAATCATTTTATATAACTGACGAAATGCTAAATGAAAGAGATTTCAATTATCATGGAGTATTTTGTCTTTGTTTATTAATAATAATTTGTTGATAATCAATGACGACTCCGAGTTCTCTGCTTGGGAGCCTATGGTGGATAAACCAATACTATACTTATAGATGGGTCGACGGCAGAGCGGTTAGCGCATTGGGTTAGTAATCCAGTGGTCGCAAGTTCGAATCCTGCCTCGACCGATTTTGTTCACCTATAGCACAAGCATTTACGCTTATTTTAGGGAACATAGGTAAATAACGAGAGAATTATCGTTGTGGAGGAGGGCAGTTTTCACATTTACACTCCATGTGACATACTCAAATTATTTGCTTCCAACTGTAGATGAAGTTGGTAGAATTTTGATTGTTACAAGTTTTATTTTTATTTCTTTATAAATACATAAAAAAACTGGCTCAAGATTCAATTGTTTGCTACCTTATAAATACTCTGTTAAACTTATGTATATTTACTACCTACTTAAAAATGTGCTTAGAACGAAACCGGCTGTAGGTTGTAGTCTTAATAAATAGTGGAATTGATTTTAAACACGATTTTTATTTTTATTTATTAAAAATTTTAAGAAATAAAAAAAAAATATTATCATACAAATAAGTACACCCTAGAAGTTCAAAACAAATTGTCAGTTGAAATAACAGTTGGCTTGTAAATAAGTGAGGTAAATATTGATCAAAAAAAAAATATTTTTCGTGCTTCCTTTTACAAAGGTAATGCACACTTGTCGCTGGTTACCCCACATTGTGGGATATTATGCCGTGATGGTACCTATGTATGAATTAAATTAACTTGGGGATATTTGCACTTGTGTTTAAGGGTAAACTTTTTTATAAGTTAGCAACCCTGGGTTGCGTTCGGAAAGTCACTTGACGATGTTAGTGCGTTCGGCATTCATCGAGCGATTCGCTCTGCCCGTTCGGAATCACGGTTGACTCCGCACAGTCCGCACCAATATCGCCCAAATCGCTCTATGAAATTGTTGGATGAATGTCGCTCCTGTCAAATTTAATTTTTTTTGCGGGAATTATGAATTTTCGCATAGTCAAAGTGACATTTTGTTTGGCGGATTTTATACTTTTTCACATAGTCGTCAGCACTTTTAGTTCGGTGTGGTTTTGGTCCTTTTTATTTATATTTATAATTCAATGGATATGAATTCATATAAATTTATCATGGATAATATGTAATGGTCAACCACAAAGAAATGTGGAAGGCACATTATTTATTGGTAAACGTCAACGGTAAGCGTATTTTGTTTTATGAAAATGAAGCATTTTACATTATTTATTGGTAAACATCAATGGTAAGCGTATTTTGTTTTATGAAAACGAAGCATTTTTATATGTGTTTATCATTTTTATCGTGTTTACTGTAGTACTCCGTGCAAAAAGTGAGTCATGGAATATCGCGCGTTTGACGTTTTGGTTGGCAGCATATTTCAATTTTTCTTACATTTCAACACATCCTAGATAACTGTTCTCTAAACCTTATTAATTCAAATCTTTTTTAGACAAAGAAATCCAAAAACAATTCACATTAGTCGTTATTCTCTATAGAAAAACGATGTGGTCTGGAACCAAAACGTCAATAATCCCCGGGAAAAACTCACTTTGATTCATACAAAATTTGCTTACTATGACATCTAGTATATTAGAGTAAAATATATGCACCAAACTAGTAATTTTAAATTTCCTGCGCTCGCGTAATTTTAAATCACCCCAACATCGCTCAGTGCCGTTCGGAATGAATAGACATCGCTCTCGTTGCAACTTCAGGTCGTACCAACAAAGCGATTCCTTCTGATTTGGAACGCACCCCTGCTATGGACTCTGTTATGACATTTCTTTGTATTTTGACAGCATTGTCTATCCGTAGGTATTATATACTCTTTGGCATTGTCTGAATTTAAACGTTTTTATTTAATTCTAACCAGTTTTATAACACATTAAACTTTTTTTCAATATATTTATTCTATAAAAATATTGTTCAGCTGTTAACATTTCATCGACAAAGATTTATTTGAATATTTAAACAACTCAACTCCTTTCTTAACATGAGTAATCTTGGTGAAAAGTATTTACCTCCAGAAATTATCGAAATGATATTGAAACAAGTAGATCCAAGAACGTTCATAAACTCCAGAAGAGTTTGCAAAAATTGGTTAGAAATTGTAGATCACATTGGCAAGGTATGTAAACAAAATATTTGTACAACAACGTAAACATAAACTTAATAATACATTTATTTCGAAAAAGAATTTTCAAATACTTTTGTCACCTACATAGGCACACGTCTCTTTTAAGGTAACAAGAAATACTGCTAGAAAAAAGGATGAAAATGTAAAGAATCTAATCAGCTGGAAAAATTAATTATATCCTTGGAAGCATGTGCTAGATATATTGGAAGGTTTGCATAACGTCCCTCTATAGCCGTGGTCGTCAACTGCGGGCCGCATGCGGCCCGGGGCAAATATCTGTGCGGCCCGCGAGCAATTTTAGTAGACAATGATTACCAAAACCGTTTTTGCGTACACGGAAAGAGCAAGTGAGCGGAAGGGGAGACTCAGCATTGAGCGGTGGCAGCGGAACCCCGCCGACCTCTCGCTGCCACCGCTCAATTCGGCCGGCCACCCATTTCATTTGTTTTAAGCACAGAACTTGTGTGATTGTTTCTTATAAAATATGCGCGAAGTGTTCTTCTTTAATATAATGGCAGCGGCATTATCAAAAATAGGTTAAAATGGGAGGAAGAATTTTGTTTTATAAGTGGACATCAGGAAGGTAGTGCTATTTGTTTAATATGCCGGGAAACCATTGTCGGAATTAAGCGATACAATTTATTTCGCCACTACTCAAGTAAACATAATTCATTTACAGAGGCCTTTCCTTTGGAATCGAATGAGAAAAAGAATCACTTAGCTCATTTGAAATTGTCAATTCGTCGTCAACAAAATATTATGACGACTGCAGTCGGACAAAATGAAGCTGTTACAATAAGCATCTTTACCAAGTTTGTTACATTCTTGCAAAAAGGATGAAACCCTTCATTGATGCTGAATTAATAAAGGAGTGTATGTTAACTATTTCTCAGAATTTGTTCCAACATTTCTCAAATAATAAACAAATAATGGCAGAAGTAAAAAAGCCTACGCTTTCTGAATCAACCTGTCGCCACCGCGTTGAAGATATTTCAAAAAATATGTTTGAGGCAATAATTGGCAAACTGAAAAACTGCAAATATTTCAGTCTTGCGTGTGATTCCAGTACTGATATAACTTGCATGTCTCAGTGCTCATTATTTGTGCGGTAATGCACAATGGAGGGGATCATAGAAGACTTCTTAGCCGTCATAGCCATGAAGGGTCATATGAGAGGCTGTGATTTTATGGTTCTTCTGAAAGAATTTGTGGAAAAACACGGCATACCTGTAAATAAATTAATATCAGTGTGTACTGATGGTTGTCCGTCAATGGTGGGTGCAAACTATGGTTTGATTACCTTAATGAAGAGAGAATGGAATTTACCCAATTTGCTGCTCATTCACTGCTTGCTGCATCAAGAAACTTTGGCATGTCAAATTTTGAATAGCAAATTGAAGGATGTAATGAATACAGTTATAAACATTATAAATTTCATTCGCGAGCATGAGCTTTATTCATGGAAAATTTAAAGAACTACTTGAAGAATTACAGGCTAATTATGGCGATGTTGTCCTACACACTGCCGTCAGATGGTTAAGCAAAGAAAAAGTTCTAGAATGGTTCTTTCATTTGAAATTCGAAATAATTCTATTCATACAACAAAATGGAATATCCCCAACTTCATAACGATGAATGGTGGGCATTGACAGTTTTTTTGGCCAATATTACTATGAAGTTCAATAATCTGAATTTAGAGTTGCAAAGACCTAACAAGATAATTTGAAGCTAAACTGCAATTATACATAAATAAGCTCGAAGCAGGAGAATTTTCTAATTTTATTACTATTGCTGCTCTGCGATCAGACGTATGTATTGCCGATGGTATCTATTAAGATATGGTATCCTACTTGAAGGAATATTTGGCAGAAATTCCAAAAGATTTAATGATGTGAGAAATATTAAAAACTGTCTTGTAGAAAATCCTTGGCATTTTGAAAACGACGACATGAATGAAATCATAGAACTAAATTCAACACACAACTCAAAGCCCATTTCATTGAACATTGTGAAAAGCAGGAGTACACTGAATTTTGGAGAAATTTGCCTAGCAATCATGAATGTTTATGAGACTGTGCTCAATTTATATTGACAATATTTCCGTTGACATATCTCTGTGAAGCTTCGTTTTCGAAAATGAGTTTCTTAAAAACAAATACTGCAGTCACTTTTCCATTAATTTTGAAGATCCAATGAGGATTGCATGTGGCACCAAAGACGCCGACATTGAACAAATAATTAAAATAGTACAACACCATAATACCTGACACCAAAAATTTCATAATATATAATAAAATTACATGAATAATGTTTGTATTTCTAATAAAAGACTTAAATATATGTACCTAATATTTTTTTCTATTTACATACATGTGTAACCACGCCCATTCACTTATTATATATCATTTCTCTGCATTCACATGCATTTAGGCCTGCGTTTTAATGTACATAATATCCAATTCATAAGTGTGTGGCCCGCATTACCTCACATTATTCTATGTGGCCCATGACCAGAAAAGTGTGACGACTGCTTCTCTATACCAACTATCACCTTCGTGGCTCAGTTGGTTAGATATCTAATTCTTGAGCCAAGGGTCCCGTGTTCGATTCCTGGTGAACACAATTTTTAATTGTGTTTTCGGGGCTGGATCTGTGAGACGATTAATATCAATAGTCTCCAGAATGTGGCAACTTGTTTTTGGGTGCGTGTTAAATAAGTCTTTCATAATACCTGTTGCCCGAAAATCAATATAAAATAAATAAATCACCTGTCAATATATTTGAAAATATTTTCCAGCTACAATTTTTTTTTGGGAATAAGTGAGAATATTTAATCTGATAAATTGAGTGGGAGTAATAATTTCTGATTACCTATAATAAGTGAGAATATCTAATCTGACAAATTGAGTGGGAGTAATAATTTCTGATTACCTATAATAAGTGAGAATATCTAATCTGACAAATTGAGTGGGAGTAATAATTTCTGATTACCTATAATATCTTCTTCAAAGCAACTTTATGGCCAGGCATATTATGCTGATGAAAGATGGTTTGTTTCTTTTGCAATCCAGGGGGGGCAAGTCTGGTTCGACCGGCGAAATCAAAACCCTAGTGAGTACCCATATCATGGATATAATTATCGTATGGAGTTCTATGACATCTAAAGATATTATAGAACTTCATGTAATAATTATATACATGATATGGGTAATCGTGAGGGTTTTGATTTGGCCGATTGAACCAGACGCCCCCCAGGATTCCTCTCATCATTTTTTTTATCCAGAAAACTTGCTGAAATTTCCCTGTTAATTGTTTGTCCTTTCAAAGGTATAAGGTATAATAAAAATAGTAATTTTTGCATTCCAGAAAATGCTAGCTATAACTTTTCAGTCAGATGTAATCTTGCTATTGGTTCAGAACCACCAGTCTCCACCCACTATTTATATTTTTGATGGAGAAGTACACCCATGTCTCATCCATAGTAACAAATCAAAAATTCATTAGATCCTTTTGAAAACAAATGCAGCACTCATCTTGCCAAAAATTTACTCTTAGTTATTTAAGCCCCAGCTAACTAATACTCCTTTAATAACCAAATTGTCTAATACCAAGTTGTGCCCTTTTCTCAGTACTTTTATTTATAGTTGCACTTTTTGGCTATTCTTTTTACCAATGTGACCAGTAACAAAATTCAGCTACTGCAGTGCCATCTTTGAACTAAGCCAAGAATTCTTCAGGTTCAGCTTGAAAATAAGGAACCCCAATAATTGAAAAGTACCATTGTTATTTTTCTATTTTAGGATACAAACTATTGGGAATTACAATGTCAAAAAAAAATTAATTCTTTCAAGAACATACACGAAAAAGGAAGTTTAACTTGGGCCGATGTCTACATGAATTCATGCTTGTGGAAAAAAATTGATAATGCGTGTTTATCCAAAGCTATTATTGAAGGACTGGAATCCTTGGATGTGCCAATAAGAGATATTAATGTTTCTGATGGTTTGTTTTTATTTTTGTAATTTGTCATTAATCCATTCTTGATATTGCAAATAACACAATGGACAAAATATTAGGTTTTCATTTTTGTACAATATTTAGTTAAAAAAATATGATCTAGATTAGTATATTTACCAGCAAATATCTTGAGAAATCACTTGGGTTACGTAGATGGCAATTTGAGTTTTTTGCTTGGTTGATGTGCAAACTGTCCGTGTCAGCCTTGAAATTTCTCAAGACATTTTCCAATATTAATAAACTCTGTTTATGACCGAATTTAGATGTCTCCTTTCTTCTACAGACCTGTGATCAAATATTCATTTCTTGGTTGTGTAATAACCCCATATATGTAACCAACCTGAGTGTGTCTTGTTTCCAGGGGAACTTCATATTACTCTCAAAAATAAAATCGTTAAATATTGTCTATCCACATCTAAAATTAATAATATTATAAATGGAGAATGTAAGTATTATTATATATAATTTTTATCCTAAAGTTTATCTATTATTTGCAGTTTATTAATAGTATTATTTTTATACTGATCATCTTGATATTTCATACATACATATCATCACGCCATGTCCCTCATGATGTAGGAGAGAGAACAGAATGCCACTTTTTTCTATCTTGCCATACATTCATCGCCTCGTCAACATTCATGCTTCGTCACAAACAAGTTTGTCTATTGGTCAGGCTTCTTAGATTTCCGTCTTTTAGAATATCATTCACGTGGTCATGCCATCCTTTTCCTAGACATCCCCAACCTCTTATTCCATTCATCTCAGCTTTGTATATTTTTTTCATCAGGCATTTTTCATTCATTCTTCCCAAAAATCCAAACCATCTCAATGTGTTAACTTACATTCTTTCCTTGTGTCCTGATTTCTTATTCTGTCATACATCATTCTATTGCAAATTCTGAGCAATCTCATTTCAACTGTATTTATTTTGCTTTCACGTGACTTCTGCCATGTCCAGATTTCACTTGCGTATGTCAGAGTTGGCACTATGATTGCATTATTTAATCATCGTTTGCATCGTTTATAACTGGTCTAAGCGCTCCTTTCTCTCTGTTTCCTGTCATAACTCTTCTTTCTATATCCTTATCAGGCCGTCCATGCTGTTGATACATGCTTCCCAAATAGATATATACAGTCCCATGACAATTTATTAGTGCCACCTACATTTTTTCTGTATTAATGATTTCTTGGGGTTATAAAATTCAGTACAGATTTAAAATGTATTCAAATACTTTTTATTTTTAATTGACAAACATTCATATACACAATAAAACTAAATAAACCTATAAAATAACGACAAAAATAAATAAACCTAATGATAGACACACATTGTATCAATATTTTGTGAGCCCGCCTTTGGCATCAATAATTGCTTGGACTCGATGAGGCATGCTTTCAATTCATTTTAATGGCATTTCTGTTGAATTTTTATCATGGTTCCAATAATATATAATTTTTTCAAATAAATTAACTTTGTTTGTGATATTTTCTTTTGAAATTTTTCTCTTCAGGAGTTCCCAAACATTTTTTATTGGATTGACGTCTGGTGAGTCACCTGGCCAATCCAATAATGGAACTTTTTCTTCTGAGAGGTACTTTTTTATAGAATTTTCAGTATGGCAAGGGTCAACATCTTGCATAAATATAAATTCAAACAAACAAATCCCTTAATTGTGGTAATAATCGATGTTGCAAGACATCTTGATACTGGTCTTGCCTCATAATGCCCTCTACGACGTAGAGTCGACCCAAATATTTTCCACTTATCACGGACTAAATCATGACAGAAGTCGAATGTTTTACAGTTTTTATGACAGTCTTGGTGATATTTATCCGATATTTTACGGTGGACATACTGAGCTTTGTTTGTCATCACTTGGAATGTGCTCTCATCACTAAAGCAAAACTGAAATAAAATCTTGTTTTATAATTTCTCATTCCATGTGTATTTACATATAAATATATTAAAATAATTTAAACACCAACCAGTTTCCAAACTTCTACTGTAAAGATTTTATACTTCAGAGCCCATTTCAATCTATTTTCTTTCATTTTTCTTGTTAACTTTGGCTTTTTTACTGGCTGTCTACTATTATATCCGAGATCATTGAGTCTTCTCTGCAATGTTCTGGTGAACATTTGAATTCCAGAGGCTTGTAATTTATTTTTTATGAAAGAATTGGTAGCAGTCCTATCCTCCTTTATTACTTTCAATAATATTCTTTCACCACAAAGAGTCAAAAAAATTTTTTTGTCACATTTACCTTTCCTTTTTGGTGAACACTAATCACTCATATCCAATATTTTTGATAACTCTGTACTGAGATATGTGAAATACCATATTTTTTAGCAATTTTACGCTGTGAAAGTGTTTTTTTCATTTATAATGCTTTTATAAATCCAATTTTTACTAGAAAAATTTTTTTTTAACCAATTACTAAAAAAATACAAATTTTTGAGGTTAGAGTCAAAAAACACCTTTATCAAAAAACACTTTTCTGTAATAATAGTTTTTGAAAATCTTTATTTTTAAGTTTAAATTATATTAGTAAAACAAATAAAAACTAAATATTGCACTTCTTCAGAAATAAAAAAAAAAACGATAAAATAGACAGAGAAAAATAATTAATTGCTCGTATAAATGAGAGTTGAGTAATAGTGTCGTGACAAGATGGCTTCCAGAAATGTCATGGATGCCAAAAGTACAAAAAAATCTGAATAAATTAACTTTATACATAATCGACTTCTTATAAATAATACATTTAAAATGTATTATATTGCTTTTCAATTGTTAAATTCATCTAGAATTAGAATATATCAAAAAAATATTGGTGGCACTAATTAATTGTCATGGGACTGTATACTCGTCAACATGCTCGAGCCATTCGTTCTCTACTTTTATTTGACATGGTGTTCTGCTTTCACTCTTTTCAAACATCATTGCCTTTGATTTGCTGGCATTCATCCTCAGTTCATCCTTTATGCATCCTTCTTATACCATATTTATAAGATACTGTAACTCTTCCATGCTTTCTGCTAACAGTACTTTATATGGGCCTAGGTTGCAGCTCTAAGGGACTAGGCAGTAAAGGCGGGGGTGGGCGGCCGACGCTGTTGTGCTCTCGTCAATTCTGTACTTAGAGAAGAGCAGGACGAACGCCTTTGTCTCGCTCGGCAGTGACTCGTCAACTGTGGCGAATGTCGTTTGGTTCGGGCACACCGCCGGCGCAGACGTCGGGTCAGACATCCTGTGTTGACAATTGTGACGTCAAATCTGACAGGTGATGATTGCGACGGATGCCCCCTGTGTTAGCCCGCCAAGACTTCGGACGCCAACACGAGGACCGAGGGGTTGCCCCACCGTTTGAAGTTGGATTCTCAGGGGCAGTGGTTGAACCTGATGGATAGTTGATATTTTGTGTTGTCCGACGTTGCAGCCGCATCCGGGGGTGAACAGGACCAATGGGTTTTATAACGTCACCGGCGTGGAAGTGATATCGCGATCTCCATAGTACTTTATCGTCTGAATACATCAAGTCATGCACTATTACAGTACTCAATTTCAGACCCTTGCTTTCATCATAGTGGAACTTATGCAGAAATCAATGTACAGATTGAAAAGCCATGGTGACAGCATCCACCCTCGTCATTATTTATAGAGTAACACAATGTAACTATGTCTTTGATAGGGACACATCCTTCGCTGTTCTCATATAATGAGTATTACACTTATAAGCTTGCTCTTCACTCCATACACCAATAGTATATCCCATAATTTTTCTATGACTAGTTGCATGTAACACATGAGATCCAACTGTCGATAGTGATAGTATGTACAGTTGAAGAATAAGTACCAAACTGTAAACCCATAAATACAAATTATTTAATTTTTTAAGATATTTGGTTTTCTATACAACACATGTACCTAGGTATGTATGTCAAGATAGGATAGTATGGAGGTCAGTCCTTTGATCCTACCCAGAATGTGAAAACAGCATGATGGTATGTATGTATGTTTGGAGATTAGTATCAAATTATTAAGTCTTCTTAGATATTGCGATGTCGTCACTAAATTAAATTTTTAAAAAAAAAGTTAAAAAAAAATTGAGATCTTCTACTACAATTTAAATATTTTTAATAGAAAATTAAATTATCTAGTTGGGGTGTTTCGGCTTTTTTCGATATTTAAAAAAAAAATTACAATATAAGCAGTTAAACTCATAAATTTATCATAAAAAAAATACTTTTCTTAATAAAAAATGTTTGAGAAACCCTGTAAATTTTTTGAAAAAACTAATTTGAGATTTTGTATTTGTCTATGTTTGTACCAATTTTCAGCGTTCTAGCTTTTATGGTTTCTGAGATATATGGAAAAATAAAATAAAAATTCAAAAGTTGATAACCCCTGACTGAAACAAAAATTCAAAATTCCGAGTATAAAAGTTTTGTAGGCCTGTAACTGTTTATATATTCTGAAATTGTAGGCTCTGTAAATTGAGCGAATCAAAAGTTATAAGGGACGGACGGACACACACACACAGACACACGAAATGTTCTACTCCGAATTCTGAGTAAATCCGTGTATGGAACATATATGCTGCGAAGCCTCTAAGTTGGTGTTTTTTGACTTCAAAGTTGGAAAAGCCGTGAAAAAAGTAGACCTCTGCCTACAATTCTCGCGTATCCTGGCTTGAAACATTGTCGATATGTTAAGAGAACAAAGTTCTCCTGAACAAATCGACAGTTGGATAACTTTATCAAAGGCTTTTTCCAATTCTATAAAAGCACAGACATTTTTGGTTTTTATCCATAACCTTTTCCGTGACCACACTCAGAGAAAAAATTTGGTCTACACATTCTCTGCTGCCCACAAATGCTTCTTGGGCATCCCATATCTTGCTCTCTTTAGCCTTTCGAATTCTTTGTTCTAGAATTCTACCATACCAACTGAGCTTAGCAAACTTATGGCTCTACAGTTTTTGCAGTCGAGCTTTGATCCTTTGCCTTTATACAAAGGGACCACGACTGCATTTCTCCAGTCCAAAAGAGTGCGTCTTGCTTCCCAATATATGTTGAAAAGAGAGAAACACCAATGAATTGTCTGTTCGCCTCCATACTTTGAAATTTTTTTTTTTTTTTAAAAAATGAATATGTCCTTGTTAAACAAGTACATATACATCTTCCTACGTTCCCTAAACTAAGCATAAAAGCTTGTCCTATAGGTGAACGAGATCGGTCGAGGCAGGATTCGAACTCGCGACCACTGGATTACTAACCCAGCGCGCTAACCGCTCTGCCATCCACCCATCCAAATTTCAACTGATACACTGTCATACCCGGCAGCTTCTCCCGTTTTCTCGTGTTTTACTTCTTCAAACACTTTGTCTTGCTTAATTTCATCTTCGGTTACTTGCCATACTCTCTGAATCGTGACCCTACCCACACTGCTACATCATACTAGCTCTAAAATGTTACTAGCTCTGCTGTCATAATAGCTCTGAAATATTCTTTCCTTCGTTCCTTCAGACCATCTCCATCCATAATTATTTTTCCATTTTTACCATTTATTCTTTGCGATGCTTTCATAATTCTATTTTTTCATTTCATCTTGATATTCATGTTTGAAAATTTACCATCGGGTAACTTTATACGTATGGAAATCTGTATGGTATATATATTAACTTTTTAGAATATTGTGTATTACCTTTTTGAAGTAAAAATTGTAAAATGAATACTCCTTTACTATTTTAAAAAACTCCGAATCATGTGTAAGTGTCAAGTCTTACACCCCAATATAATTTAGCCCGATTAAATAATTTTTAATAAACCCCTTCTGGGTAAGTCATTTGATACTGGCACAGAAGTCAAATGACATAGTCAAATAATTTGTAAGTTGCTCATATTTAATTATTAAAATTTTGTAACAAGTATTTATTTATGTTTATTTTATGAATATTTATTTTTTTAACTGAATTGCTTAACCACTAAACTGATGCATTTTTGTGAGAAAGGTCCTGTGGTGACACATTATTACTTATATCGCGTCATCACATATTTCGCCAACACCAAAGATTTCCACTGGAATCCCCGAATCTCTGGTAGTAACAAGCCAGACATACTCAAATTACGAAACCTTCAACAAATCGGAAGACAGATGATGCCATCGCCAGTTCTAGCTGTCTTCCAGTAATCCCAAACACATCCACGCACTGAGCTCGCCATTCCTGTCCGACCGTCAGAAACAGACAGTCGCATGTACCCGCCACGCACATAACAGTTACGCACCTTCATCATCATATCATCAGTCTTCAACCAATTCGCGAACCAACCACCATCCTTTACGCCCCATATCTCCATAGTCCAAAATTGACAGTTTTTTATTCATAGCATCGGAAAATAATTACCAAGTAGTATGAATGTAATGTTTACAGCAATTTATTTCTTTTTTTTTGTATGGCACAGGATGTCCAAGAATTGTGTTTTATTTTTTACATTATATTATGTGTGAAGAAAAATTATTGGTATAAAAGGGGATAAATTCAAGTTAGAATACACATTCACAACAATGATACAACATGTAACGTCACACCGTGATGAATTGGTCACAACTAAATTCTCTAAACAAATATAAACACGATTTGCCCGAACGTGGTTCGGCCTTGTAAATACATCATTAATTCACAAATACATTTATTTCACTTAGGGAAATCACTGCTAAAGAAATCAAAATGGGCATTAATTGCTTATAATTTCATAATGTATCCACAGTAATTGAATATCATTTAACTGTGTGGATACTTAACAATGAAAATTAATCTTATGATTTCTGTACACTGAATTAATTATGCATATGTTATATTTTGTTCTACAGATCTGTCCTATGTTGAAAATAATTATATGGCTGCCGTGCATTCTTTTACGAATATCTTATATGTTATACCCAAAAGGAATGATATCTACCCACAAAATAAGATTGTTATTGATAATGTTGAAAAGTTTAAGTATGTTAAAAATTTTATATATATTTTTTTTTAATTCAAATAACATAAAATAGAATATAATTTTATGACATGTACCTAAAAACATTGTCTACAATGAATACATAGACCACTTGTCGTTATATACTCTCTAGGGTATGCAGTGTATCCAATATAAATCGTATATTTTTTATTATAAGCAAACATTGGATTTTTCTTTGCTGAGAGTCTATGATGAAAATATATTCCAGCTTCATCTCTGTTGAGGAATTAAATTTGTCAAAAAATATAATTTATGGTTCATACATTTTTTTCTTCCTCTCATGTTTTTATATTTTCTTTATCTGTCATCCTTTATGTGTAGCAAACCACCAATTTTTTTTATTTCATTCTATTGACAGTATAATTTTATATTTGTCATTCAATAGATGGATGGCGGCAGAGTGGTTAGCGCGCTGAGTTGGTAATCCAGTGGTCGTGAGCTTGAATCCTGCCACGACCAATTTCATCCGTCTACTGCACAAGCATTTATGATTAGTTTAGAGAATGTATATGTACTTGTTACAAGGACATATACATACATTCTTTTTATGTATATTAAAAAAAGTATCCTACCCATTACTTATGTACATATATTTTAATATATAAATGTTGTATCTTATTATTATTATTATTAGTTTGGAGTGGGACCCTACGCCCCCGCACTGCGACCATGTTTGATCTATTGTGCACCTCCCTTTAGGGCTGTCATTTCAATAGCATTCCGGTTTCTTGGATAAAGTCCCATATTTTTCAAATTGAGATGCCTCCCATGTCCTTGGGTCTTAGTATAAAGGCTCCCAGGTGTCTGTGTCTAGATTCCATCAGTGCCGGATACTCACAGATCACATGTGAGGCTGTTTCTTCCTCTTGTTGACACCTTCTACAGTTTGGTTCATCAGCGATCCCCATTATGTAATGATGTCTATTCAGATGGCAGTGACCAGTGAATTAGTGGTGCAGTGTACGATATTTTTGTAAGATCCTGTCTTTTCAAATCAATTCATGAAATTTTGCGGATCATCAATTCGCTCTTCGATTCAATATGATTCAAATATGGCTATCCTTATCTATCGTACATAACATGTACGTAGTATGACAGAGAAAACAAAACCGATTTAAAATATGATATGCAAATGTAGGCATTAAAATGTTTGCATTTCAATGTACTTAATGGTCAATATTGCTTAAATATTTTATGAACCATAATGAATTAGTCATGAATCGAAGATTGCCATCTCTCTTTATCTCAAAAGAAGTATGAGATGACAGATCGCCTTCATAATAGTATATTCAATTATAGACGTTACGTATTTGTTTTTCAAAGTGTGTTGCGGTCAAAATTCCTTAACATATTTAAGAATCACAATGAATTAGATTTTATGAACCATAATGAATTAGTTGTGAATCGAAGATTGCCATGAGTCGGTCTGTGTATCGCATTCTAACTATATACTTTAAGTAGATTAGAGCAAGAGAACACATGATCCGGAATCAATGAGTCGGTCTGTGTATCGCATTCTAACTATATATTTTATATGAGATAGAAAGTGTGAGAGTGATGTCTGGTTCATGAACGGAACGTTGTGGCACTGGAACCGTGAGTCACTGATTCAATTTAATGATCCGGTCAAATAATACGGATCATTCATTTTTCCCCGTCGCTACAGTGAATAAACCAGTCATTGCTTTTAAATTGTTCTCTGCTAAGATTTAGCAGCTTCTTTGTCCTTTTCTTAGAGGGTCCTTCGATGAATTCCTTCGCCTGTCGCTGTCCACAACTGGCCTTCCAGAATTCACTGTGCTGGGTTGTTATCCAGTCTTTAATTGATATTTTAATCGTATTTGCAGATGGGCCAACTGCAGGTTCAGGTCCTATGAAAGGTTGCCCTGATCCCCTTTTGGCTAGCCTATGTGCTCTCTCGTTTCCTTTTATACCCTTATGACCAGGTACCCATACCAGATGTATTCTATTGTGTTCCCCTAGCCTTTCAAGGTACATTAGACAGTCCAATACCAGTTTTGATGTATCGTGTCGGCCTTCGTGGCTCAGTTGGTTGGGTATCTGACTGCTGATCCAAAGGTCCCGGGTTCGATTCCCGGTGGAGACACAGTTTTTAATTGTGTTTTCAGTCTGGATCTGTGAGACGATTAATATCGTAGGTCTCCAGAATGTGGCAACTTGTTATTGGGTGCGTGTTAAATTAATATTTGAAATAGTACCTGTTAGTTGCCCGAGAAGCAATATTAAATAAATAAATAAATAAACGTGGTATGATTCTAGGGCCAATGTTGTATCTTAGTAAAATATGTTTCAAAATCTAAACTGTATTCTATCAACGGCCTTGCTCTCCACTGCAAATCCGATCCCAATACAATCTGAGAACCTTTCTTTGTAATGTGGTAGGTATGTTTTAATTGTAATAGTTGATAATTTGAATGCACGCAGGTGACAAGTAAGTTCTAAATGAAAATTTGAAATTGGGATCGGATTCGAGTTTTAAGACTAATGCTGGCTTCTGTAGGATAAAAAAAATTTGAGATCTAATATAGTATTCTAATTTATTATCTAATTGCCTTGTCATTATTTATCATTAATTATCTCTCTTTCCAGAATTTCTGTTAATAAATGTTATTATTTAACTACACACCAACATTTTTGTGTACGATATCTTAAAAGTAATATTGTTTCGGAACCAGAAATCCTAAGCAAATGGTACAACTCTGACAGAATAAGAGATATGCATTTACATAATGATAATGTATACTTCCTCACAGAATCTGGAAAATATCTCATTTATGAATCAAATAGAATAAAACAAATAAACACATTTTTATGGCCAAGAAATGATTATATGACATTTGAAAAATTTTACTTGTGTAGAGGAGGGAACTTCTTATATTGCAGTAAGTTTGTTAGAATTTTTTACGCAGTTATGGTAAAGCCAACTTATACACATCTTCAAAAAAATGTGGGCTAAAAATTTTTTTTAAAAAATCCTGTTTTTAATTTGCTTTTTTGCTGGCATTTTTTTTTAAATCTGTTATCTCTTTTAAATGACAATTTTGGAATAAAACCTAAGGAAACTCGCAGACTACAAACTTCGGCCGATAGTTTGGCCAGGTTGGACTGGTTGCTAGTTTGTATGTCAGATTAGTCGACACTGAATCGTTGTAATATACACACTTAAATAAATAATAATTTGTTTGCTGTAAATATTTAAAAATTACAAAAAATATAGACAATTTTTTTTCACTATTTTACAACAAATAGGAAATTGCATATATCTCCATACTGATTAAGAGCCTGACCAAACTATCGGCCGATTAAGTTTGTAGTCTGCACAGTTTAAAATTAAGGAATGAACATAATCTGACATTTAAATGATTTGGAATTAGATACATCTTAAAAAGATAAAAAAAAATTATTGTTTCAGATGACGCTTATTTTTATGTACAATTAGAAAATGGTGATAGTGCTGTACATGAAGGAGTTCGACAGATAACTAGTGTATTACTTCATAGTGATATTTTAATCATAGGCACTTATTGGGGAGAGGTTTGTCTTTCAATAATTATAACTTATACCTCTAATTTCCAGTTCTGGGTATAGTTTTTTTTTTGTTATGGATTTCATTTGATTTTTGCTTATGCTTTTAGGTTATGATTTATACAATCACATCAATGAGTGATTTACTCACTTTGAATTTGAGTAAACCATTAGATCGTCACTCTCTAAGTAATGAAGTTTCACAACCAATAAGTGGTTTTGATATATTTGAAGAACCCGGATGTCATACATTATTTATTAGAACCAGAAGTAATATTTTCAAAGTGAAATATGACCATTTAAGCAGCAAAAATGTTGATCCAACTGATGTCAATTGCAAACTTTCTAAATTTATATTTTAAAAGTAATTTTACAAAACACACTATGCATAGTTTTCATTACAATGACTATGAACATGATTTAAATGAACAAATGATAAGATTAAAATCCATACAGAGCTATGGATTCTCGTTTGTTGAGTGATTAATTGAGATTCCAATTTGTATGTTCAATGTTCAAATCATTTGTATTATAAAAATATTTTTTTATAACTCTATAGTTAATATTATATTTTCAACTTTTTCAATTAAATTCAGTTACCTATCGAATTTCAAGTAATGAATTTTTTGAACATACATAGATGTCGTTTTCTGAAAATCAGGCACATGACCTTTTTTTATCAAAACATTTTATATTTTCTTTTAGATGGTTTATCATCATGATTCATTCAATGTTTAATGCAATATTCATTTATGATTTGTAAGAACTAAATAATTATTTTGTGACCTTCAAATAGTTTGTGAATTTCTTAAAGAAATTAATTTTATTTTGTTTTTAACATATTTTTCTGTCTTTAAAATATTACTATAAAATTAGTGAAGTGTTACTATTTTTATACAATATCATATTGATATTATTAATATAATCGCTTAATATCCTTATAAATATACGGAGTGTCCCAAAAAGTACAGTCAAGCGGAAGTCTAGAGGTAGAGTACCCCTGGGGTTACCCGAATACTCCTAATATTTTTTTTTTTTTTTTTAATTTTGTCAAGTCCTGGATTCAGGAAAAATATATATGTAGACCAAATCATTTGTTTGATTTAAAATACCCATTATTATTCCTAATATATTATGTTCCCCGATTCTTTGTATAATTTTTTTCGTATTCATTTGTCAAACCTTGACTAACAAAACATTGGTTACAGAGACACAAATTATCGAGATACGTACTAGATTTTTTTTTCAAAATTAGTGACCTTGCAGATACAAAAACATTTGTGAGCCAATCTGATAGCATCGGTCTATTAAAAAAAATTAAATCTATTTTGAATTAGTTACAATTCCAAATTTTAAAAATCATAACTCAAAATCTACAAAATATCACGGAACATATTAATCAGGTACTCCCGGGGGTGCTCTACTTCTAGACTTCCACTTGACTGTATTTTTTGGGACACCCTGTAAAATGATGAACATTTATAATCTTACAATAATTTTGAAATAACTGTGATAATATGACAAATTTATAGTTATTTTATTATGTCATTATTTGATATTACATAATATGATAATAATATTTAGGATTTATATAATGCCATAATGTTAATGATGGATCATTTCAAGGGATTTTGTACAAAATTTTGTTTAAAAATACATTCATGTACCTATACATATTTTTGTAATTTCATATTGTGATAAATATAAGTACTATAAAATCTTGAATATATGTTTTCCTTTTAGGTAGTCAAAGAAAATAAGTGTAATTGGGTGGAAATGTTAATTATGAAAATGAGGCACAATATGTACATTGTCATTATTATACATATACCTAATATTCTACCTATAGTTTAAACTCACCTTCAACCCTCCTTCGTCCAGTAATGGACATAGGCCTCCCCCTGAGACCTCCACAGCTCCCTTTCCTGGGCAGACCCCATCCATCCGCCTCCAGCCACTCGTCTAATATCATCAGACCACCTTATCTGAGGCCTTCAAACATTTCTTGTGCCCAATCTAGGTCGCCATTCCAGCACTTTCTTAATCAATCTGGAGTCTGTGGTTCGGGCGACATGCCCTGCTCCACTTCTGCTTGGCAACCTTTTGGACAACATTGGTTATTTTGGTTTTCTCTCTTATCCATATGTTAGTTTTTCTATCTCTTAATGAAATACCCAACATTCTCCTTTCCATGGCTTTTTGTACTACTGCTAAATTATGTAGCATTTTGTTTGTAAACACAAGTGTTTCACAGCTACATATATGTCAGTATCGGGAGAATACAAGCGTCAATACTTGGGAAAATTGAGGATGTAAGAAAGTTTACCAAAGGCGGCCCATGCTAGACCTTTTATTTCAATTTCTGCACAAACAAACTTACCACAGTAAAGAGGAAAGAACAATAGTTCTAGAACTTTCCCTTATGGAGTGGAGTAGGAGACTGTGAAACTCTGTTACTTACCATAATATCATAAATGTAAATTTCATTATTTCTCTAATCATGGACATCCACTCCGATTTGTTGAATATACTACACTGTATAACCCTATCCATTATTGCATTCAGAATACATAGAGCGATTCGCGCGGCGATTCACTCTATGCCTTCGGAATCACGGTTGACTCACACCAATGTAAATAGTAGGGTGAAAGTCACTCCAATGTCGAATGTAATTTCAATTTCAGCTGTATAACTGAATTTGACGCAATCTTCAGGAATTAGAAATGTGGGAGACAAGCGAGGCTGCCAAGGAGAGGTGTCGTTGGGAAACAATGTCAATCCTCAACAAAATTTATGAGGAGATTTCAAAGAAATGATAGGTAAAATATAAAATATACTAATCGAAGACAATTGGAAAGAAATAGAAATATTTATTCAGTACTATAGATATAGGTATTTTACATATATATATATAAAGGGATCTGACTTATCAATTTTTGGTCTAGGTTGAGGCCATAGGGGCCTAGCCAGTAAAGTTGAGGGTGGCCGCAGCTCCATCCTAGGATTCTGGCCAAAAAGTCAGTTCCCCCTTTTATTCTTACCTATGGCAGACGCCTTAATTTTTTAATTCGGTTTTATGTTCACGGATGTTACTTTGTGCCGTCATTATAATTATTATTTTAAAATATAAATAATAACTTAGTATACACCACTTACAAATAACTGTCGACTTGTATGAGCACAAATAACTGTCGACCGGTTTCGAGAACAATGTTCTCATCTTGAACCGGTGAACTAGTTATAGGACCGGTGATTTCTAGATTAATAAATTTATCTATCGAAAAAGGAATGTATCCAATAATGTTGAGTTATCTATAATTAGACCAATTTACAAACAGGGTGATCACAAAAAGATACAAATTATAGACCAATAGCCTTATTGTCTAGCACAGATAAAATAATAGAACAAATTATAGTGGACCAAATAAATAACTTGGTAAATTTAAAATAATAAACCCAATTCAATGTGGATTACAAAAAAGTAAGTTTACAGATGAAATAGATGAACATTTGGATAAGAAAAAATATGTAGTTGCACTGTTTAGACTTTAAAAAAGCATTCGATACTCTTGACCACAAAATGCTTATGGTAGTTATGGAAGAATGTGGTATCAGAGGACCAATGAAGAAGTGGTTCGAGAGTTATCTCAGTGATAGGCAATTTGTAGTCAAAATTAAGGCAAGATAAGCGAGAAAAGGACAGCCAAATACAGAGTAGCAACTGGATCAATCGCTGGACCATTACGCTAAATTATGCATGTCAATGAAACTCTCCTGCTTCTGGAAAATGAATATGGAATTTGGGGAAATTTTCTAAAATGGATGACCTCATACATGTCAGGAAGACGCCAGTCTGTGTGGATCAGACGATCGCCTGTTTTTCAGATTTTGTAATCCCACATGCAAAGATGTTCTTAAAGAGGAAACAGTTCAATGCATCGAAAAAGTCACTGCGTGGATGTCCCACAATAAGTTAAAATTGAACCCAACAAAAACAGATTTCATGTGGGTAACATCACCACAACGACAACACCTTATAAAAAATACTCCCATAAACATCAATGGAGAAAATCTGGTGCCAGCTGCAAGCGTCAAATTCTTAGGTGTTTACTTGGACAACAAGTTGTCGCTTGTTTTGCAAATTTCTAAAACAATCAGCTCATCATGTTTTTTCCAACTAAGACAACTGAAAAGCATTGATCGAAGCTTACCAAAGAATGAGACAAGATCACTCTTAAATGCATTTGTTGTTTCTCGGCTTGATTACTGCAACGGTATATATGCTGGGTTGCCCAAGTATCAGCTGGATAGATTACAGATAGTGTTTAATACAGCGGCGAGGCTAATTTATAACGCCTCTTCTTTACGAACTGCACTGGTTGAAGTGTCCAGAACGAATTGTCTACGAAATCTGCCTGATGGTGTTTAATGCTTTGAATGATCTAGCACCGAATTACAAAACTCTCTGGGAGGCACCTCACCCTTGGTTTTCTGAATCACAGAGTACCAACTCCTTGAAGGAGGTGGACAGAGCCAACAAAGCGACATACTATGATCGATGCTTTAGTGTGAGTGGTCCATTAAAGTGGAATAAACTACCTCCTGATGTCCGCGGTGCTCAAAGCAAAGACACCTTCTCTAAAAATCTAAAAACAACTTTGTTTCGCAGAACATTACAGAATTGAGCTACCAGCGCCCTTGGAATGATTTTAAATCATTAAACGGCGTTATATGAATTACTTATTATT
The DNA here is from genome assembly GCA_963576475.1 of Molanna angustata. Classification (NCBI taxonomy): domain Eukaryota; kingdom Metazoa; phylum Arthropoda; class Insecta; order Trichoptera; family Molannidae; genus Molanna; species Molanna angustata. The sequence continues at coordinate 29,535,594 of OY754964.1, read as the reverse complement.
ATTATGAAATTGTAATTATTTTTTTTTTTAAATCTCAAAAAAAATGTTTTGTCTGTCATGGCTGTCAAAAGTGCATGTGAGTCATTTAGTATCAAAAACAACAATCTGTCGATTTTGAATAAATTGAGTTAAGACTGAGGAAATATTCCTTTCCTAAAACTACATACTTTAAGATATTAATATGGTATCAAAAGCAGCAATAAGTCATATAAACTTTAAATATAAAAGTGACTTGGTTTCAAACACAGCAATCTGCAATATATGAGAATCAAAAACAGAAATCTGCGAAATGCACCAATCACAGGGACCCATTTTGACAAATACAAAATGACTTCCTTGTTGTTTCTGTACTTGGGTGTGTGTTGTTGTGCTGACTCAATTTAGTGATTTATTAAATATATAGGCAATTAATCTGGTTGGTTGGAAGAAAATGCCTAATGGCAGTAAGCCTGCCAGTGTACCTACAGTATATTTGTTTATATTATGTACAGAAAGATGAATAAATAAATATTTGATTTATTAACGAAAAACTAAAAATGGATATATGTCCTATGTTAGTGCATAATGTTTGCTCGAAACTTTTTTTTTTAGAACATTAGTCCACACCTTTAGCTAAGAATACTCTATAAAGACAGTAGGTATAAAAAAATCTTATTATATTTATAAGTTATCATCCTTTTTCTTCACATTTGGAAGGATTGGGCACTATTTTGAATAAACCTTTCTTTATGCAATATATTTGAAATGTCTTAAAATTTTTAATAAACATTAAAAATAAAAAAAACGAATCTACTTGAAAATGTGCTTAGCACGAAACCGGTTGTAGGTTGTCTAAATAAACAGTGAAAATTTATGTTATAAACGTTATTTTTTTTTTAATGGAATTCCATTAAGTACTTTCGATCAAAAAATTAAATCTAATATTTGAAATGTTAAGAAATGGGTAAATCCAATTCATTTGTACAAAAAAAATTAATTTTGATGAAACATGGTAATCCTATATAGATAGGAAGATCTGTATTTTTCATTTTTTCTATAATTTGTATGGTTTTGATTTTACAGACCTTCTAAGTTTAGACGAAATTGATTTTTTTCGATATGTAAGTGAAATTTACACTTTTAGTCATACATTCATTGTCCTAGCATATATTTTATTACTATTATTAATATTAGCAATCTCATTATATAGAATTTAAATAAACAAAACACACGGTACTAAATTGATTTATTCAAATACACATTATATACCTAGAGAACAATATTATTTATTGGTATACAATGTAGAAAAACATCTTTTGAATACGTCCCCACATAAAGTGTGTTTCATTTAAAAGTGCACTTTGTGGTTAATTTGGTATGATTGCATTTAGTGTTTTTATACGTTAAAACAGGATATTCCCTACAATTAGGAATTTTTTTCCATTTGTAATATTTATTAAAGTTATTTATGATTAAATCTGCACAAATACATGGTATCAGATTGTTTTCTTTTAAAACTTCTAATTATTAAGTTTTAAATATGAGATTAGAAGAACTTAACTTCGAGATATTGTAACATTATTCGATTTATTTGACTGAGACAGTCGTACCAACCAGGATTATTGATAACATCCGCATCCAAATTGATCGATGCTGATGTTCAAGTTGTGCCACGACCGCTGAGGGGGCGGGGCTTATGGCACATGTTGTTTTGGTTTGCGAATTTTACTTAACTAATGCATACAAGATTCCTTTTACTTTGTTTCAATACCAAGGAAAACTATCCAACTTTAGGAAATAAATTCACTTTACACCTGTTTATTTTAGAAAATAAAATCAACAACAGCATCCACTGATGTCAATGATAAAATACCAGCATCAGCTGATGTGAAAAAAAATGTGCATCGGCAACAACCCTAGTACCAACATCACTATGAAGCGCAATTTTAAATGAAACGCAGAATAGAACTGACTAAATATTTTTACTGGTGTGTATAAATTTTGTATTTTGCTAAGCAACTTAATAATCATCAACAAAATTGTCTCATACATCATTAAAATACATGAAATAGATATGTTGTTATAATAATCATAATTAAATAACTTTCATATTGATATATGTACTTGTGTATTAACAATTTTAAAACGGTTATTGTCTAAATTATAATTTGCAATAATATGTGTCGAAAGAAATGTAACAAATTTAAATTTCTTTATGTTTTTAACTAAACATATAATTGTTGAATTCTTATGTGAACAATTTTATGCACAATTATCTGTGATCTGTTATAACACTACATACTATATGAATAGTCAAAAAATAAATATTTGGACTTAAATTTTATAAATTCTTGTGTTGTGTTATTAGATCTATACATATAGCCAACAAATATTCTGTTAAATGCTATAAGATCCCAGATTAAAACATTTTCAAACTATGTAATAATTTTCAAACTGATAAATCCAATGTTTTGAAAATCAAAATATTAGATTAAGATAATATTTAAATATTCAATTTATTTATAAGTACTAACTGACTATACAATTTTCAAATATTTAAGTACAAATTTTACTCTTCTAAATCTCACAAATGTATAAAACAATCATATTTTGACAACTGGCATATTTTGACATGCATACCACACATAGTGATATCCTTATCACAAAACATATGCAAGGTTACACATGAATATTTTTCATTTTCAACACATATTATTAAAAAAAACAATATTTAAGAAATAAAGATCTTTTTACCAAAGGCTTTTCATTATTGGAACCAGTGAGTTGGTAATTAATGAGTATTGTGAATTATTTTTGCATTTATTTATATATTGACAAAAGGTATCAAAACATAACGCGACATCCTACGTAGGCGATTCAAAGCGAATACGAAGCGGCGCGAAAATAACAAACAGTCGGTAACTATGGAAGTGTCCTACGTTACAGACCGCGAGTTGGTTTCGATGCGGCGCGGCGCGATGCGAAGCGAACGCGATCAGTTGGTTTGATATTTTCGCGCGAATTGATAGCGGTGCCATTGTTTTTTGACATGTCAGAAACAGAAATTTTAATTTCTGTCCATGAACGTCCCATATTATGGAACAAAAGAATTATTATTATTGAACTGCGAATTTTAGGATTTGGCAAAAATAAATGGGACTACAAGTAAACACATTTATTTATTATTGCTATTTTACAATAGGATGTTGTTCAAAACACACAAAGTTTTCTCTTGCTTGCACGAATGTCAAATTTTGATATGTTTCCCGGAAAGATGTAAATTCAGTCTCATTTATTAATTCAAGATCACTTAATTCTTCATACAAATTGTGATATCCCCCATAAATATACCTCTCTAAGTACACAATATTAGTTTCACTTCCCTGCCGTACATACTTATTGAGTATTTTATATACGTACATCCATGACAGTAGCTGGCGGCAGAGGAAACGATTCGCGCACACGTAGGACAGAGCCTCTGCGTCGCACCGCATCGCATTGAATTCGCCGCTTGTATCCGCACCGCATCGCTTCGCAATCGCGTTTGCTTTGAATCACCTACGTAGGACGTAGCGTAATACTCATTAAAAACTCAGAAAAAAGCATGTGAAAATGTAATATTCAATCAACTAAATTATCAAACATATTTTTTAAATATGTGTAGGCTATAACATAAAAGTATTTTTATACCATTCAAATATAACTATAAACGTAATAAACATAACGGAGTTTTTTTATATGCCAACATGCTATTTGAAAGAATTAGAAAAATAAATGTAATAAAAAAGGAAAATACAAAAAGAAATGAGCAACACATTTTCTCGGTTCATTTTCATTTAGGGTTTCTAAATTAAAATACATTATGTATGGTTTGTCAAAATGATGTTTTATTATCTTTATCACATCCATGTCAGTATGTCTGATACATATGAGAGGATAATCACTAATTGAATGGCATAGCCAGCTAAATAAAACATATAAGCAAAAAGGTTTCATCTTTAACATTTAAAAGTTTACTAATTTTATGTAGCTACATATTTTATGCTTGTTATTGAGTTTAAAAATGAATAATCTACAATATTCTTTCATTTCATTTATATAATAATTATAAAAATTCAATATAAATTTGTTCATCATAATATGCTGTGAAATGATTATTACTCAAGGATTAAAAGAATTGATTTATCAAAAGAATCTCTTAAATATACATAGTTTATTTAAATACAGAACATGTATAAAGGCTATCTTCAATAATCTAAATAACACATTGCCGATTTCTACATTTTATGACAAACTAACACATCAATGCTAACAATTATCTTTTATGAAGAAAAAAAACATCAATAGCCAATTTCACCAAAGTTCCTTAGCTTTCAATGTTTTAGGTATTTTATCCTGACTCTGAGAAACTGATTTCCATAATTTTATAAGTAAACACTGTCAATTCATCGGTCTGAAGTTAGCTATGTAAATATAACCTATAGGTAAATACAATATGTCCTATTCTGATTCGTCTAAATTTATACGTCTGAATTTTAGTATATGAGAAATGTCAAAAGGTTGACTGAATTTATACGGGACTCATTACGTCACACCGCGCAGATAAAATCCTTTTATTCACGGTCATCCTTTTGTAAGAGTTTCACAACATAGAAATATAAAAAAAAATTCTGACCAATTAACTGGTAATGACTTATAATACATAGGTTGTATTTATTGTAAAATTATAACTAAGCATATTATAATAACTGCTTACAAATATAAATTTCCTACATACTTTTATAATTTCATTGTATGAATGTGTTTCTACTAATTTTTAAGGATTTGATGCTAATTTATTTATATTCTAATTATTCATTGTAACTATTTAAATAGACTGGACACGATTGCGATCATTGGTTTGTGATTAATTAGTGCATACAAATTTTATTTAAAACACCTATGTAATAATACATAAGTAGTAAGTACTTTTTTGTTTTACACAATATCATAAAAAATGCCGTGAACAAGATTTTTTTTTAAATTTGGTAAATTTTTGGTAAAAGATAAAATACTAAATATTGTACAAATAAATTAAAAAATGTAATCAACCTACACAGCCATATTTAATAATTCTAATATCAAACAAAATTAACTGAAATCAATAAATTAATGAAACTAAATAAAATATTCACAAATCATTATAAAGATAATACGAACTATGTATAACATCAATATTGTCTATTATACAAAGGATATATTTAAGGTTAGTGTCCACAGATCCGCATCGTACAGATGGGATGAATCGTACCAAACGGATTTGTTTGTGGCAATGCGTCCATTGTATCTGTAACAGGATTGCCGTCATCAACACATGTAGGATTTTCACCTCTATGGGCAATGTCGTCGGCTTTGGCGATCCGATGTATGCAGTCCGTAAAATGTAGATCAATAGACGCACTTGTGTGAATTCCTATATAAAGAATACTAAAATCTATTTGATGCGATGCATCCGATCTGTACAATACGTATATATGGACATTAGCCTAAACAAAATTTGAATTATTACAAAGCTCCAAATTCAACATTTTTTAAAATGGCATTAAATACACATCATTATTTCACCTTGAATAAAACTATCTTTAGAAATATGAGAAAAAATAATACATGAAAATGCAGTTATAAATGTACTCTTACAACTAGTCACAAAAAATGGTTGACAGTAAATGTATTAGGTACATAAAATCAAACTAAAATTACACGCAGTATGGGTCATTCCTTAATTTTGTAATGAAAGATTTTTAAGGATTATTCAAGAATTACAGTGCTCATTGTAGGGGCTCAGTGTAAAAAGCTTACACACAAAGATGTAAGTACGACCAATGGATTACACTTTTGACAACATTTACACTCTTTATATTATAATTCTGATGGATATAGGAATTTTTTCCATACATGACCTTCAGGATCAATTTTTGAGCTATATTCAGTGGTTCTAAATATGTTCTGTGACAGCCCCCCAAGCATACTATGCCATATGACAGCAAAAACTGAATAATAGAAAAATACACAGTTTTCCACAGTTTTCAGTTTATCCTTATCCAAAATATATCGAAGATCTTTGAATATATATGTTAATCTTCTAATTTTATTAGATTTAAAATTTATGTGTTCATTCCATTTCAAAAATTTGTCAACTTTTACACCAAGACACCTGATACTATCCACTCTTTCTAAAGATTTACAAGTGCAAAAATGAGAACAATTATGAATTATTACAGATTGTTGATTTGAAGGTTGGCTTTTGTAAGAAATACTGAAGGTAATATGTTTAGTTTTGCTTGAATTTAAGGTCAAAATATTGTGATCAAGTCAATTTTTCACAACATTTAATCCAAGATTACATTTTGAATAAATTGCCTCCCAAAAATTGTCAGTAAATATTAACATGGTATCATCCAAAAAAGTAACAATAGTGCCAGATATATTTAAGTTACAGATATCACTACCTTGTGGAACGCCATATGAAATCTGTTTATTCAAACTCATATAGTCATTAATTTCCACTTGTTGTGTTCTGCCACTAAGATACGTTTTAAACCAATTCAAAGTTTTGTCGTTAATGCCAAGTGCTTTAAGTTTTTTTAAGAAGGATACCATGAGATACAGAGTCGAACACTTTCGATAAATCCAAAAACAAAGCTATAGCCTTGTCACCTGCATCTAGCGCATTTACTATTGTAGAAATCAACTTCAGTATAGCATCACTTGTCCCCATATTCTCTTTAAAACCAAATTGATTAGCTGAAAGAATTTTATTAGATTCAACGTAATATATTAACCTGACTTTAGCTAGTTTCTTAATTATTTTAGATAAGATAAAGGCCTGTAAAGATATAGGCCTGTAATTATTTATATCTAAGCTGTCACCTCCCTTAAAAAGGGGAATAACTTTGGCATTTTTGCAATGCTCGGGGAATAGTCCAGTCCTAAAGCTAAAGTTTACAAGGTGTGAAATAAATTTGAGTTATGCTGTTTATCAATCATAGATTATATCTTGCATATTTCAGCAATGAGGTTCACCACCCATTCTGAATGTTGCATTTTTAGGTGAGACAAAACTGGTGTTTGGGAGTACATGCATCTGTCATGCTTCCTTTTACAAGGTAATGCACACCTATCGCTGGTTACTCCATATTGTGTGAATGCAAAAAATATTTCATTTCAAAGCAAACAGCCCCTTATAATTATCAGATACCAAAATGACTTTATAAAACACTGATATATATTAGCATTATTATGAATATTTCTCCACCATAATCTAAAATGATCTTATTATTTGCCACAAGAATTGTTTTGGAAGACCCTTATTTTGTTTCATAATATCATTATGTGTAGTATTAAGCTGACATGTTAAATATAAATGAAATTTTAAGACAATATATGGAATGACATAAATGATTGCAAGCAATAAATCAAACTAAGTAATATTATCTAACAACATTGTTAAGTTAGTCAATCCTAAAAACTTACATCATAAGTTTATCTAATTAAAAGCTTACATTCAAAATGTGATACGCAATTTCAGCTACAACTTGAAATAATTTATTTCAAATTCAACTATATTATAATTTGAAACTGTTATTATATTTTTTTTAAGTACAAAACTTAATTCAAATGTATTTTATACTTGTCAATAGACTACGTATTATGCATGTGAATTAAAATCTGGCCCCATCTGGATATACATACAAATTATGTATATGAAATTTGACATGAAGCAACAACACACTATTAATTTCAAAACTAATTAATATATAAAAAAAATAGAAATTTTACAACGAAACTATAATACATACATATATTTCCAGATAAAGGCATTGATAGACTAGTTTTAATGGCTTTTGAAATGTGTGATTTATATGTTATTACTTTTATCACAATATATTTTTTATTGAATACAAATTCTAATTCAACAAAATATATAATTCTTCAAATAATAAATAATAAGGTACCATTTTATGCAAAATAATATTATATATAACTAGAAAATAAAGTGTGATTTGGACCAATATTTTGATAAATTGAGATACTTTAGACTGCATAAAATGAATCTCACTTTAACAAAATGTACTAATAATACATTTAAACAGAACACAGAAATATAAATATACATATTTATAAATAAATATTGTTGTAAATTTAATACAAAACTTAATAAACATCATGTACATAATATGTATAATGTATCTAAAATTCAACATTTTGTTATTAAAATAGGTATAATAGATTTTACTGTCAGCAACAAATATATTGAATTGCTATATTATGACTAATTGTGTTTTTAATACTATTTTCTACTTTATTTAGCCACATCCATGCTATTTGTCAGCAGACAGTAGATTCACCTTTCAAAGATTCCATCCAATGATTGGTATCCATTTGCTTCATTATACTTTTATAGGAATTTTTGTTTCTAAAACTGTTAGGAGTAAGATTATGAACTAGTGACTTGAACCAAACTGTATCAGCCAGACATGCCTGGAAATAAAATAGTCATATTTATATACATACAATTATCAAAACATTATCGTTTGGTTTGCTGGAAATAACATTAACCCAGATTCTCAATAAGACAAATATTTGCAATATATGTAATTATGTACCAAACAATACTACGTAGCAATACCACAATATTATTTCCTATTCTGATTCGTTTAAATTTTAGTACAAGGGAAATGTAAAAAAGTTGACTGAATTTATACGGGACTCATTACGTCACACCGCGTGGATAAAATCCTTTTATCCACGGTCGCCCGTTGATTTAATCATTTTCGTTTTCTGAAACGAATCAGAATAGGAGATGATATGTAGTCATTTTATTGGCTTATCAATGAGACTCAACCCCATGCTTTAGCCAAACCTGAGAGATTCTTATCTATCATTTTCTTTCAATCATCCATTCTCATACATCACATTCCCATATAGATGGGTGGTGGCAGAGCGGGTAGTCCGCTGGGTTAGTAATTCAGTGGTTGCGAGTTTGAATCCTGCCACAACCAACTTCGTTCACCTATATAGCACATGCTTAATTTAAGGAATGTATGAAGATGTATAATATGTACTATTGGCAAACAAGGACATATTCTTATTTTTAAATATATATAGGTATATAAGTACCTAATTATTTATTTAAAACATTTGTATAATTGTTTTTTTTGTGATTACATAACTTTAATAATTTTGTGATTATGATATTGCTATGTGTTTTTGTGTAAAAATATTGAGCTGTAATCAAATTTAGGTACTTAAAAAAGATATCAGACAAGTAAAGAAAATACACAAATTTTTACTTTTCAACATTGTTGAACAAAGAGTTAGTGAAACAATATTGATTTATTTGGTTATTAAATTTTTGGACACAATTTGATATTTAAAATATAAATAGAAAACATTGTTATCTCACCTCAATACCAATAGCTACAATCATGTGACAAGCTGGAACAAGTAAAAGATAAAATCGGAAAAAGTTTGTATCCGTTTCAACATAATCCCACTCAACCACTTCGAAGAATTCAGCCAATGCATGCCACGGGCACATCAAGAGTAATGTTGTGAAAGTTGTTAGAACCACAAGTGTCACCACCAAATATACTAAAACAATACATTATTATTACTAGTTGCAACTGTCGATGGCGGTAATATTTGTATAGTGTAAAAATAAACATAGGTAAACCAAACAAATCTAAATTATCAAAAATATTATAATATTTTGTTTCCCTACATAAAACATGTATGTCACAATAGGATAGTATGGAGTTCAGTCCTTTTTCCTATCCCATATAGGTAAACAGCTCAATGGTATCAAACTATTAAGAGTCCTTGTAGATATTGTGTATTTTGCCATACAAATTGTTTTAAATAATATTGAAACTAATTTCAATTTTTACAAAAATTGTTAATAAAAGTTTGAGATGCACTACTATAATGTATATATTTTTTATATAAAATCAAATGATCTAGTTGTGGTGTTCCAGCGTTTTTCAACATTTTTAATTTTTTTTTATATATAGGCAGTTAAAAAAAATTTGATCATAAAATAAATATTTATTTATCTTTTTATACTTAATATTAACAAATATATAGCACATTGGTGGGCTTATTGCCATTAGGCAATTTCTTCCAACCATTTATTTTTTATCTTTAAAATAAGTTTGAGATACCCTAGATCTTTATCTAAAAAATTGTTTGAGATATTGCTACTGTCTATATTTGTAAAAAATTTCAGCGTTCTTACTTCTATAGTTTTTAAGATATGTTGAAATACTGGAATAAAAATTTGAAATTCTATGTGTAAAGCTTTGTAGGCCTAAAATTTTATATAAATTCTGAGATGATGGCTTCTGTGCTGATCAAAATTTATAAGGGGTAAGGGGGGGTACACAAAGACACACACACACATAAAATGTTCTTCTGAAAACTTTGAAAATTCGAAACTCCAAATATTTACATTTATATATATAGAACATATATGCTATGAAGCCTCTAAGTTGGTATTGGTGAGACTAAGGTTAATACTGTCGAATTATTAAGAAAAATAAATTCTCTTAAACAAATCGACAGTTGGATTATTTTTTAAACAAAAAATAATTTTAAACCATACATTTTACAACAATTTGATATTTAATTAAGAACAATATAAAATGAACAATCTACAAATAAAAACAACATAATGTTAATTATGAACTTAATCACTTTATAGTATGTAAAATATAAATAAGTTTATTATTACATACCATTAGTACAAAAAGCCTCACGGAACGGTTCACCTTTGGAATATACGCAAGCCAGTATAAGATACTGATAGCTACTTATCACAAATATAACTGTGTTTTCCCAACACAATACTTCTTCTACATCAGGACCTCCTTCTACAGGTTTAAACCTAAAATTTTATAACAAATGAAAATAATATATATATATATATATAATATAGTATCAATAATGTTACTGATTTTTCCTACGTTGACAACTTATTGTGGCTGCATATCAACCAACCCTCCCTTCCAATTACTCCTGTTACGTCCTTCCCAACTTCATTCTCAACATGAACAGATAGTCTAGGAGCTTTGTAGATATTAAATAGCTCGTTGTTGTATCATATTCTCCAGACTTCCCCTTGATTCACGGGCCCCAGAATACTACGTAGCACTCTTCTCTCAAAGACATCTAGCATTTCTGCGGATTTAGCAGTCATTGTCCATGATTTGCATACATTTGCTATCACTGTTTTAATTATTGTTTTGTACAAGGTAATTTTAGTTTTCTATGGACACTTCTGGACTTAAGCACCGGAAGTAAGAAGATATCTACATGGTCCTTGTTTTCTTTTCCCAAAATCATATTTATCTTTACATCTAACATTGACTGGTCTACATTGTTTCATGATTTTAGACTTATTTTCATTTATTTCGGGTCCCAACTATTGATTAGGAAATCAAATAAAAAAAAATTAGAATCATATATTGCATTCTTCAAATCTTTGCATAAAAAATAAGTTAAATTGTACACTCACCAATTCTGAATTACGAGAATATGAAGAGCAGCCATTTGAGCCAAGAGACAAGCCAAAACTTGAAGCAATAAAGGAACAGTGTTGGAAGGTCCTACAAGAGAAACTGGTGGACATCGTGGGCATAGTGTTTGAGGAGGTCCAGCACGGCCCATTGACAAAGCCAGGGATGTTGTAACAACCAGATCAATATATAAAAATTGCATGTTACCTAGCGTAGAATATGCCTAAAACGTAAAAATATTTCTTAAAAACCGAAAAATTATACATTTTAAAATGAACCCTTTACAAAGTGTATTTGTCAATATTATGTTTATCTTTCATACTATAATTAATATATGCATAAATAACTCCTCATAAATAAGACAAGAAAGAGATATATGTATAAGTAGTTCAGTAAAATTAATAATGGCAAATTTAAAGAGGTTTGTCACGAACAAAAGAACTGTCACCTACAGATTTTATACCAATAAATGACAATGAGAATTAGTACTTAATATGTTCCATTCAAAATCTGTCAAACAAATTTTTATTTAAATACAAAGTAATACTTACATTGTAAAGAATAAGAACTGAGAAAAATTGAATGAGTGAATACAATGCCATATATTTAAATATAGCAAATGATGTACTCAATGCACATCTTCCTTCGAGAGCTAAATACTTTACGCAAGTTATATCTTGAATCCTCGACGTAAAAGGAGCAGCCACTAAAATAAATAACATTTTTAAATCATTATGCTTGATACGGATTACAAAAAAACAAAAGAAAAAAAGATAATGAAAAAATCCATTTAATCACAACATTTGATCCAACAAGAGTTATGGGAAGAATTAGATGAGTATTAGATGAATTAATAGCAAATTAAAAGGCAACCTTCAAATACTTAAAATTTCTTTTAATATGTACCTGAAGCTTCAGCTTGTGAAAGAGAAATTCCAATGTGAGCTGCCTTGAGAGCTCCACAATCATTGGCTCCATCACCACACATTCCAGCTACATAACCTAACTGCTGTAAAGCCACAACTAGTTGGGTTTTTTGATCAGGGCCAAATCTTCCAAATACTGTGCCTATAGAAAAAGGGAAAAACTCATTAATTTTAAATAACTTCAAAAAGGAGGAGGTTATCAATTCAACTAGAAGTATCTACGATCCGTTGAGTAAATGATCCCTATTGCATAAAGTCACAAAAACATCAACCAAATCATCACACATTCTTTCATTATTCTTTTTTGGGGATTTGTATTTTCAAAACTATTGACAAGTTTTCTTTGTACTTTCAAGCCTTCTACCATTTTTTTTTTCTTAACATACATACAAACCACCACACTGCCTCTTACGGGGTAAGCAGAGAGAACTGAGAGCCATACTCCTCTATTTTTGCACACATTCTTGGCTTCCTTTACATCCATCAACTCATACATGCTCGTCTTTTGTTCAAGCTACTTATGTTTCCTTCTTTCAAAATATCATTCACATGGTCATGCCATCCCTTTCTGGGGCCGTCCCTGCCATTCACTTCGCGTGTAGTTTTTTGTCAGTCATTCATTATTTCAATATGCCCAAACCACCTAAGGGCATTCACTTTGATTTTTTTTTACCTATTTAAAAAAATGTACAACGTACAATAATAATTTATAACAATATAATAAATAATAATAACATAAGTAATTAAATGTAAATTAATCAGCCAACCTTTAAAATTAATTATAATATTTTTGAATTTAATTATTTGAATTTTTATTATAATATCCTTATTTATCTTACGTTCCCTCCTTATTTCCTCATTTTATATCGTATCATATAGTTCTACAACATACTTTTCTTAGTGATCTCATTTCTACAGGATTTAGTTTACTTTCATGACGTGTCTTTTGCCACATCCATGTTTCACTGGCATAATAGGCACTACAATTGCATTATGTATGGCAATTTTGGCTTCCTTTGAGATGCTTGGATTTGACATTACTGGTCTAAGTGGTCCGTTTATTCTATTACCAGCCATAATTCTTCTTTCAATTTCTTTATCAGGTCTTCCATTTCATACAAAACACACTACTCAAGTAATATTCTACTTTGCTCTTGCCATTGATTCTCTACTTTTATCTTACACACAGTTAGACTTTCATTTTTTTTTTCGAATACCAATATCTTAGATTTACTCACATTCATTATCAGCCTATTGACAAACTTTTTTTGTAATTTCAAGCCTTCTACTATTTTTTCTTAACAAAGATGCATATTATATAATCTACATACCATAAAAATATTGAAATCAGTGAGGTGAAAACGAATGCATTATAAATTAATAAATGACATGAATATGAACCTTTTGTTAAAATTCTTGGAAGCAGATCGGGGTAGTGTTGCATAATGATGTTCCAAGTTTTACCCTCCAAGGCAAAACAATACTTGTCATTGACCAGAGTAGAGGAAATTGTTATAGAAATGTGCGGAGATTCATGACAGTTGGTGTGAGCACCGCGAGGTTCTCCCACAACCTCGAAACGTAAAGGTGGACGAGCGCTATCACCACTACCCACAACTGCATTGAAGCAATAAGATATGAGAATTATTTTTTCCTCCTGTGGAACCATACCACAATCCCGAGACACAGATATTGCTGTCATTATATTATCACCTGAAAAGAAACGAAAATCAATTATAAATATTAATCAATAATTATCACAGAACGCTTAACACTTTTGTATGTGAGAATAATATTCTATTTTTAATTTATTACGAAAAACCCAACAGCTTTAGTATGTAATATTACAAAAAAGTAGGCATTACAGAGAAGTCACGTGGATTACACGAAAATTATCATTAAAAAACGTAGAAAACAAAAAAAGCAATACATTCATATATAAAAACAAATGTATGAACGTGGCCGATACACTCATCTATTCAGGGCCGGCGCAAGCAGGTCGGCCGCCCGTGTGCAAATGTGATACGACCGCCCCCCCTTCTATCTTTTTTTTAAATTTTAAAAAAAAAATTTAAATTTTTTTTATTCGTATTTAAAAATTACTTACTTATTAAAACTATTTTTAATTACAATTTCTAATTATTTTTCAAACACGTAAAACACTTTTTTACTATTTTTCATAATTTAAAACACTTTATTTTTTAAAATTATTATAATATTCAGCTTTTATATATGTATATTATATTATAAAATTAATATTTTCAGTTTAATAAGAAAATTAAGATGTCATCAGAATATTTGTATATGAAATATATAATATCATCATTAATAAAATTATTTATCAACATTTTTAATTAGTATGCATGATAAATCCAAATTAAAAATAAAAATCGTACATTTTAAATATTGACCAGTATTGCAATCCCCATATATAAGATATGTATAAGGTATAATTAAACTATTTCAATTTATTTTGTGATCTCATATATAAACCAGATCAGATCACGTAATAAAAATGTAATGAAACATTTATTTAAAGTAAACGTAAGTATTAATTCTAACAAAACAAACATTTAGATTGCATCTTTTTTTATTTTCATTATAAAATTATATTTATTCTATATTTTTAAATTTAAAATATTAAAATAAATAAAAAAAACCAATAAAAAATTAAGTAAAAATAAATAAATAAGGTCAGGCTGTAAGTAATTAAAAGTCATCTTTGTTTCATTTGACATTGTTAAAAGAACCTTTTTGTATATTTTTTCTTTTAAATTAGTATTTTGCCGAACAGGACGTTGCAATAAATCTTATAACCCTGAACAATAGCGTTTAGAAAAGATGGGAATGTTGTTCTTGGAAAGTTGTCGTTTTTACGTTGCATCTCTTTTCCGAATGTCACAAACTAAAGTGGAAGCAATAAATTTTATTTATAGTCTGTCACGGCCGCCCCTAAAAAATCATTTAGGGGCGGCCGCCCGTGTTCTTTGAACAATTAGTACATATGGAAGGTCCGGCCCTGCATCTATTCATCCAATTCTGATGAAACTTTGCGAATTTTTCAGTGCACACCCGAGCAAGTTTATGAAATTTAATTAATTTATTATTGTTTTAAATATATTGTAAAATCTTAAACATAGTGTTTTAATTTTAAATAAAAATAATAAATATTTGAAGTGTAATGAGCCTCTAGATTCAAAATTTAAAAGATACAAAATATTTAGTTAAAAAAATTATATTTCTAATTTTTAAACAATATATAATATAAGGGGTTTAAATATGAAATTGCCGATTTATACTGAAAAATTAAAACATTTTTTTGTAAGATAAAATATATTTTTAGATAAACCAAAAATGCATGGTGCGTTCGTTAGCTGAATCCTCTCCAAACACAACATTGACATTACAAACAGTTTTTGCTGTATTAATCCTACGTTAAAACTCGTATTCGAAAATAACTTTAGATTTTTGCAGTATCCATCATCACTTAATTAACAAAGTTAATTGTAAAAACAATTGAAAGTCAAACAAACAAATGTGTATTTTTTTATTGAGAATGTTATAGTTTTCGTGAGAAAAAAAATTCACTGTGAAATCCAGTGTGAAATCTGACACCATGCAGGTTTAATTTCAATTCAAAGTTGCCAGCAGGTTAAAATGGCCATTTCATATTTAAACCCCTATTAAATAAATGTAATATAGCATAAGTAAACTCTATTTGGCTTCCAATCGAGAGGATTGGATAGACATTAATTAAAAAATAATTATTCAAAACTAATCAAAGGACGGCAATGCTCAGAACAATGGAGACAATAATAGTAAAAAAATTATTTATAAATGAAATATTTAAACTCACCAGTAATCATGACCATTCGCATATTTGCATTGTGTAAATCATTTATGATCGGAGCTGATTGAGGTTTAAGGCTATTTTGCATAATTAAAAGACCCAAAAAAGTCATATCACATTCCAAGTTCTCTCTCTTCACTCTTTGGGCATCGATCCATTTCATTTTTCTGTCCAATTTCTTGTAAGCTAAACCAATAACTCGAAATCCTCTTGAGGCATATTCATTTAAAACTCTGCTAAAATTTTCAGGCAAGCTGGATGGGCTACACATACCAGATATCTGAAATTGAAAATGTTATTAATAGTTAGAGATAGAGCATGGGTCTTTTGGAGTAAGAACATATAAAAAAAATATCAACATACTAAGAAGATTGTATTAGAAAAATTGTAAAATACATACTTTTTCAGGTGCACCCTTTACAAAGTACAACATTTGCGGCTGTCCTAAAACTCTGGCAATAACGCCCATGGCTTGTTGTGTTGAAGAAAAATGGAACCGACGCAACAAGCCTATTTCATAAGGAATTTCCAGAGTCAGGGGATCCAAGTCCTCACGCAGTAAAGATGCTTCACTGGTACTAGCTGGTTTGACAACTGTTGGAGATAAACTATCATATCTTGTATTTTCTGGACCAGGCTCTTCCAATATCTACAAATCATTTAATAAATATTTTTATTCATTAAATTACATTTTTTTTTTATTTCTTATTTTAAACATACAAAATTGTCAAACATGTCTCAGCCACAATTTTGTCACAAAAACAAGGTTAAAAAATAATGTCTTATTTAACTATATAACAATTTAAATATACCGTCTCCAATCTTCAATTATTAAGTTAAAAATAAACCAACCAATTGAAGAAACAAAAATCAATTGAATAATATTGCCCTTAGGTAAATCTTTCCCTGCAATCTAAATGATAATATATTAATAATTAATGAATACTAACCCATCCGGTAGCCTCAAACATCTTTAAGTCTAATGGATCTCCAGTTAGTTGATTGTCAATACTGGTTAATGAATGGCAAGATGCCAGTGCTTGAGTCAAAGGTAATTTGACGGCAAGTGATGAAACATTATGAACTGGTTCTCCAAACAGACCATCCTTATGGGGCAACACTGCATACAAATCTAAGCCATCCTCTGTTAATGTCCCAGTCTGCAACACATCCAATACAATAACACAATATATTATATCACAACTTTTTGTCAAATAAATAATTGTCAAATAAATAATTGTAACATTTGAACACTGAAAATATTATCTCAAAGAATTCTTAATTGATAGAAGTACAAGATCATTAATGGTCACAATAAAAGTCTAAACAAAATAAAATGATGAATTATGAACATGGCTCATGCTTCAAAATTATCAATCCTCACTATCCATTACAAATCACAGAATAAAGTTATAAAATAAAAATTAACTGTAAACAACATATTTACTATTTTTTTATATTTGGATAAGCAAAAATTATGTACAAACAAAAATCAATATTAGAATATTACCTTACCTTATCAAAGCAAATAAGCTTAAGTTTTCCACACACGTTGATTCTGAGTGGACTTATGCAGAATATGTTATGCTTCTTGAGACGACTCTGGCTGTAAACTGTACCCGCTGTCATGGCTGCAGGAAGAGCAGGAGGCACTACGATTGTAATTATATCTAGAGTGCGGAGAATTATTGTCTTGGCATTACTCTGTAAGCAATAAAAGTCAAAATTAAGTATAGTTTTAACAGAGGGCTGAAAAATGTAAATGGTAATTGATAAATACAATATCTGAATATCACAGAAATGTGCACATAAAACAAACAACATTAAAAACATCAAGTGATAATAAAATTAGTAGTTTAAATATCTAATCAATCTCACTGACTTCTGCAAACATTCTTGAAAATTGGATCTAATCACTATGAAGACTAGTTTTACAGGCATGTTATGAAAATGGTTACACTTACCCCTCGCTCCAAGTAAAGCCATATACAATATCCCATTCCAATTGCTGATATGGTAAACAAAAATATGACAAATTTTACAGCATCTTTATAAAATTGGAAGCCCATTGGCTTGGGAAAAAGTATACTTTTAACTAATTCTCCTTTGGAAGTACAAAATCCAGTTCGGACAACTTTTGCTAAGACCTAAAAAAACAAAATTATAGAAAAACATTATTATACAATAACAATAATTTCGTAATATTTTTTGAATAATTTTATAAAATGTTTTGATACCTATCCTTACCTTACTATTACCATAGAATCGAGTTTGAATGACGTTTGTTCCAGCAAACAGGGTATGCCTTTTGTGAGTGGAGGTGGAGTAACATTCAGAACTTAAATTGGGAGGCGATTTTAAAACTGGTACACTTTCACCTTAAAAAAACAATAGATACCTCTATATATTTACCTCTTGATTGAGATGTAAATTTGTCAACATTATAATATAGGTACCTAATTACTAACTTCTTATTTATATTGTTAATCATGAGCAATCGGCATTAGCTAAGAAATTAAGAATCAAAATAACATACAACTGATTGTTAGTATTTTCAAAAAACATCATTGTAAGATTTGCATATTACATCTTAATGTATTTTAATCAAATTTGGATCAATTAGGGTTAAAAAATTGAATTGTTCCTACCTGTGAGCATGCTTTCATTAACAATACAAGTTCCAGTAAGCAATACAGCATCACATGGCATATTGTACCCTGATGGTGGTAATACTAATATATCTCCAGGTACTAGACTGTGTGCAGCTACAAGACACTCCTGGTGACCGGGTCGCTGTACTGTTACAGAATGACAATTTGATCTTTCCACCAGCTCATGTAGAGCGATACTTAACTGAAAATATTATACAAATGTATTTAGAGGAAAACATACATTGTATAGTCAAATATAGCAGAGGCAGATATTAATATAATTATGGACAATGAAAAGTAAATGTATCAGTTTTCAAACAAAAGCTTACAAACTGATTATGGTATAGTGAAAGTTAGCTTACTTAGATTTATTTAAAAAAAAACAATACAATCAACAAACTATCAGACTCAATTTGTAATGACATAAAATACTTTTTAAAAATTAAAGATTAATAAAAGAGATTTTTTTTTTTTAATTTAGGCCCTCGCCAAGCAAAAAAAATGGTTCCAAAAAAAGAAATCAATATCATGAAATTTAAAAATACTAGTTTTTTTTTACCAATATAATGAAAATATTTATACAAAAGTAGAACAAATTCAATGAATATTTCAAAATTAAGAATTTTACCTTCTTAGTTTGATATAATGATGTCATAACAGATATGGCAGAAAGGATAAATACGCAGGATGCATAGTGATAATATTCATCTAAGGACCACAATGTTATTGAAAATACTTGAAACAAATAAAAAGGATTGAATACTTCAGTTACAAAAAGAGACCAATAACTTTTGACTTCAACTTCTATGCCGTTATTTCCATACAACTTAGATCTGAAATAAAAACAAAACACACATTTAACGTCACCATTTGTGCTTAATTTTAACTTTTTAATATGCTTTTACTATCTTTTATTCATTAAAAATCATAGCATAACTATGAAATGATTTTTACTAAAAAATAATGAGCAACAGTGAAGTACGTACAGTTCATTTTGTTGTTTTCTGTTAAGACCCGTTGTGTTTTCCATTAGTTGGGCTACAGTTAACTTTTCGTTGAGTTGTTGCACATTGATAAAAGAACCTTGATCCTTTATCCATATGTATCTTGTGAGTTGATGAAGAAAAAATCTTATTTTTTTTTCAGGAAACTGCGGGAGATTGATGTCAATATTTTGAACTAATTCAGTTTTACATGCCCCTTCCGAGTTCTTAACTGAAAAATTGATCTCAAATGTTGACACAAATAAATTTGATTTTTAATGCCATATAATTAAAGTTGACTTCTCTGAATTCTCCAACAATAAAAATTAAAAACCTGGAAGACAAATATTTTTAAACATAAAACTAATAGCAGTGGCACAGTTAGTAAGCCACTGGGCAAATTAATATCCTGGGTTTGACGCCCGGCAGAGGAGAAATTTACCTATTTAAATTCATTTCTCACGTAAATTTTGCTTCTTTGGGCTAGAAACACTTATTTGGAAGAAATTGCCATATGGTAATTAAACTCGCGACTTACACAGGTGTATATTATTATTATAAGTCCTCAAAAAACATCACATAGGATCTTAAAAGTAATTAGTAATATAAATTATTTATGAAAGTTGAATACATATATGAAATAAAATATTATTTCTCACCGAAAACAACATCAGCTAATCTCAGCGGACATTTTACATATTTCAGCATTCCATATTTTGGATACCAACTAAAAAATATGTAAGGGAATCCAAAAAGCAAAATGCATACTGTATGAAATATAAATGTGCAAAACCAATTTTTCTTATAGCCATAGGCTTTGAGTATAAGTTCATCGGTCCCTTGATGTGCATTTTCTAGAACTTGCCAGTGAGCTTCTCCAATCACTTCATATTCACCTAAAAATATAAAAAAAGAACATCTTCAGATCTGACATGATCAATTTATATACCTAACCAATAATATGACTGAAAATTGTTAATTTAATTATATAAATACCAACACAGGTAATACTTTAATAATATATTTATGTATTTACCAATATTTTAAAAGAATATGTAGATATTTTATATTTTATATATAGTTATTGAAACTTAATATTAAAATCAGTAATTCATTTAGAATTTTATAGATAATTTTAAAATCAAATTACCAAAACAATTTAAATTACAGCCATTTTCAAAGTAACAAGAATGAATTTAATTATTTTACATTTTTAAATCATTCAACTTATTTCTTTTGTCAAAATTGAGATGTAAATACAAAATATTTTCTTTCAAATTCTTCAACAGATCAGTTACGTTTTAGGTACTATTTAAAATAAAAATGTGTTAAAGAATAGTAAACCAGTATGAAATAACTGCTTAAATTATAATAATACATTATTGCAATATTCTTACAGATAGTTTAAAGTACAATAAAAACAATGAAGACTTTACACATTTATAAAAAATGTACGATAAAATGTCAACTTTATTGAGTTTGCTAGTATGCTACTTAGTGATTAGACCATAGTTTGATAACTACTAATATATTTGATCATTGATCTTAAAAATAAATGAAAATGAACAAATGCACCTGTCAAAATTTGATTTGATTAAAAAAATTGACGTAATAAGATGTATAGATTTAATTTACAAAAATAACATAAAAATCATAACAGAATTTAAAAATATATATTTGAAACAAAATGTATAAGAAATAGCAAACCACCATTTTCATTTTCAATCCGTGAAGTCAATGCCAACGCTGACCCATCAACACTCGCCCAATTCTTCTCTGATTCTGAAATGTTTTCTTTTCTCAGATATTTTTATTCTTTCTCAAATTTGAAAATGTTAGCGCCAAAAATAAAACAATTCTGAACTTACACCCATAGCTTGAGTACCAATCACCAAAATAAATATGCTTTGTAACCATATAATTTTCATATTAATATTAATGAATTACTACATAAGCATAAATCTATATTATAAATTTGAATGTTTGTATGTATCTATGTATGTATGTGTTGAATGCGCTCCTAAACCGCTCATCCGATTGCGATGAAACTTTGGTGAACTGTCGAGAGTATACCAAGGATGGTTTCTGGATCAAAAAATTTTAACTTCTTCTTCTTCTTCATTGAGTTTTAGGTCATTTTACCTATGAAGGTGGACTATCCTGGGAACCGTTCATCCGATTGCAATTAAACTTTGGTGAATTGTCGAGCGTATGCCCGGGATGGTTTCTGAATTTAAAAAAATTTTCTTCTTCTTCTTCTTCATCGGGTATCAGGTCATTTTACCTATGAAGGTGGACTATCCTGAAAACCGTTCATCCGATTGCAATGAAACTATGGTGAATTGTCGAGCGTATGACCGGGATGGTTTCTGGATTAAAACAATTTCTTCTTCTTCTTCTTAATCGGGTATCAGGTCATTTTACCTATGAAGGTAAAATGACCTTATACTCTGGGAGAAGAATCTCCAACTGTCCTTCCATCTCTTCGCAGGTCTTCCAGGACAGTTTCTGGATTTAAACTTTTTTCTTCTTCTTCTTCTTCATCGTGTATTTGGTCATTTTACCTATGAAGGTGGAGTATCCTGGGAGAATAAGATGCAACTGTCCTTCCATCTCTTCGCAGGTCTTCCAGGACGGTTTCTGGATTAAAACTTTTTTCTTCTTCTTCTTCTTTATCGTGTATTTGTTCATTTTACCTATGAAATCGGAGAATCCTGGAAAAAGAAGGTCCAACTGTCTCTTCGCAGGTCTTCCCAGTATTGTCTCGGGAATTAAACTTTTTCTTCACCTACTTAAGGGACGAGAGGTAATGAAGGGAAGGGAGGTACTGGTGGACCTGACGGGACAGGGGGTAACTGAAGGGACGGGAGTAACTGAAGGGACGGGAGTAACTGAAGGGACGGGAGTAACTGAAGGGACGGGAGTAACTGAAGGGACGGGAGTAACTGAAGGGACGGGAGTAACTGAAGGGACGGGAGTAACTGAAGGGACGGGAGTAACTGAAGGGACGGGAGTAACTGAAGGGACGGGAGTAACTGAAGGGACGGGAGTAACTGAAGGGACGGGAGTAACTGAAGGGACGGGAGTAACTGAAGGGACGGGAGTAACTGAAGGGACGGGAGTAACTGAAGGGACGGGAGTAACTGAAGGGACGGGAGTAACTGAAGGGACGGGAGTAACTGAAGGGACGGGAGTAACTGAAGGGACGGGAGTAACTGAAGGGACGGGAGTAACTGAAGGGACGGGAGTAACTGAAGGGACGGGAGTAACTGAAGGGACGGGAGTAACTGAAGGGACGGAAGGTACTGAAGGGACGGGAGTAACTGAAGGGACGGGAGTAACTGAAGGGACGGGAGTAACTGAAGGGACGGGAGTAACTGAAGGGACGGGAGTAACTGAAGGGACGGGAGTAACTGAAGGGACGGGAGTAACTGAAGGGACGGGAGTAACTGAAGGGACGGGAGTAACTGAAGGGACGGGAGTAACTGAAGGGACGGGAGTAACTGAAGGGACGGGAGTAACTGAAGGGACGGGAGTAACTGAAGGGACGGGAGTAACTGAAGGGACGGGAGTAACTGAAGGGACGGGAGTAACTGAAGGGACGGGAGTAACTGAAGGGACGGGAGTAACTGAAGGGACGGGAGTAACTGAAGGGACGGGAGTAACTGAAGGGACGGGAGTAACTGAAGGGACGGGAGTAACTGAAGGGACGGGAGTAACTGAAGGGACGGGAGTAACTGAAGGGACGGGAGTAACTGAAGGGACGGGAGTAACTGAAGGGACGGGAGTAACTGAAGGGACGGGAGTAACTGAAGGGACGGGAGTAACTGAAGGGACGGGAGTAACTGAAGGGACGGGGGTAACTGAAGGGACGGGAGTAACTGAAGGGACGGGAGTAACTGAAGGGACGGGAGTAACTGAAGGGACATAGTATGGTCAAGCAGAACCAAGCTTGAAACAACGAGGAAATCACTCGAGAAGTTGCAAAGGCTAGCCTGCTTATGTATAACAGGCGGTATGAGGACATGTCCGAGTGCGGCAATGGAGGTCATCCTAGACCTCACTCCACTCCACATAGTAGTGGAGGAAGTCGCAACAAAGGCCTACCTCAGACTGTACAAAGAAGGGTCAATAAAGGGTGGGCATGCTGAGCTAGCTTTGCCTAATTGCACACACCTAATCGACCTACCAGGAGACAAAATGGTCAAGAAGTTCAGTCTCGAAAAGAACTTTGATATCAAGCTGAACACGAGAAATGATTGGAACAACCACACCATCCAATCACTCAGGGAAAATACTATTAAATGGTATACCGATGGATCCAAAACAGAAGAGGGAACTGGAGCAGGAGTATATGGACCAAGGACAGAATATTCTGAAGCAATGGGCAAACTCCCTAGTGTCTTTCAAGCGGAAGTTCACGCAATTGAGAGATGCGCTCAGTTCAACCTCGACAGAAGATACAATAGGCAGGATATTGCTATTCTATCTGACAGTCAAGCAGCCATCATGGCCATTGAATTCCCCAAACATTGACTCAAAAATGGTTTGGGAATGCTTAACAAAACTTAATGAACTAGGCAAGAATAATAAAGTCTCCCTGCTCTGGGTACCAGGGCATATGGGCGTCGAAGGAAATGAGCGAGCTGATAGACTCGCCAGGAAAGGTGCGAGAGAGCATCTGATAGGTCCAGAGCCATTCTGCGGCCTAGGAAATTCATATTTTCAGGCAGAAGTAAAGAGAATTACGGAGAAAGTGAGATCTAGCTACTGGATTGAACTCCCGGGGCTCAGGCAGGCTAAGGACCTGCTCGGTAATTATGACCGAAAAAAATCCAGAACATGTTTGAGCCTCGGCAGGAAAGCCCTAAAAAGTCTGACAGGGTTCCTCACAGGCCATTGTAGACTTGGGGAACATCTGCGGAAAATAGGACTAGAAGAAGACGGAACATGCAGATTCTGTAGGGAGGGGGCGGAAACGCTACACCACCTTCTCATGCAGTGTGTTGCAGTGACACAAGTTAGAATGAGGACCTTGGGCAGGCCCCAAATGGACATTGGATCCATACGCTCATTGAATCCCCTGCGAGTCCTAAACTTCCTAAGAGGGCTAGGACTCGAGGGGATGCTGTAACAGGAAACCCGGTAAGCAAGTAGGGGGGAGCGCAAAAGATCCTAAGGGTCGCAGTGCATAAGAACACCCTCTAATAATAATAATAATAATAACTGAAGGGACGGGAGTAACTGAAGGGACGGGAGTAACTGAAGGAACGGGAGTAACTGAGGGAGGTACTGAAGGGACGGGAGGTACTGAAGGGACGGAAGGTACTGAAGGGACGGGAAGTACTGAAGGGATGGGAGGTATTGAAGAGTCTGAAGCGACGGGTGGTTATGGAGGACAATTTTTAATTATACAGGCAATACGAAGTTTGCCGGGTGTTCACTAATAATATATATAATATACCTAAATAAGTATATTTTTTACAAAATCATAAGTACAATTATGATAGGTATATGGCATAAGTAGAACATGAATATGTAAGTTTTGTTTATATAATGATATCTTAATGCAATGATTGCTTAATAAACACTCAAAATAAACAAATTAAATTTAATATAATATCTTTTAATTTTTCTTAATTGTAACAAAAACAGTGTACATGTACATTCATATTATGTTACTTAATATTTTTAATGGTCAAAGATGAAGAGCCAGCGAGTGCCAAATTTACGTATACTATAAAGGCTGATTTTTTCTGTTGAAGGATACCAAAACAGCCTTGAAAATGTTGATAATTGCTATTTTAATATGTCAGTTTTAAAGCGTATTTTTTTATATATTTACTTCGGAAGACTATTCCAAATATTATAGTCATGTTTACGTATTCATAGAAATTATGTTTCATACAAGAACAATAATTTGAAAAAAATATATATGTAATGTAAATATTAATGAGAACTAAATTACAAAAGAAGCAACAAAACATAGAATTATTTAACAAACATTAAATCTTGTTTTTCCTTCTATTGAGCATTCCTTAAAACCCCAATATATTAGTATTGATATTATGTTGATATTTTTTTTCAACTATAAGGGCTTCGTCTTTCAAAAGTATTATGTTACATTGACATTTATAAGTGAACTGTAGCATATATGTATATGATAAATAATAATTTATAGTCACATATCAATCATGAAGTACCATATAGAAAGTTATACATATCGGTAAAGCACCTAAATTGTTTATAATTTATAATAATCTTGGCCTAATTATGACTAATAACATCATTGATTACATATGTCCACTTAGGGCTCAATTTAATGCAAAATTTTCCATTCATAACAAAATATTATAATAAATTATACAATTTTTATTTTTTACTACATTTTTTCAAAGAATTTACACTTTTGGAAATAAACATTACATAGGTACCTATTTATTTGATAAACAATAAATGAATTCATGGCAGAGCAGAGTTGGATTGGTCTAACAATACATTGGACCTGAGTTCAAATCCTGCCTCGACCAATTTCATTTACTCATTTGAATATTTGTATATATGTACAAATTTAAAAGACACATATTGTTATTTTTTTATAAAATAAATAATTTAGAACATTCTCTAGATTTGGTGAAAAAAGAATGATTTCACTGTCCGACTAGAACAACAAGAGTCCCTTAGTTTTACTAATAGGATATTTTCACAAATCAATTTTATAACTTCAAAAAAGTACCAAAAATTAGAAACAAAACGGTAGTTTTTGTTTTTCGTTGCGTAAAAATTAAATGAGAAATAATCATTTTAATTATAAATACATTGGAGGCCCCCTAAAAATGCAACATTTTGCATTGCTGCAGATTTTTACATGTCGAGCATTTGTATGGACTATGC
Organism: Molanna angustata; assembly: GCA_963576475.1. Classification (NCBI taxonomy): domain Eukaryota; kingdom Metazoa; phylum Arthropoda; class Insecta; order Trichoptera; family Molannidae; genus Molanna; species Molanna angustata. Next base: position 29,508,756 of record OY754964.1, on the reverse strand, counting down.
ATCATTCTGCGTATAATAGTTTTTACGCACATTTAAACTTGTATCCAGAAAAACTTATGCATTACGTATTAACTTTGATAATTTATTAGAAAAAGAATGCTGTTTGTAGTAAAAAGTATTATTTATTTTTGTGATAGTTGGAAATTAACGTCGAAAACAGGTGTAGATGGGTCGATGGCAGAGCGGTTAGCGCGCTGGGCTAGCAATCCAGTGGTCGCGAGTTCGAATCCTGCCTCGACCGATTTCGTTCACCTATAGCACAAGCATTTATTCGCTTATTTTAGGGAATGAAGGAAGATGTATATGTACTTGTTTAACAAGTACAAAAAAAAAAAACAGGTTTAGATTCAAAAAACATGTTCCTTCCTCCAAAATTAATTAATAATAATAAAACATTATTTTACATACATTCCAGCTTTATACCTACAAATTTCAGGACTTAAAAAGTCTGAATTATTGCCATAAAATAATGCATCATGGCATCGACTTTTGACAAGTTCCTTCACACACAACCTTGATCAGTCGTGATTAAAATTGTATAATGAATAATAATTTTCATGATAACACCATTAACTAATTCTGTTATTGACGAAATATGCATTGCATAAAATACTGAACATCAAAATACCATATTTTTATACAAAAATGTATGAAGCAGACGAGAAAATATTACCGCTTGCAAACTGCGGACCATATGGCTTCATATATGGAGTGTTCAAAAATGTATGAAGCAGACGAGAAAATATTACCGCTTGCAAACTGCGGACCATATGGCGTCACATATGGAGTGTTTAAAATTAAAAGTATTCCTAAAGATTTTTAAAACTAAAATTATTAATGAAAACATTTATCTTGAGTATAGTCGATAATACCATTGAATTCAGAATATTTTTCTTTGTAAACTATGTTTATTTTTAATTAAATTCCCATCGTGTGAAAATAGCCCATTATGTTCTCAATAAATTTGTGTACCATGCATGCACACTATACGTTTCAATTTCTAATGTACTCATAGCTATGTCTCTGCTAATACAAAATGAATATACATACATACCATCACGCCATGTCCCTTGCGGGGTAGGCAGAGAGAACCGAACGCCACATTTTTCTATCCTGGCACGCATCCCTCGCTTCGTCCACATTCATGCATCGTCTCATACATGCTCGTCTATTGCTCACACTTCTAACATTTCCGTCTTTCAAAATTTCGTTCACATGGTCGTGCCATCCCTTTCTTGGGTGTCCCCGACCTCTCATTCCATTCCTTTCCGCTCAGTATATTTTCTTCGTCAGGCGCTCCTCATTCATTCTCCGCATGTGACCAAACCATCTCAATGTGTTCACTTTCATTCTAGTAATGACATCTTTCTTCATCTTACATTCTTTCCTTATGTCCTCATTTCTTACCCGGTCATACATCGTTCTATTACAAATCCTTCTTAACGATCTCATTTCAACTGCATTTATTCTACTTTCATGCGTCTTCGCCATGTCCAGGTTTCACTTGCATACGTCAAGGTTGGCACTACGACGGCGTTATGAATGCGAATAAAACGAATATACTTAAAATAATGATTAGCATACACTTGTTACTGTATATTCGTGATAAAGAATATAATTCCTTAATATCAATTGACGTAAATATTTAAAATGCATGTATAAAACATTATATTTACATTGTCATAAAAATGACTATGAAAGCTAATCATATTCTCACAATAGATTTATGTCCATCAGAGGAATAATGACTATATTGATGCATTTATTTACAAAACAATAATATAGGAAAACATAAAAGTGATCAAACAACATATTAATTAGGTGATGAATCTTATGTGTTACAAATAAATTTTGTTAAAACTTTAAAAAACAAATAAGTACTAATCGATAGATAAATTTTTATTTAGAAATTATTCAAAATATTAAATATATATATATATATATTTTACAGATATACTTCCACCAACATTTATTATGAATATTATGTATTAATTCATCACTATGTAGGTAGAGCTTGTCAAGTGTAAGAATGCAGGTCACTTCACCTGTGCACAAAACAATTTTAGTACATGGATATACTCTGATTTGAATAAATAAAATCAGTTGGTGTTCGATGTTGAGTAGCGTATTGCTATCACTTTGACCTGACCTTTGCAGCCATGCTGTATAAAACTGTCACTCGCATTCTCACACTTGTCGTGCTCTTACCTCTTAAATATTGTATAAAATTCTTAAGGATATAGCATCAAATATAGTAGAATCACTTATTAAATATTAATCTGATTGGTTTACACTCACACAATAAATAGAAGAATGTTATATAAATCCATCACCATTATCATTACTCACCATTTTTGACTTCAAAGCACATACAGAATGATATAATAAAATGTATGATAGATAATATTGTCCAGAAATATGAATAACCACAATAAATGAATTAGTGAAATTGTACATTGCTTAATACAAATCTAAATAGAAGCAAGCACTTAATTAATTTGCACATTCATAATCAGAAAAGCAAGTAAATTAAAAATGTGCCTTAGAATACCACGAAATATATCGTTCACCTAACATAAGCAATGTTTATTAAATAAATATCAATAACCAGTTTAATTTCTTATTCAATATAAATATAAGCAATTAAAAAAAACTAAAAGCACTGCACAATCAATAAAAGAAATGTGATTAAGATGAAATAATATTATATCTTTAACCCTTACCAGTATTTTCAACGGAAGCATTGTACATTTTTTAACTAATTAAATGTCATCCGATATAATTAATTAAAATTTGATTCCAGTGGTATTTAATCCACTTTTGGTATTCGCTAAGACATTTTAGTTTTATTTTGAATAATCGGCTTTTAATATTATACTATTAAATGTCACGAAATATTAAATGACAGGACCCGACATTACTATACAGGCTATACAATATAAAAAAACTGAAACTTTACTACGAATGCGCATGAAAATTAAATCATAGTTGCCAATTGTAGCATAACAATGACTTCGGAAAATATTTAGAACAACCTTCGTGAGAACTTTGATAAATGGAACAAAATATAATATATTTCTTTTCTATGAATGGAACAAATATATTTCTTTTCTATGAATGGAACCAAGAAACGTTCACTATAATATTATCTGTGACGTTCACGGAATGTAGTCAAAAGAAAAAAAAATATATTTCTTAAAACCATGACATGTTTAGTTTATGTGCCGATGACAGTTTTCAATATTGCACGTAAGAGGATAATATAATAACACCTATAAGCAATTTGCAAAAAAACTATAGTACCTAGGTATATATAAATAATAATTATTAACTCCAAATTATACTGGGCGTACTATGGAATAAAACAACATTGGTTAATTCTATGATTATCGAACGAAGTTTAAAATTAAACCAACTCCTCTTATGCCTGTGAATTTTTATTTAAAAATTATATCACTTGAATTTTGTTTCTTATCCTACACAGGTTTTTACACCTCACTACCCCAAGGGATATAGTGGGGAGTTATGAATTCGAGATTGTATTCCGAAAGTTTCATATATCTGTGTGTGTGTGTGTGTGTGTGTGTGTGTGTGTGTGTGTGTGTGTGTGTGTGTGTTTTGTACGACGTGTTTATTCTACTTTATCGATTATAGACTAAAGTACCCATCCGATTATTTTCAAATTTTGAAAATTTGTATATATCATACTTGCTTAGACCCCATTAGATTTTGAAGGATATCTGATCAGTGCTTCTCATTTTTAACTATCAAATATTTCATCAAATATAATGTGTCCCCGAGCTCAGGAAACTTATAATTTGATATTTTTATTTTCAAATTGCTAAAAAAGCACATTCTAAAAATGGCATTGGAAATACTGAAAAATTTACATATAAATTTGAATACTTTCCACAACCCACGTTTCTTAAATATAATAGGAACATACTTACACTTTTTTTATCTTTATTTCATCAATTTAATTATTTTCTAAAACAAATACTATTAAATTATACCCAGTTTAAATTATACTCTAATCTTTATTAAAATGTCACATTTGCAATAATTTATAATTCTCCTTCATTTATGCAATGATTACTACACGCAAGAGTGGATAATAAAACCATAAACCCACACAAGACTGATTAAAAAATAAGTTATACATTATGCATCTTCAATATTCACAGGCGTTTTTAGTAAACAACATACTTTCGCAGAGAATAAAAAAGCTGTAAAAAAGGATCTTTTTAATCATTTTTTTATGTGAATTTAGGCTTAATTTTAAAATTGTGTGACGAACATTCACTAGAGAAACGTTGCAAAGACTTATACTATTTTTTCTAGAAACACACTGTTTAACATATTTGAGGGATTTGATTTGAAATTGAGGTGTTTTGGTTTATATGGCCCCTTAAGTCACTTTCGAGAAAGACCAAACCGAGGGCACAAGTATGGACTTAGAAAGGTTTAAGGTGCTTTCAAAAAGAATATTGTTGTACAGCCGATACAAGTGGTCGATGACCTCCCCCTCGCGAATTTATAACTACTTTCAGACGGATGTACTTTGTAAGTACCTACCTATGTTGGCGAATTTGCCACATAATTTAAGATAATTATAAATTAAAATTATGAAGCCTTCCCGGGTCCTCGTATGGAAAACTTTAACGAAAATTTCCAATGGTAAGAATTTTATTGGTTTGATACTTCATATATTTTTAGAATAAGTCTGATTTTTTTAAGAGTGCCAAAGCTCATAGAGTGACCATGGTGTAAAAGAAAAAAATATTATGGGATTTTTTTTATCATTTCATGATATAAAACGGTTGTAACTTTCACATGCATATATCTTCAAAACCTTCAAATCTTTTCATACCTATTCTTACTCCCGGTACCATGCGGCTTCAATGGGTCTATAATATTATTAGGTATTTTCTGCAAATGTTAATGGGCATCTCCTGGGAAAGTAATATTTAAACAAAATATTTATTTGATACTTTTTATTAGGAAAATAAAATAATACATTATGAAGTAATTAATCCTTATAATAATAAACAGTTACATATTATTTTACAAAATAATAAATTATATTTTACAAAATATTTACATAATAGTTCATTGAGGCAAACACACATACATAAATAATATATCTATGTAACTAATACAAATAAATAATGGACACTTATTCTATACTAAGACGGTGATAACACATGTTTATAATAATAATTATATATCGATATTTAACAAAAAATAAAATACATAAATTAGAAATAAAAAATGAAATTCTTAATTTAGAACACATGGTCACCATAAAAAATCAAACGTGCGCTCACTTCGAGAGATAGATACGTACTGTCGGGTTTGTTGATGTTTGTTGTTAAGGACACCAAATGGTGTAAACCAATCAGCAACCATGATTCTACTAATACATTTACATGCGTAAATACTATGCATTTTTTTTGTTTATGTATAGAATTGGCACTTATGCAATTTTATTACCCATGTCTGTAACATTATTAATAATCAACAGACTTTTACAATGTATATATATATATATATATATATATATATATATATATATATATATATATATATATATATATATATATATATATATATATATATATATATATATATATATATATATATATATATATATATATATATATATATATATATATATATATATATATATATATATATATATATATATATATATATATATATATATATATATATATATATATATATATATATATATATCTTATTTATTTCAAAGAATTCATTCTGAAGTAATTTTCGTTAGCATGGAAAATCAACCATTTTATGGAAACCTATCAGAATGGCGGCGTAGTGGGTACAAAACGCTTACTTTAAAAATAGGTTAAAATATTAGTTCAAAAAATAATCACCATGGTCTTCACTAAAAAGTTAAGTATTATACTCATATAAATTATACTCATACATATTATTATTATTATTATATGTAGATTGATCTCGGTTATGATCCGGTAATTTCCTTAACAACGGAGCGTACTCAAGTTGTGAGGCTATGTGTTTGTGTGTCTGTGTGGTTGTGTGTAGTTGTTTAAAGTGGTACCTGTAGGAATTTTCTGACTATTGTGCATGTGTTGATAATTGTAGTTTTTTGTATGTTGGTGATTACGTATGAGGGTAACTTTAGTATGTCTATATTTTTTTGGAGAGTTTTTGGTATGATGCCTGTAGACGATAATATTATTGGGACTATTGTTACTTTTTCTTGTTTCTACTGTGATTTTATCTGTTCTGCTAAAGGTATGTATTTATCTATTTTTTCTAAATGTTTCTTTTGTAGATTTGCTGTATTTGGTATCGATATTTCTATGAGATATGTGTGTTTATGTATTTTGTCGATTAATGTAATGTCTGGTCGGTTATGTAGGTTTTTTCTGTCTGTGATTATGTCTCTATTCCAGTATAGTTTGTAGTTATCATTTTCTGTTACAGCTGGGGGTGTGTATTGATACCACTTGGGGTGTGTTTCGATAAGTTTATGTTTGTGGGCTAGTTCCAAATATATGTGTTTGCAGATGTTATCGTGTCTTATTGTATATTCCGTCGGTGCAAGAGTTGAGCAGCCACCTGTTATGTGTTCTATTGTTTCTTTTTGTAATTTGCACTTTCTGCATGTGTCGTTTGTTATTGTATTGTCTTTTATAATATGTTTCGTGTAGTTTTTTGTTTTTATTATTTTGTCCTGAATAGCTATGATAAATCCTTCTGTTTCTGCGTATAGGTCTGAGTGTTTGAGCCAATTATTACTAAGGGCTTTATCAATATGTTGTTGTTGTAGATGACTTGGGTGTATTCCATGTAATGTTTTATTTTTCCATGTTTCAATTTTTGCGTCATGTGTTGTTATTTCTAGATTGCGTTCGTTGTCGTTAAGTGTAAGTGGTGAGTAAGTGTGATCTATGTTTATGATTTCGTTGTGTATTGGGCTATTTCGTTTTGTGTAGAAGTATTGCCTTAAGTTATTTATTTGTGTATGGTGTAGATTTTTTATGTCTATGAGTCCTCTTCCTCCTTCCTCTCTTGGCAGTGTGAATCTTTCTATTGCTGAATGTTCGTGGTGAATTCTATGTTTTTATTATTATTATTATACGTAGATTGATCTCGGTTGTGATCCGGTAATTTCCTTCACAGCGGAGCGTACTCAAGTTGTGAGGCTATGTGTTTGTGTGTCTGTGTGGTTGTGTGTAGTTTTTTAAAGTGGTACCTGTAGAAATTTTCTGACTATTGTGCATGTGTTGATAATTGTAGTTTTTTGTATGTTGGTGATTACGTATGGGGGTAACTTTAGTATGTCTATATTTTTTTGGAGAGTTTTTGGTATGATGCCTGTAGACGATAATATTATTGGGACTATTGTTACTTTTTCTTGTTTCCACTGTGATTTTATCTGTTCTGCTAAAGGTATGTATTTATCTATTTTTTCTAAATGTTTCTTTTGTAGATTTGCTGGATTTGGTATCGATATATCTATTAGATATGTGTGTTTATGTATTTTGTCGATTAATGTAATGTCTGGTCGGTTATGTAGGTTTGTTCTGTCTGTGATTATGTCTCTATTCCAGTATAGTTTGTAGTTATCATTTTCTGTTACAGCTGGGGGTGTGTATTGATACCACTTGGGGTGTGTTTCGATAAGTTTATGTTTGTGGGCTAGTTCCAAATATATGTGTTTGCAGATGTTATCGTGTCTTATTGTATATTCCGTCGGTGCAAGAGTTGAGCAGCCACCTGTTATGTGTTCTATTGTTTCTTTTTGTAATTTGCACTTTCTGCATGTGTCGTTTGTTATTGTATTGTCTTTTATAATATGTTTCGTGTAGTTTTTTGTTTTTATTATTTTGTCCTGAATAGCTATGATAAATCCTTCTGTTTCTGCGTAGAGGTCTGAGTGTTTGAGCCAATTATTACTCAGGGCTTTATCAATATGTTGTTGTTGTAGATGACTTGGGTGTATTCCATGTAATGTTTTATTTTTCCATGTTTCAATTTTTGCGTCATGTGTTGTTATTTCTAGATTGCGTTCGTTGTCGTTAAGTGTAAGTGGTGAGTATTTGTGATCTATGTTTATGATTTCGTTATGTATTGGGCTATTTCGTTTTGTGTAGAAGTATTGCCTTAAGTTATTTATTTGTGTATGGTGTAGATTTTTTATGTCTATGAGTCCTCTTCCTCCTTCCTCTCTTGGCAGTGTGAATCTTTCTATTGCTGAATGTTCGTGGTGAATTCTATGTTTTGATGATGTTGTTCTGAGTTTAATGTTGAGATCGTTGAGTTCCGTATTGGTCCATTTAATTATTCCAAATGTATATGTTAGTACTGGTATTGCGTATGTGTTTATTGCTTTAGTCATATTTTTTCCATTTAGTTGTGTTTTGAGGAGGATATTTAGTCTTTTAAGGTATTCGTTTTTGGTGGTTTCTTTTATCTTTTTATCTTTTATGCTTGGGTTCTGGAGAATTCCCAAGTATTTATAAAATTCATCTTCGTCCATTGCGCGTATTATTTCATTCGTATCCTTCAAGGTGCTTCCCGTGTGTTCCTTGGGTTTACCTCTTACTATTGAGCATGTGTTGCATTTATCAATACCGAATTTCATTTTTATGTCATTACTAAAGCGTTCAGTTTTATAAATTAGTTGTTTTAGTTCGTCATTATTTTTGCCATATAGTTTTAAATCGTCCATGTATAAAAGGTGGTTGATTTTTATAGGATTGGTATTTAAGTTGTGTGTTGTGATTTTGTAGCCAAGTTTGCTTTTGTTAAGCATCTTGGAGAGTGGGTTGAGGGAGATACAGAACCATAGTGCGCTTAGGGAGTCACCTTGAAAGATTCCGGTTTTAATGTTTATTTGTTTTGATTTTATCATTTTGTTGTTTAGTTTTAGGTATATTGTCGTGTTCCAGGTGTTCATTATTTGTTTTAAAAATTCTACAAGTTTTATGTCAATTTTGTATATTTCTAGAACTTTTACTAACCATGAGTGGGGGACACTATCAAAGGCTTTTTGGTAATCTATGTATGCACAGTACATGTTCCTTTTCTTCTTTATCGCCTGATTTGTTATTGTCCGGTCGATGATGATTTGTTCTTTGCATCCTCTGCTTTGCTTTCTGCATCCTTTTTGTTCTTCTGTTAATATGTTATTTTGTGTTAGGAAAAGATCTATTTTTGTAGTTATAATTGAGGTAAGAATTTTGTATATTGTGGGTAGACATGTGATTGGACGATATTTAGATGGATTTTTTGTGTCTGTTGATTTAGGTTTGAGATATGTGATACCTTTAGTGAAAAAAGATGGGAGGTTTTGGTTTTTCGTTACGCATTTGTGTAATAGTTCGGAGAATTTTTCATGTGTTACAGGGAGATATTTGTACCAGTAATTTTGGATATTATCTATGCCTGGTGTCTTCCAGTTGTGTGTCTTCTTTATAGCAGTTTTGAAGTCAGTTATATTTATTTGTATTGTGGCCATGTTTTGAAATTGGTTATTGTCATTTTCTTCCTCTGTTATCCATGTGGCATTTTCATTGTGTTTTTTGTTTTCAGACCAAATGTTCTCCCAGTATGATTCAATTTCATTTAATTTAGGTGCGTCTGTAATTTCTATATTGTTGTTTTTTAGGTTGTTGTAGAAGCTTTTTTGGCTTGTTTGAAAATTGAGATTGTGTGTTTTCCTGTCATAGCATTTTTTGTAGCGTTTTAATCTATGTGATTGTGCTGATAACTTTTGTGTTAGCGTATCAAGGAGTATAGTTAGGTTGTGTTCATTGTATTTGTCTTTAATCGTTTCAATTTCCCGTATTTTTCTTGGATTTTTTAGATTATCTTTAATTTTTTGTGTTACTTTGCCTATTTCATTTCTTAATGAGTTGATTTGAATTGTATTCTGTGTTGCCATGCTGGTATAGTGCTTCTATGTGTTCTATGGGAGTTTTCTGTTTTATTGTTCATATTTTGTTTGTTTAGTGTAATAATGGTGTATGCACTACAGTAAACTAATAGATGTAATTTTTCGAGTGTTGTTTCAGTGTTAATCATGTTATGTAGAATTGTGTTGATAATATTGATCATGTTAATGGTTTTTATTATTATTATTATTATTGGAGATTGATCTCGGTTATGGTTCGGTAGTTTCCTTCACAACGGAGCGTACTCAAGTTGTGAGGCTATGTGTTTGTGTGTCTGTGTGGTTGTGTGTCTGTGTGGTTGTGTGTAGTTGTTTAAAGTGGTACCTGTAGAAATTTTCTGACTATTGTGCATGTGTTGATAATTGTAGTTTTTTGTATGTTGGTGATTACGTATGGGGGTAACTTTAGTATGTCTATATTTTTTTGGAGAGTTTTTGGTATGATGCCTGTAGACGATAATATTATTGGGACTATTGTTACTTTTTCTTGTTTCCACTGTGATTTTATCTGTTCTGCTAAAGGTATGTATTTATCTATTTTTTCTAAATGTTTCTTTTGTAGATTTGCTGTATTTGGTATCGATATTTCTATTAGATATGCGTGTTTATGTATTTTGTCGATTAATGTAATGTCTGGTCGGTTATGTAGGTTTGTTCTGTCTGTGATTATGTCTCTATTCCAGTATAGTTTGTAGTTATCATTTTCTGTTACAGCTGGGGGTGTGTATTGATACCACTTGGGGTGTGTTTCGATAAGTTTATGTTTGTGGGCTAGTTCCAAATATATGTGTTTGCAGATGTTATCGTGTCTTATTGTATATTCCGTCGGTGCAAGAGTTGAGCAGCCACCTGTTATGTGTTCTATTGTTTCTTTTTGTAATTTGCACTTTCTGCATGTGTCGTTTGTTATTGTATTGTCTTTTATAATATGTTTCGTGTAGTTTTTTGTTTTTATTATTTTGTCCTGAATAGCTATGATAAATCCTTCTGTTTCTGCGTATAGGTCTGAGTGTTTGAGCCAATTATTACTAAGGGCTTTATCAATATGTTGTTGTTGTAGATGACTTGGGTGTATTCCATGTAATGTTTTATTTTTCCATGTTTCAATTTTTGCGTCATGTGTTGTTATTTCTAGATTGCGTTCGTTGTCGTTAAGTGTAAGTGGTGAGTAAGTGTGATCTATGTTTATGATTTCGTTGTGTATTGGGCTATTTCGTTTTGTGTAGAAGTATTGCCTTAAGTTATTTATTTGTGTATGGTGTAGATTTTTTATGTCTATGAGTCCTCTTCCTCCTTCCTCTCTTGGCAGTGTGAATCTTTCTATTGCTGAATGTTCGTGGTGAATTCTATGTTTTGATGATGTTGTTCTGAGTTTAATGTTGAGATCGTCAAGTTCCGTATTGGTCCATTTAATTATTCCAAATGTATATGTTAGTACTGGTATTGCGTATGTATTTATTGCTTTAGTCATATTTTTTCCATTTAGTTGTGTTTTGAGGAGGATATTTAGTCTTTTAAGGTATTCGTTTTTGGTGGTTTCTTTTATCTTTTTATCTTTTATGCTTGGGTTCTGGAGAATTCCCAAGTATTTATAAAATTCATCTTCGTCCATTGCGCGTATTATTTCATTCGTATCCTTCAGGGTGCTTCCCGTGTGTTCCTTGGGTTTACCTCTTACTATTGAGCATGTGTTGCATTTATCAATACCGAATTTCATTTTTATGTCATTACTAAAGCGTTCAGTTTTATAAATTAGTTGTTTTAGTTCGTCATTATTTTTGCCATATAGTTTTAAATCGTCCATGTATAAAAGGTGGTTGATTTTTATAGGATTGGTATTTAAGTTGTGTGTTGTGATTTTGTAGCCAAGTTTGCTTTTGTTAAGCATCTTGGAGAGTGGGTTGAGGGAGATACAGAACCATAGTGCGCTTAGGGAGTCACCTTGAAAGATTCCGGTTTTAATGTTTATTTGTTTTGATTTTATCATTTTGTTGTTTAGTTTTAGGTATATTGTCGTGTTCCAGGTGTTCATTATTTGTTTTAAAAATTCTACAAGTTTTATGTCAATTTTGTATATTTCTAGAACTTTTACTAACCATGAGTGGGGGACACTATCAAAGGCTTTTTGGTAATCTATGTATGCACAGTACATGTTCCTTTTCTTCTTTATCGCCTGATTTGTTATTGTCCGGTCGATGATGATTTGTTCTTTGCATCCTCTGCTTTGCTTTCTGCATCCTTTTTGTTCTTCTGTTAATATGTTATTTTGTGTTAGGAAAAGATCTATTTTTGTAGTTATAATTGAGATAAGAATTTTGTATATTGTGGGTAGACATGTGATTGGACGATATTTAGATGGATTTTTTGTGTCTGTTGATTTAGGTTTGAGATATGTGATACCTTTAGTGAAAAAAGATGGGAGGTTTTGGTTTTCCGTTACGCATTTGTGTAATAGTTCGGAGAATTTTTCATGTGTTACAGGGAGATATTTGTACCAGTAATTTTGGATATTATCTATGCCTGGTGTCTTCCAGTTGTGTGTCTTCTTTACAGCAGTTTTGAAGTCAGTTATATTTATTTGTATTGTGGCCATGTTTTGAAATTGGTTATTGTCATTTTCTTCCTCTGTTATCCATGTGGCATTTTCGTTGTGTTTTTTGTTTTCAGACCAAATGTTCTCCCAGTATGATTCTATTTCATTTTTTTTTTTTTTTTTTTATTTATTTATTTTTTTTTTTCCAACATAATTTCATTTATAAAAGATCCCACTAACCATATGTGGTTATCAGTGGGTTTCTATATCATACAATATATGTGCTAACTTAAACTAACCAACAATGACAAAAAGAAATGAAATTGGTTTGACAAGATAAAAATGTTTTGATAGATCCAAAACAACACTAGAATAAAAAACAACAACAAAAAAAACATATAGAAGAAAACCCGAAAAACACAATAGAGTAAGAACAAAAACAAAAGGAAAAGTAATAAAATAATAAAATAAAATAATAAAAATAAAAGGAAGGAAGAGACCATTATTCGTTAAAAATGATTTTTTTACAGGATCTTTTGATTTTATAAAATGAATTTAATCCAATTAAGTCTGAGGGCAAGCTGTTAAAAATTGTTGGTATTGAATACTGCAGTGTCCTTTCACCGTAATAGTTATTTACTCTAGGTATATTATATTTACCGGAAGTTACTTGTCTGGTCTTATACTTATTTGTTACAGGTGTTTTGTGTTCATTTTTAAAGTAATTTTGTAGAATAAATCTGTATTTATAAATTTGTGTAGCTGTCATTATTTTGGTTTCTGCGAAAATGCTCTTTCCCTCCCTTTTCAAACAAATAGCTCTATTTTTGGGTAACATACATCTAATTAAACGTTTTTGTAATTTTTCTATTTGCATAAGATATGTTTTAAATGTATGTCCCCACACAAGAATGCTGTACGATATAATAGGTTCAGCCATAGCCATGTACATTGTTTTTAGGGTTTTAAAAGGAACATAATTTTTAATAATGTACATTTTTGCTAGTATTGATCTAAGTTTATAACATATATTTTGAATGTGTGGTAGCCAATTGAATTTATCATCAATCATAATTCCCAAATATTTGACGCTTTTAGTTGGTAGAATAATACTACAATTACAGTCTTTTTGACGGTTATCTAGGCATTTATAATTGTGGGATACTAAATTTACACTGCTTATATTCTTAATATGGGGAGATGATATGTGTATTAGTTGTGTCTTTTTTTCGTTAATTGTTAGGCCATTATCATGCGACCACTTCATAGCACTGTTGTAATCCTCTTGTAGATCCTGCATGACGTGCTCAATTCTTCTACCGGCAATTACCAAAGCGGTATCATCCGCGAACATGTATAGTTTGCATTTCTTGATGATTTTTTTCATGGAATTTACATAGATAAGATACGTTATAGGTCCCAAGATAGATCCTTGTGCTATGCCTTCTTCCATGTTTTTGCCCTCTCCTATTTCTCCTTCTATTTTGACGTGGAATTTTCGGTCTTTAATAAAGTTACATAGCAGATTTTTTATAGGTCCTCGTATTCCAAGTTGTTCTAGGCGTTCAATGAGAGTGTTATGATTAAGTGTGTCGAACGCTTTCGCGTAGTCGATGAAAATTACTAGAACATGATTTTTTTCGTTTAGTTGTTCATTTATATAATTTGCAAAGTCCGTCAGTAGTGTCTGTGTTCCCTTTCCTTTCTGAAAGCCGTGTTGTTTTTCATAAATAATATGATTTTTTTTCAGGTATTGTACTAAGTGCTTCCCTATGTATTTTTCTATTATTTTATCTAAAATCGGTAGAATGGAGATGGGCCTATAATTTACACACTCTTTATGGGATCCATTCTTATAAATTGGTCTCACAATGGCGGTTTTTAGTCCCTCCGGATATTTTCCTGTCTCAATCATAAGATTAGTTAATCTGGAAATTACTTATTTAATTTATATTAATTATTTAATTTAGGTGCGTCTGTAATTTCTATATTGTTGTTTTTTAGGTTGTTGTAGAAGTTTTTTGGCTTGTTTGAAAATTGAGATTGTGTGTTTTATTATTATTATTATTATTATTATTAAGTATTATATTAAGTATTATACCATATATGTATTATACTCGTATAAATACTTCTAACTTTTAAGTAAACAGACATTTGCGCGTTTGTTACAGTTTTTTATATATTTTTTAGTGTAGGTTTCAGTACATTTTCGTCACATTTTTACATTTTCGTCACATTTTTTTTTAGCTTGACTCTACTTAAGTTATACAGGTACATGCACGCACATTAATGTCAATTTTAGATGCTCTTATATTTCCAGGACGCGTGGGATAAACACACACACTAACACTACCATTGCTTCATTACTTAGAAAAAAAATCTAGAGTAGATATAAAATTAGGTTGGTAGGTTGGTAGGTACATCACATTGACATAAATGATAAACTTTATCCAGAATAACCTTTGTACAAATAATGAATAAAAAAATAATCTTATTGTTTATAAAGAATATTAGTGTGTATAATTTTTAATTAATCTTCAAAAATCTCGATTATTATTTTGATATCTATTATATAGATACAAATTTAACTATTCGGTAAAAAAATTATCAAAAAAAAAACAACTCTTTGTTTTACTTATACCTAACTGATGTAACAATTCAAATTATTGATCAAATGAGATTGTTTTGATTTTGATTTTAAGATTGATTTGTATTGTCTTAATCGCTAATTAATTGCCTATATTATGAATAATGGTCCTTATAATCACTAAGGGTCATCAAGATTTTATTAGTTCAATACATAATTATAATTTGTAATAATAAAATACGGACTTTTCTGAGAAAATGTTTTGATTATCAGATATTGTACCCAACTAAGAAAATGTACACTACCACTATTCTGATAAAATTAAAAAAATAGTTATGATAAAATATAAAAATCTATATAGGTACATGTGTAGATTAAAGAAACTGCGTACAATACATGCCTTTTATTCTCTCGAGTAGGTATCATCGACTTTTTTTTCAAAAAAAATTTCTGCTATAACACTTCTTTAATGGCCATCTTTAAAATAATGTATTTGTAATCATTTGAAAAGATTGAATTAATTTCAGTATAGAATACATAAACAAGGTTTCTCGTCTAACTTCATTCGGAATAGTGACGACCAAAAACAAATTGAATTCATACGAAAATTTGTTAAAAGTAATACTCGTATCATTGTATATGGAGTAAGACAAGTCAAATTCATCGAAAAAATAATATTCATGCATATTACTTTTGACAATTTTTCAACATTTTTTTGACAATTTTTCAACATTTTTTTGACAATTTTTCGACCGCCGTGGCACAGTTGGTAAGCCGTTTGGCTTCTGTGCGGGCGTCCTGTGGGTTCGATTCCCAGCAGAGGAGAAATTTATTTAAATTAATTTCTCTCGCAAATATTGCTTATCTGGGCTGGAAACACTGGTTATTTGGAAGAAGTTGCCATTCGGCAAGAAACTCGCCACTTGCGCAGGGTGCAAGGAAGTG
This sequence comes from Molanna angustata, assembly GCA_963576475.1. NCBI lineage: Eukaryota > Metazoa > Arthropoda > Insecta > Trichoptera > Molannidae > Molanna > Molanna angustata. Next base: position 29,492,733 of record OY754964.1, on the reverse strand, counting down.
TTTATATAAAAAAAAAAAAAAAAATATATATATATATATATATATATATATATATATATATATATATATATATATATATATATATATATATATATATATATATATATATATATATATATATATATAGAAGAAAAATTGACAATTTTTTGACAAACTTTTTAACATCTCAATAGAGACGAAGTTGGAATATTATAGAAGAACCAGGAACTCAAGGCACCTACAGGGCTTACGACCTGTCATCGGCTGTTTTGCGTGATCACTTTATGCGATTGCGCAACGTTCTCCAATTATGCCTTCTTATTGAGTTCCCTTGTCAATGTCATTTTTGAAAGTTTTATATATTTGAATAATGAGTAACAGATCACCTGAAAATAGGACATAGGTACTTACTATTGCCATCTATGAAGTAACGAAGAAACCTTTTTGTAACGCCATATAGTTGGTTGGTTTAATTGTAAATGAAAGCAACAGTCCTTAGAAATGAGGTGACAGTATTCTCGCTCAGATGTCACCCCTGAACTGCGCCAGAAATATTATTTCATTTTTGGCTAGTTTACCTACTTGTACCGATGTGTATGTTAATCGAATATTTTTTTAAAGGCATAATGTACGCAAACTTTGGATTTTTTCCCTGTCGGAAGTCAAATGATATTAAAATGTAAGCCAACGTCGTCTCTATTGAGACGTTTGTCAAAAATAATATGATTTGACTCCCGACAGGGAAAATATCCAATGTTTGTGTATATGCAACTTTGAATTAGGTACCTTTGATGTTCTATGAAGCTGAAAAAATCATCTTTAGATCTTTATTTACTATAGCTAAAATATAATTCATACTTATAAGGCACAAAAAATCCCTATTTTGAAACGCATGTCGCAAATCTATACTTATACATACATACATACCATCACGGCATATCCCACAATGTGGGGTAACCAGCGAAAGGTGTGCGGGTGTGCATTGCCTTATAAAAGGGAGCACAACACATATGTGTATACCCACACACCAGTCTCGTCTCACCTAAAAAGGCACTACATTCAGAATGGGTGGTGAACCTCATTGCTGAACTATGTCAGATGTTATTGTTGCCTGTTGTATTTTCGATTACCCGGCTCTTACGGGACACTCGAAAACAGTAATAGAAAAGAGTGGAAACACTATTCTAAGCCGGTGCCTCACAGCTTAAGCACATCTATACTTTATAGAATAACATAAATAAATAGGTAAGCAGATAACCAAATTTTTCTATCTTGACACACATTCATCGCCTCATCAATATTCATCCACAGCGGGTATAAAAAAGGTCGAAAATACATACATTTAAAATGTAGTGCTGGACCCGTAAGTCCCAAATTTCCTGAACAGAACGAACGACAAGGCAATACAATATTAGGTACTTTTTATTTTTTCAGTAGGTATGCTCTGCCATGAACCACAAGTAGGTACGAAGGAACTTTGATTTTTTGGACTTATGTGAAATACACAAATGACTTTCCAATAGAAAAAATAAATGCATTCGCAATTTTTGCATCTTTTACATTGAAACAATAAATTTTTGAATTTGGTTAAAGTTATTTTGTCACAAAATATTATATTCTCTTCTTCTTCTTCCCATCTTAATGGTAATTGGGGTCGGCTCTTCTCGTTATATATTCTCTTGTTCCTATTTCACCATTTTTTCACTTTTATCATTTAATAATAACAATTAAAATCTTTTATTGTTTTGAGCAAAATAAAATTGTTGTTTAGAGAAAATATTTAATTTTAAATTCAACTCTGTATCAATTTATTAAGGTACGTATTTGAAAATTAATCGGATACAATAAATTTTATTTATTATACAGATAACGATAAGTTTGCGATTATCAGTCAAACAAAATAATATAAAGACATCAACAAATAAAAACATTCACTTTGCAATTAGTATTTCTGATATTTCAATACCTACATTTTTTTCGTTGCATAAAATGTTTGTCGCGTTATTTTTTGTGTTTTTGGTCGGTGTTCCCTTCTCCGTTCTCGGCCATGGAATGGTTATGGATCCAGTGAACAGGGCATCAAGATGGAGGGTGGACGAGGATGCTCCTGTAGACTTTGACGACAATGGACTCTTCTGCGGAGGTAAAAGTGTAAGTTTATGTATGTATGTATATTTCATTTAGATGCAAAAAAAGATAATTTCTTACATCTAGTATAAAAAAAATCTAATTATAAAAAGAACAAATTCACATAGTAGGACTTAAATAAAAAGCAAAAATAAAAAAAAACAAGACATCCATCAAAGAACACAAAAAGTAAATGAAACACACAATATATTAAAAGAACTTTTCCTTTGTGTATTCAACACCTAGACGATGAAAAGCGGTAAGATTTGAAGCATCTTTCACATATTCTGGGAAATCATTATACAAATTTAAAACCTTTGTAATAAATACTATTTTGTGTAGGTACCTGCCAGGTTAGTCTGAGCTGAGACAGTCTATGGAGGCAGCTTTAAATCCCGTCGGCTTCTCTTCGGGTAGATAGTAGTCATCAAAAACTATAAAGAAATCATAATTCACATAGATACAGTAATCATTAAAAAATAACAAAAACAATAAACAATATTTTTTATCTAAGGAATTTAATCATTCGACAATATTTACCTCAAGTTAAGTTTCTGCAAATAATGCGGATTTCTTACAGTGCGAACAGTTGTGACATATGACAATATACATACCTTATTGTTTACAAAGTTTAAGATATTTTCAGAACTTGCATAATCTTTACTGTCCACTAATTCACAATTACAGATATGAAGATGTCTCTTATTCGAAGAATTATATATTCATACTGTGAACTAGTGAAATTTCAACAGTGCTAATTTCTTAAAAAGTAGTGTTTACTATAGACAGTACCTAATAATTAATGTAAGTACCTACTTCGATTAGATAAATACCAGTTACTTATATAAATTTTTCCCGCAGAATATTGTCAAACTTGTGTAATGGTTTTTATTCCTTCCTTATATGTATATTATTACACACCTGACTTACACACTCATTAAAAAAAAGAAACAAAATTCTATGTACAATATACATTATTTTATATCTTAACATAGGTATGTAGTAAAGCTCATCTTATTCAACACACATTAAATGAGATTCAAATATGAAAGATGTAGATATAGACAAATTTGAGTCCGTATTTTTCTCTGAGTACCTACGGGTGTTAAAATATTTATTATTAAATTTAAATAGTTTAATTCTAAATCGGATAAATACAATTATTTGATTTTAGACTAACTTCAGTAGCGGATGATTAAATTATTTGTAGAGAATGCCATATCAGTAATAATATTAATAATATTCATGTATTTTCGACATTTTTTCAACATCTCAATAGAAACGAAATTAGAATACCTATTATAGAACAAAAATTGTCAAAAACATCTTTTTTTTGAGAAACTTTTTGACATCTCAGTATAGACGTAGTTGGAATAACCAGGAACTCAAGGCACCTACAGGGCTTACGACCTGTCATCGACTGGTTTGCGTGATCACTTTATGCGCTTGCGCACCAATTATGCCTTGTTATTGAGTTCCCTTATCAATGTAATATTTTACATAATTAATGTAATTTTGTTTGTACATATTTTTCTACCTCGTTTTCAATCTTTATTATTACAACTATAATGGCTGAGATCACTCTTAAACAATTGGATAGCTGCTAAACAATATAGAATATCTTTGTGGTCTATTTTAAATTAGAGTGAACCGTTTTTATAGATTTTTATCAAAATAAAGTTAGAAAGTAAATTTACTAAAATTTCAAATGGTTCATATTTGAAATAGGTTTTAAATTTATTGCCTGTTATTTTTACCTTCATTCAAAATATAAACAATAATAATATATTTATATTTTAATGGAGAATATTTTAATTTTGTAATACATTAATTTTGCTTTGAAATGATTAACTGATTATATAAAATAAATAATATGAATTATGTATCTGTGATACAAAATAGGTTCAATGGGAACAGAATGGTGGAAAATGTGGTTTGTGCGGAGACAACTATGCCGACGCAACACCAAGGGCCCATGAATTGGGAGGACCCTACGGTCAAGGAACTATAGTCAAGACGTGAGTTGTATTAAATATTGATTTAAGTGTGTTCTTCTTCAGTTATATTACGTAAGAGCATTGAAATAATAAGTAATACGATCTTTATCTTTGATCTACAATTTATCTTATTGTGATAAAGTTATTTATACCTACATAATAGTAACTACGTATTAAAATTGTAACTAAAAAAAATAATATCGTTTTCTTTGTTGCTTTTCATTGCCTTGAGATACCCAGATCATCAGATTTTACCTACACTGATTTTCATTATAAACTAAATAAAGATTATTATTTTGTAACTATATGGAAACAAATTATAATTAAACGAAACAGCTCAAATACATAGATGAGTTGAACTTTCAAATAAATTTATCGTCACTAACTAATAGTGAGATAAAATGTTACAAGTATGAAGAAAAGTTGCACTTCTAACAATTGTTATTCGTTTATCAGTGTAAATAAACATCGTGTTAGTAATCGGTTTATAAATGGAAAATCCACTATTAGGCATAAGTACTCTGTATTTCCTAATTACTAAACTTAGGAGAATTTTGTTAATCATTGTTTACTTACATACATAATATTCATAAAAAAATTCCCTGCGTGACGCTGGGTAATTGTACTTCTACATAATTGTACAGTAATACCTAGTACCAACGTGTTTTTTTTTTATTCATAGGTATGAACCAGGAAGTGAGATGCTTGTGCAGGTATTGATAACAGCCAATCACAAAGGATTTTTCAACTTCAGTATTTGTAATATGGATGTCTTTGGAGAAGAAAAAGAAGAATGTTTCGACATTCCCCTCCTGACGACAGATGGCAAAGATAAATATTACATTGAATATTACAACGGATACCACAACGTATCGTTGAAGATTCCTGACAAGTTGCAATGTGAACATTGTATTTTCCAATGGACATATACTGCTGGTAATTATTTTTGTTTCTAATATTTATAAGAGTATGTGTGCGGAATTTGAGAGAAAATGCCATGAACAGGGCGCAATGAAGACGATTCCTTGAGGAGGCCAATGTTCATCCTGGGCTGTGGAGCCACAGATGGTAATAGAACATCTCCTTATTTTCATCTTTGTCTACATTTGTTTAAATCCATGGCCAGTGCCGACCCGAGGGAAGTTTGAGGATGGAGCGAGATCCTATTATGACCCCCATCCTTGCATGACCTTGCGATTCTGAATGCATTTTTGTTGTTCATCCATATCAGCTCAATTGTCGTTACCTTGTCATACAATCATTCGCATCAATATCGTATTTAACGAAAATTTCGTCGGAAAATTTTAGAACTTTCTCGATTTCTATTCTTGAAGTTTCAAGCCACATTGATAAACCTGACAGGTGGTCGTCTGAATTTTCATAGGTCTTCAGTACCGGGGATGCATAGTATATGTGGCCGATCGTGAGTAGGTACGTCACGTGGGACGCGCAGAACCCTAATTTGTATGTTTTGCTTTGTATCTTTTGCATATCCGTTAACTATAACTAAGTTTGGACTAAACATCTTGAACTCTACAGCTTTACGAATGTTTGTAGTGTGACTTAATAATGATCAGGTACCTACCTGATCATTATTCATCCACGAGGTACCAATTAATATTCGACAATTTTACAATTTTATTAATTGTTTTTATAGGTAACACATGGGGAGAATGCGAAGAAGGACATGGAGGAGTTGGATGTGGAGAACAAGAAACATTCCGTACATGTTCAGACATCTCTATTATTCCATAGACGTGTATCTATAAAAACAATTAAACCTTAAAAATGTAAATATTTAGTACTAAATAAAATCAATTTTTGTAAATCTAAATATATAAGTATGCATACATTATTTTTCTGTGAATAAAATCTCATTACATTAAATTTCTATATATGTATGAAACACCTACCAAATGAACACACCAAATTTTAAAAATTTAATGATGATTATGCCTACTATAAATTACCTACAACTGTATATTGTTACATTAATAAATGTAAATTAAAATAAATAAAGAAGTATAATTTTATATATTATTTAAACACACATGATTTCTTTCTATATATATATATATATATATATATATATATATATATATATATATATATATATATATATATATATATATATATATATATATATATATATATATATATATATATATATATATATATATATATATATATATATATATATATATATATATATATATATATATATATATATATATATATATATATATATATATATATATATATATATATATATATATATATATATATATATATATATATAGAGCATACAACCTGTCATCAGTTGGTTTACGTGATCACTTTATGTGTTTGCGCAACGTTCACGTAAACCAGCCGATTTTTGTTAATTTATTTAATAAATATGAATAACAATTCAAATATGTCAAATACCAAAAACACACAAAAGTACACAATAAAAATATATGTAGACAGAAATAAGAATTAAAGAGAATAAATACAATTAGATATTTAGAAAAAAATATATAATATGCAAATTTCAGCATAAAATTGATTATGAAAAATAAAAGCATAGTTATAAAACACAAAAATATTCATAGTAAAAATAGAAAAGTTAAAAAAGCATATTATTAATGATAAGTTATAACAAATAATAGCACAAGTTATAAATCTAAAATAACAATGGACAGTAAAATTGAAACGTAAAAAAGATCACATTATTAACTATAATAAATAACAGTAGGACACGTAATACATAAATACAATAAATAATTATAAGTAAAAATTATAAACGTAAAACAGAGCATATTAATAATTTTGACAAATAAACACGAGTTATTCATGTAATAATTCTCAGAAAAAATAGAAATGTAAAATAATAGCACAAAACTTATAAATACAAGAAATAATTACAGTTAAAGAGCATATTGTGTAATTAATTATAAATGTAGAGGGAATCTGGAAGCAATAATGACAGATTTACTAATAAAAACCCTACACTGGAAGCTGTTTCACACGATAAGATGAAATCAAAAGGATATATTGGTTTAATCATTTTAATGTTAGGTAACAGTGTTACTAAATTAAAATAAATTTTAAATTATTTTAGGTAATTTAACAAATATCGAAATGTAGATCATATTTTAATACAAATAGTTGAGGTATTTTTAATATTGAAGGAGCAATTTTTGAGGACGCCATTGAAGTATAAATGTAAAGTTTCTTACCCGTGAAAACTAATTCCGCTGTTGGGATACCAAATGTTTTGACATCCAAAAGAACTGCATTATTTAACCATCGTCTTTATTTCTTTTAATTTAAAGAAAGAAAAACAAATAATATCAAAAACAGACTTAAAACAACACGTTGAACTCAGGAAAACACACCAACTGACAGCCAAACTCTATATGAATTGACGCTTAGAAAGAGACGCGAGTCCCACTTGCAGCGGCTATATTCGCACACCAGATCAGCACAAAATTATGTGTTTTGTTGTATGGACAATAGCACTCCAGTATACCTATATCTCATTGGGTACCTACATTGGTTTGTTCGATGCCATAAAAATGAAAATTGTCAGAAAAATCAAATATTATTTACAAATTATGCAAATATCATTACTAATAATACACACATTTTTACAATATATGTCTTAAAACTTGCTATAAAGTCTTGTGTTTCATTTTATTATTTCATAATTACATTTATTTCAAAGGTTTATTATTTTCAAGAAGATTTTCATTCGGAAGAATTAACAAATATTGTATGGAAAGAGATAAACATGGCGACGCTGTATATACAAAACGCTTACTTTTAAAATAAGTTTAACATTATAATTATACAAAATATTCACCATGTTTTTCACTTAAACGCTAAGTTAATCTTGAAAATATATTTTTTTCGTGTAAATACGTACTTCTAACTTTTAAACTAACAGATATTTGCGTGCTAAATGTACACTTTTTTGACAGATATGACTTGGAAAATTTTGTTTGAAAAAAATAATTATTGAAATATTTTTCAAATTCAGCATTTTTATCGCATTATTTTTAGAGTGACACTGCATCAGGTATACTGGTACATGTTCGCACATAAATTATATTTTTAGATGCTCTTGGTTTTTCAGAAGGCGTGAGACAAACACACACACACACACACACACACACACACACACACACACACACACACACACACACATACACACACACACTAACAAAATCATTGTTTTATTACTTTAGACTAGCTTTTATGTCCCGCCGTTGGCCAAGAATGTAAATTAGTGAAGGAATAAGCAATCGTTTATATAATACTAGTGAACACCCGGCAAACTTCGTATTGCCTGTATAATTAAAAATTGTCCTCCATAACCACCCGTTGCTTCAGACTCTTCAATACCTCCCATCCATTCAGTACTTCCCGTCCCTTCAGTACCTTCCGTCCCTTCAGTACCTCCCGTCCCTTCAGTACCTCCCTCAGTTACTCCCGTTCCTTCAGTTACTCCCGTCCCTTCAGTTACTCCCGTCCCTTCAGTTACTCCCGTCCCTTCAGTTACTCCCGTCCCTTCAGTTACTCCCGTCCCTTCAGTTACTCCCGTCCCTTCAGTTACTCCCGTCCCTTCAGTTACTCCCGTCCCTTCAGTTACTCCCGTCCCTTCAGTTACTCCCGTCCCTTCAGTTACTCCCGTCCCTTCAGTTACTCCCGTCCCTTCAGTTACTCCCGTCCCTTCAGTTACTCCCGTCCCTTCATTACCTCCCGTCCCTTCATTACCTCCCGTCCCTTCATTACCTCCCGTCCCTTCATTACCTCCCGTCCCTTCAGTAGGTCCCGGTCATACGCTCGACAATTCATCAAAGTTTCATTGAAATTGATTGAACGGTTCCAAGGATAGTCCACCTTCATCGGTAAAATGACCTGATACCCGATGAAGAAGAAGAAGAAGAATTTTTTTTTAATCCAGAAACCATCCCGGGCATACACTCGACAATTCATCAAAGTTTCATTGAAATTGAATGAACGGTTCCCAGGATAGTCCACCTTCATAGGTAAAATGACCTGATACCCGATGAAGAAGAAGAAGAAGAAAAATTTTTTAATCCAGAAACTATCCCGGTCATACGCTCGACAATTCACCAAAGTTTCATTGCAATCGGATGAACGGTTCTCAGGTTAGTCCACCTTCATATGTAAAATGACCTGATACCTGATGAAGAAGAAGAAGAAGAAAATATTTTAAATTCAGAAATCATCCCGGGTATACGATCGACAATTCACCAAAGTTTAATTGCAATCGGATGAACGGTTCCCAGGATAGTCCACCTTCATAGGTAAAATGACCTAAAACTCGATGAAGAAGAAGAAGAAGTTAAAATTTGTTGATCCAGAAACCATCCCTGGTATACTCTCGACAGTTCACCAAAGTTTCATCGTAATCGGATGAGCGGTTTAGGAGCGCATTCAACACATACATAGATACATACAAACATTCAAATTTATAATATAGATTGTCACAAAAAATATTTGCTAATTCGTAGTATGAAAAGTTGTTTGAAATTTAATTGAGTTTAAGCGATGTAAAATGTTCAAGTGATGGTCACAACCCATTTGTTTTTATATATAAGTACATAGGTAAATACAATTTCTGCACGCATGGACTATGGTAAATGGTTTTAAATATGACTGATTATAAAGAGACAACGTTGTAAAGAGTTTGGATTTGGCCACAACCCCTATTTTTATATATTGTCATCGAACGCAAATATGTTTTAAATATTTAGTAATTTTGGATGATGGGAAATGGCTTAAAAATTAAATAAACAAAAGTACTGAAAAGATTCTAGTGTTGGTCACATCCCATTCGTTTTTATATTTTTCGTCAAGTGTGCATACCTACCTATAGATTATTATATTTTTGCACAATAAAACTGATCTACATTACAGAAGAAGACTTAAATAGTTTTTAATTTTAATATAAACGTTGTGAAGAGTCCAGTAATGGCCACAACCCCGATTTTTTATTATATTGTCATCAAAATCAAATGTGTAGTTGTTGAAAATTAAGCAATACATGATGATATAATAAATGGTGTAAATTTCGATTGAAAAAAAGTATTGAGAAGATTCTAGTGATGGTCACATCCCATTCGTTTTATGTATTTTCGTCAAGTGTGCATGTTGTTTATAATATTTCTATACAATAGACTATAAGACTTAAAACTAACCCAAAAGACTAAATGAAAAAAAATAAGTATAAGACTATAACAAATAGTTTGTAATAAAAACTGACCCAATGGTCTACATAAAAGATGCAATAGAAGAATTACACAATAGTAAATGTTTTATATAAAAAACTGACCAAATGGTCTTCATAAATGAAGAAGAAGATGAATTGAACTATAGGAAATATTTTATATAAAATTCACCCAACGTCTACATTAAATAAGAAAACGAAGAATTAGACTAAAGGAAATAGTTTGCATAAAAACTAACCAAAAGATCTACAAAAAATAAGAAAAAGAAGAATTAGACTATAGAAAGTAGTTACTATAAAAACTGACCCAGAGGTCTACATATTAGAAGAATAATTATAAGTCAGGAAATAGATTGTATAAAAACTAACGCAAAGGTCAACATAAAAGAAGACGAAGAAGAATTAGACTAAAGGAAAAGTTTGTATGAAAACTCTCCTTTGGTCTACATAAAAGAGGAAAATATTAGACTATAGGAAGTTAGTTTATACAAAATTCAACAAAGGTCTACATAAAATTAGAAAAATAAGAATTACGTTAAAAGAAATAGTTGGTAACAAAACTGGCCCAGAGGTCTACATAAAATAAGAAGAAAAAGAATTAGATAATAGGAATAAGTTTGTATAAAAACTCACCCAAAGGGCTACATAAAAGAAGAGGAAGAAGATGAATTAGACTATAGGAAATAGTTTGTATAAAAACTCACCCAAGGTCTACATAAATTAAGAAAAAGAAAAATTAGACTATAGGAAATAGTTTATTTATGAACTGTCCCAAATGACTTCACAAAAGAAGAGGAAGAAGAATTAAACTCCAAGAAATAGTTTGTATAAAAAATCACCCAACGGTCTACTTAAATAAAAGAAGAATTTCACTATAGGAAATAGTTTGTAGATTGAATGACATGTGTATTGTAGTTAACCTAAGATAGTTTTCCTATACGAAATTAGTATATTGTTGGTTTTTAAGTAGTATTAGGTATGTAGGTACCTACCTACAATGATGTTCTAAATTAATTCGAATTCGATTTATAACAAATTTTATTTGAATATCAGAATGTGTCCGTTACCATAGTAACCATAGAACATGTAAAAAATATCAAATGGTTTGTAGACATTTTTTGAATAATATGTAGGTACCTACATTGGTTTGTTCGATGCCATAAAAATGAAAATTGTCCGAAATATCAAATATTATATACAAATTATGCAATTTTATTATGCCTATATTATCTTTACTAATAATTAACAGACTTTTACAATATACGTCTTAAAACTTGCTGTAATGTCTTGTGTTTCATTTTATTATTTCATAATTACATTTATTTCAAAGGATTATTATTTTGAAGAACATATTCATTCGGTAGGAAAATGAAATATTGTATAAAGATATTAAAATGGCGGCATTTATGTACAAAACGCTTACTTTAAAAATAAGTTTAACATTATAATTATACAAAATATTCACCATGTTTTTCACTTAAACGCTAAGTTATACTTGAAAATATATTTTTTTCGTGTAAATACGTACTACTAACTTTTAAACTAACAGATATTTGCGTGCAAAATGTACACTTGTTTGACAGATATAACTTGGAAAATTTTGTATGAGAAAAATAATTATTGAAATATTTTTAAAATTCAGCATTTTTATCGCATAATTTTTAGCGTGACACTGCATCAGGTATACTGGTACACGTTCGCACATAAATTAGATTTTTAGATGCTCTTGGTTTTTCAGAAGGCGTGAGACAAACACACACACATACACACCCTCACACACACACACACACACACACACACACATACACACACACACACATACACTAACATTTTGATTGCTTTATTACTTTAGATGTATTGTCTTAATGGCCTTAATTAATGCATAGTGTCGTAAATATACGACAAAGTGTTTTTTATTGAATTTATATATGAAAAATTTACAATTTTTTTTTTTCATTTTGCCCTATATCACAGCTCTTAAAGTTATTTGAATATATTTTTTTCGATAAAATACAAAAAATCATACATTTAAGGGTTAAAATATGCCTTGGAAACCTGGACATTAACAAAACATGATGAAAACAGACTGGACGCCTTTGAAAGAAAAATCTTACGCAATATATTATATGGACCTATTAACGACGGTCAAACATGGCGTAAATGATATAATGTCGATCTCTATGATCTTAACCAAGATATCAGCGTAGTCAAGTTTATTAAGATTAACAGACGCTGCCGCTGGTTGGAACATTTACACCGAATGGATGATCTGGAGCTCCCAAAAAGGGTGTTGTCTAATTACCCAACCCATAGAAGAAGCGTAGGGAGACCTAAACTACAATGTTTGGACGGCGTTGTCGCGGATTCTCGGGATATGAGGCAGCAGAACTGGAAGGTGGGAGCTAACGATATAGCAGTACGGAGAAGATTCTCGAAGGCAGCTAGGACCCATCAAGAGTTTTGACGCTGAGGATGATGATATTGGCAAATATCCTGGCATATTTCGGATGAGAGGGGGACGATCTGCGCAGATACCAACGAAGCAAAATAATCAAATTTGCACTGTGCGAAGCCCACGTGATCTTTTAAGTTATTTCCCGATAAACGTATCATGACATACCTAATAATAAACTATTAATTTTTGCTACTGTATAATGTAATAGTGGAGATAGTTATGATTCAGTGATTTCAAATAAAGTTTTTTACTTTATATTTGTAACGTTCCCACCCACTCCGTTATATCTAAGACTGTGGGTGCTCTTTAGTAAGATACGCCACAATCACAGGCCCGGTATGGATAACGTCGTGAACAGGACATTACAAAAATTACATATAAACAAAAATTAATAAAAGGAAGAATTTAGATGGAATTATCGAAGCCAAGAATAATGAAGTTATGACCTTATAGGCTTCCTTACCATATGTTTTTCTGGATGTCTTCCGTGGGCTTTTGAGTGTCTACATACGTAGAATATGACAAGTTAAAATAAAACATAGAGGTTCCACAGGAACTCAGGCTGCTTAAAAGACTCCTTTTCTTTTATTATCCTTTTGGTTATTTTAATTTTAACCCTTCAAACAGATTTTAATTAAATTAAAAAGAGATCCTGTGAGGCAGGATTCAGAAAGGAACATAAAAACAAAATGAATAGGGGCAAGGATTTTCTCCTGCTTAAAAACGTCAAAGAAAAGAGCGCTTAGACACGTATAATTCTCTGTATTTTCTATGAATACATAACATGGAAATCAATGAGCGTGGAAATATAAAACAATAAATAACACAAACAGACCAACAATAAGGTACTTATCAAAACCAAAATAAAATATAAATCATTTGGGTCAACCCTGAACACATACAAATTAACTTCCAATTGAAAAGAGTAATCAATAGAATAACTTCAGAATCTAAAATAAGCCAAAATTAAATCTGTGTTAGGATAACTCTGTATATATAAAATTCAACTTATACTTGAAATGAGTAATCCATAATACGTTCAGAATTGAAAAATAAACAAAGTTAAATTTGGGTTAGGATAACTCCGAATATATAAAAATTAACTTCCAAATGAAGTGAGTAATCAAAAAATAATTTCGGAATTTAGAAATAAACAAAGTTAAATCTGGGTTAGGATAACTACGAATATATAAAAATTAACTTCCAATTGAAGTGAGTAATTAAAAACAATTTCAGAATTTAGAAATAAACAAAGGTAAATCTGGGTTAGGATAACTCCGAATATATAAAATTTAACCTTAACTGAAATGAGTAATTAAAAATAATTACAGAATTTAGAAATAAACAAAGTTAAATCTGAGTTAGGATAACTTTGAATATATAAAATTTAACATGTATATATATATATATATATATATGTATATATATATATATATATATATATATATATATATATATATATATATATATATATATATATATATATATATATATATATATATATATATATATATATATATATATATTGAGAAGGAGTGTGATAGTGAAACAGATTTTGATATGCTTCAACACTTCCTTCCACCAACAGTCAGCGATAGAGGCAATGAGACTCATGAAAATTTTACTCTCAGGGTCATGTTTTTAATCATGAACCTATATGAAGACAAAATGAATTCAAACAATTGAATTAAATTAAATAAAAATATCAACTGAATATGAGAGATAATGATGTACTGCATTAGGAAGACAGAGAGATAACGCACTTTGAGATATTTACATTTTTATTGTAGAAATAAATTATAATACATGACTCTAAAATATCAAACTTTGTTTGTATAGTACCAACTATTTCCTATAAGAGGAAAATGAAAATTGAATATAAAAGTGAAATTTTTAAATATTTGTTATAAAAATAATGTTAAAGATTGAAACTTATATGTATATAACATGAATTTACATCAAAATCAAACCAAACAAAATCTCTTTCATATCATACTCAAAATCATGATTTCAATCTATATTAGGTTCAAACATAATGGATTCACATTCATATATTCAGACAATAAAATCATAAAGGTATAACTCATCATACAGCTATGGAGTAAACATTATAAAACAATATCGACTCGCAGCATGAATAAGGAGATCCCCTCGATGACCAATATCTTCAAATGAATCCGGTTGTAGAAGATGTATTTAGATTTTAAAATTCTCGTGACTATTTGTATCTTGATCCCTCTATGTTACAATAAAATCCAAGTGAAGAAATTTGTTTGTGTCCAAGTAAAAATCCAAGTGAAGAAATTTGTTTGTGTCCAAGTAAAAATCCAAATGAAGAAATTGTCTCCGACAATTTCCTATATGTGACTCCTTTGTCGTCAGTTATAAAATTTTAGGTTAGGCAGAATTAAATGTCGTACATTTCATCGTCGTGTATATGCAAGCATGGTAATTGCAAAATAATATCCAAATAAAATATATTTCCAATGGAAAACTAAATGGAATAACATTCGAATAATCCATTTGTAGAATTAAATAAAAATTATGTTCATCAGAATGGTGCGCAATATCAGGGTAGGATTGAATTTGGGATGACTGACATTTATATCAGCATCTAGATTATAGAAAAGAAAACAGGATTATTGGTTTGAAAAATGATCTCTCGCAAAACTATCTTGACATACGAACACATAAAACAAACTTACCCCAAATTCAGAAATTCAAATCGACGTCGGCCGCCATTTTCCTACACTGGCCGTACCGCTTCGATAGGTGTATGCAAAAAGAAAGAATTTGACATAAGCTTTGCTAATCATAAAAAATATTGCCACTTGACAAAAATCAATTTAGTGTGTTCGCACAAAAAAAAACTATAAATTCCCAATTATTAATTTTTCCCTATACATAATTTTCTATAACATAACATACCCGCAACCCCACATAAAAAAAAAATTTTATAGAAATTTTTTTTAAAAAAAAAAACTGAAAATTGCAAATTATGAAACCAACCCAGAGATCATAAATCAAACCGAAGGATATGAAAAGAAAAAAGGAAATCATTTGCATCATAAATCATCATCCTGAAACAGTTACACAAAAGACATGGTAAAACAACGATATACTTATCTACCATTCAAAAAAATATAACCTGAAACATACAAAATCATGTTAACGGATTAAAAAATATTGACCTGTAAAACGAATACTGTTTGAAATATAAAATATTATTCCTTCAGAACATAACCTTCTAATATGTATCCCCAATTCCTAAATACAAATATCTCAAAAAATTTAACTTTAAAATATTTAAGTACAATTTGACATAACAGAGTTCCGCTTGTAAGAAAAGAAAACTCCTAACAAAAACAAAAAAAAATGATCCCAATTAATGAAATAACATAACACCCAATTAAATGATAAAATAAAATTAAAACGACTCATTTAGAGTTACTTTATGATCTTTTATTACATCAATTTTTACAAGTATCACTTTTTAACAAGTGAAACTTACACCCTAAATCCCAAAAATAATTGAAGGCTCACAAGAAGACTACAATTTTTAAATTTAAAACTTTTCCCCTAACAAATTTTTAATTATTAGTAGAAAATTTGACTAAAAATACTCTCATATATCGCTCATTTTCATTTTTTTAGCTAAAACGACCGAAAAGGCTTTAGCATAAAGAATAATCTCTCAAGTCGCAAAGTACTTTCAAGCGAGATATAAAAAAAATGATCTCTTGGGAAATCAGATGTCCTCAAGCGAAATACAAAGACTTCTTGGCTCATCGGATGCCCTCAGGCGAGATACAAAATGCAAAATCCAATTATAAGCCGGAAAAATGCAGGGCTATCATGTGGAATGGAAAGTCTTAATATAAATATTATATAATTCCTAAAAAAAAAATATAACATTTAACACAAAATCTGGTTAAACATTATTTAATACTATTCCTAACATCAATTATAAAAAATTAAAAACCCCAAATCTTCAAAATAAATTTTAAAACATTTAATAAATTATGACAAAATGTCAATTATTACATCTATGAGATTCCATAGAATGAAATTCAGTTCAAGACCAAACAATCACACCTTCATATCTTGTATATAAAAGAAAATAAATAAATAAATTATTAATTAGCAGTGACATCACATACAAGATCCCTTCTTAATTAAAACTATTTGAACAAATAAATTCTGGAACCTACATATTTTATGTTTTCACACAGATTACTACAAATTAATATTAAAATTATTCATTTTTAAAAATTAATTTTAAACCCTTCTCATGTTTCCTGTGATTTGATGTCTATCACTCAATGATTAAAGAAATTTGTATTTCTTTTACCCACAAAACGATGTAACCCATCACAATAAAATCTCAAATTCAATATTAAAATTTAATCTATCAGAATCAAATTCTTAAAACTGATTTATACAAAAAAAATATATAATACCACAGAAATTTAAACCAAATTCAAAATTTGTTTCTACTATTTGATCTCCATTACCAGATTTTTAAATTGTTTTGTATTCAAGCGCTGTACAATGTTGTAATACTCCACAATAAAATTTCAAATTCAATATTAAAATTTAATATATCAGAATCAAATTCTTAAAAACTGATTTATACAAAAAATATACAATACCACAGAAATTTAAAACAAATTCACAATTTGTTTCTGCTATTCAATCTCCATTACCAGATTCTTAAATTGTTCTGTAACAAGATTATATTATATTATGGTCGCACAACCATAACACCATATATCTAACGATAACAATATAATGTGCGGTTTACATTGTCACCTAAAAACAAAATAACATCTGACGACAGATATCCAATAATATTTACGAATAAAATTAATCATATATAAATTGTGAAGTAATGTAACTAACTGATGACAGTAAAAAAAAATCATAATAAAAATGTAAAATATTCATTTGTAAATTTTAAATCCCCAGTCTACATTATAAAAAAAATAAGATTTGTACCTAAAATAATCTTGTATGTTATGTCGATACCAATACTAACACATCACATCAAAATAAACATTCAAAAATAAAAAAAAATAAAATGTTTAAAACAAATCTATCTACAATAAATATTTCACCCCCACTCTGACAATCACCATTCATCATAATAAAAGATTCTAAAAATCTCTAAAAAAAAAATTCTAAAAATCTCTAAATAAAAAAAACTATTTACTTTTAATTAAATCTTTAAATTTGAATAAAGTGAAATAATTATCACTAAATACTAGTTGGATGATATTGAAATGCAAAATATTATGCTTAAAAATGGTTTGAATCTAAAATAAATAATCAACGTTAACTCTTGTTGAGGTTCACTATGCATTTCTCTCATTACTATACTGAATGTAAATAAAAAAAATTCCCTAATCAATATAAATAAGTAAACAAGAATAAAAATTAAATGAATCCATTATTAATGATTCATCAATACTTTACTCAAATAAAATAACATTAGAAATTGAGACAGTCCATCCACCTCAAAGTGAAATTCTGAAAAAAATAAATACTTAATTATATCATAACGAAAAACAACAAAACGATTAACAATTAACATCCAATCGTTAACCCTGCATAACAATGTCTTTACTATGGAATTTAACACTCTATTCTTAAACAAATTAGAAAGAATATAAACCAGAGATGAACTTCTATTTATTATTTTATTTTTTAAATAACTCAGAGACCTTTTATTGGAAAAACAATTCATATTCTTTGATAGAGGAAAATTATTTTCATAAAAATAATCCCCTATATTATATTCTTCCTCAATTCCAGCCTTTTCACAATCATTAGTATCATTTAAATATGACTCGAATGCATTATTTTGAACTTTCATGAAAGCATCTTTAAAATAAGAAACATGATTCATATAAATGTTTGTGGACGCAACCGTAACTTCATTAAACGAGGAGCGAACAGGATTATATTTATTATGGTATTCCATTTTTATTATGTATTCTTTTTTAGACAACGTAAAATATGGGATGTATCCAGTTGACATCTTAATTAAAGAATTCATCGCTGAGCGAATAGGGACAACATGGTTATACTCATCTCGTTGATTATCATGAACCAATGTGGTAAATGCCGTAATAGCTTTTCTATGTTGAACTTCAACAACGTTGGCCTGAGGTGAATAAAGATACGAACAATATAAATAAGGAGTGTCATTTTTCTTAATTAAGTCCACTGATCCATTCATTGTGTAATTAACTTCGCTATCAGAGATTGAATACGTCTGCTCAGTATTTACAGGATCGACTAAAGGATCATGGATATCTGAATTATTATTATCATTGAGCAAATTCGAATCACTAAATTTATTCATTTCCACCTCACGTACACACTGTGTAGTTTCGGACTCCGTATTTGACAAAATTATGGAAGTATTTTCCCTTATTTTCAAATTTTCATCATTCGTAATTATTGATAAGTCTATATCATCGTTACCATTAGACAACTGAGGTGGGAAATCATCCACTAAAATTTCTTTATCCTTATTATCAACATCAATATCAACATATGGTATACCATAGAATTTTTTCAAGCTTCTAATTGAATCATCGTCAACCTCTGATTTTTTCAATTCTTCTATTATTTGTCTAATTGCCCCATTACATGCTTCTGCCTGTAATCTCAAATCCCTCCATGTGTTTGCTGATGGTAAACCACGCATTTTTAATTGTATTTTTAATTCCTCGATTGATTTAAAAGCATATTTTGGAATTAGATCCATAATTATTCGTTTTAAAAATAAAAAAAAAATTGAACTAGATTAAAACTGATAATCAAACAATAAAATACTTCACAAATAATAAAAAAAATGTTGAACTTTTGACACTTCGGTTCTTATAAAAAAAACTGATTTCGGAATAATAATTTATGATTTACATAAATGGACTACTCGAAAAGAATATAAATGAATATAAAAGTCAACGATTACCCAACTATTGTTCAATATTCTTTAGATATTATGATATCTCAAAGATGAAACCAAAACTTTATTTTGAATTTGATAAGATGATTTCTGCGTCAAACAAGTATATGAAAATTACGATTAACTTTATAGTATGTTGTATTAAACGTTCAAAAACCATAAATAACATAAGACTGACCTTAAAACGATTCTGAATAACAATAATTTGATAATATTCATCCTATTAAACTATATTTAACGTTTAATATTATAGAAAAGAGATGTTTAATATTAACGCATTATACAATGTCAGAATGACAAATCGTATTTATGTCGGTAAGTAGATTTCTATAATATATAACAATTAATCGCTCGTGATATTCAAAATACAGAAAATATTGAATAGATAACTGAATCACATAAAAGTATGACCGTTTATTCACAGGTGGCGTTAATTCGTTTCTATAAAATTCATTGAACAAATAATTATTGATTCCCTTTAAAATAACAAATAATGACCTCTTTTTTAAAAATAAAATACTATATTTAATGATAAACAAAAT
Organism: Molanna angustata; assembly: GCA_963576475.1. Classification (NCBI taxonomy): domain Eukaryota; kingdom Metazoa; phylum Arthropoda; class Insecta; order Trichoptera; family Molannidae; genus Molanna; species Molanna angustata. The sequence goes on along the minus strand of OY754964.1, from coordinate 29,472,416 downwards.
CACACCTCAATATGGAATATTAATCTTCCTAAAAAATAACTGGAAAAATGCATAATAAACTCAAAACATATATAAAAAAAAACTGTAGTAGTGAAAAATTCAATATAATAAATAATACCTTTTTACCTCCACTTATTTGTATTAAATGTGAGATTTTCCCTTTAAAATCATCTGAATATTATGGTATTAATATAAAAGCTTCCAGAAGTGAATCTCGAATAAAACAAAATCCAAAATCTGAAAATTGTAAAAAGAATTAATCACACCTGTTAAACAACGATGAAAAATTTTCACACATCCCCCTTTAACAAATAAATCCCCCTAGAATACTGATTGAAAATTATTTAACAATTCCTTTCCACCCTATAATGAAGTTAAAAAATAAATTTTGATAAAACACCAAAACTAAATTGTTTATATTTAAGAAGAAAAGAAAAAAAATTAAAATGATTATGTTGAAATATTCTCTCTAAAAAAAATCACTAAGTTATTCTTCCAATTAATAATCAACTTTTCAAACAAGAACTTTCTTTTCAAAAAAATAATTAAAATTGAATTTGTAAATATGACTGTTCACTTCCAAAGTAAGAAAAGATCTATCTCCCCACAGAATGCAATTACAATAATACAATAATTATAATTTCCCTCAAAAAAAAATACACTCAACAATAATTCTTGTCACTAGGCAATTGATAATTTTTTTTTTACTGAAACAATACATTCTGTACAACATTCTGCATATATAAAAAAAATTCAAATTATGTAGGTAATGAAATTTCTTTTGACATTGAAAATTTGTCAAATATAAAAAAAATCTTCAAATAAATGCTTCTGTATGCTGGAATAAAAAGAGACATAATAAAATTCAGATTCTTTCAACGATCAGTTATAAAATGATAGAAAAAACACAAAACAATCACTTAACTTTTGACGATGTGAGATATGCTCAAAGCCAAATTGTATTGATGTTGTACATAACTGAGCATCAGATCTTTCCTGGTCATCCTCCAAGCCATGTTGATCATCTTAGTGTCCTTGTCAGTTTTAAGGAAGGTTAAAAGGTGGGATTTATATGGAATATAGGAGTTCCTACCTAACGTAAACTTTCTATAGATTCTACCTATTAATCTCTCTCCTCCAAACACAGCACAACAAAATAAAGGTATAAAATTTAAAATCTGGGCGCCAGTCCTCACATAAATTCACGATCCATGAACGCCTAATAGTCCACGCCAAAGAATTTTTAAAAATTAAGCTCCTCGATGTGACTTTAATGAGAAGGGGTTCCACGTTGGGCCGCCAATGAGAAGGAGTGTGATAGTGAAACAGATTTTGATATGCTTCAACACTTCCTTCCACCAACAGTCAGCGATAGAGGCAATGAGACTCATGAAAATTTTACTCTCAGGGTCATGTTTTTAATCATGAACCTATATGAAGACAAAATGAATTCAAACAATTGAATTAAATTAAATAAAAATATCAACTGAATATGAGAGATAATGATGTACTGCATTAGGAAGACAGAGAGATAACGCACTTTGAGATATTTACATTTTTATTGTAGAAATAAATTATAATACATGACTCTAAAATATCAAACTTTGTTTGTATAGTACCAACTATTTCCTATAAGAGGAAAATGAAAATTGAATATAAAAGTGAAATTTTTAAATATTTGTTATAAAAATAATGTTAAAGATTGAAACTTATATATAACATGAATTTACATCAAAATCAAACCAAACAAAATCTCTTTCATATCATACTCAAAATCATGATTTCAATCTATATTAGGTTCAAACATAATGGATTCACATTCATATATTCAGACAATAAAATCATAAAGGTATAACTCATCATACAGCTATGGAGTAAACATTATAAAACAATATCGACTCGCAGCATGAATAAGGAGATCCCCTCGATGACCAATATCTTCAAATGAATCCGGTTGTAGAAGATGTATTTAGATTTTAAAATTCTCGTGACTATTTGTATCTTGATCCCTCTATGTTACAATAAAATCCAAGTGAAGAAATTTGTTTGTGTCCAAGTAAAAATCCAAGTGAAGAAATTTGTTTGTGTCCAAGTAAAAATCCAAATGAAGAAATTGTCTCCGACAATTTCCTATATGTGACTCCTTTGTCGTCAGTTATAAAATTTTAGGTTAGGCAGAATTAAATGTCGTACATTTCATCGTCGTGTATATGCAAGCATGGTAATTGCAAAATAATATCCAAATAAAATATATTTCCAATGGAAAACTAAATGGAATAACATTCGAATAATCCATTTGTAGAATTAAATAAAAATTATGTTCATCAGAATGGTGCGCAATATCAGGGTAGGATTGAATTTGGGATGACTGACATTTATATCAGCATCTAGATTATAGAAAAGAAAACAGGATTATTGGTTTGAAAAATGATCTCTCGCAAAACTATCTTGACATACGAACACATAAAACAAACTTACCCCAAATTCAGAAATTCAAATCGACGTCGGCCGCCATTTTCCTACACTGCACAGATAATATGGAAGTAAACTTTCAGTATACTTCAGATGTGTCACTCAATACATATAAGCTGTAACCGGATAATCATAAGGTTTCTCGCATCTCCGCTATAGGGGCAATGAATACGCGACCGGTCCACGGCAAATTTAAATATCCATTTTAAAATGTTTCCAGCTTTGAGGAATGGATTCAAGGATAAGTTAAATAAAAAATAACCATTTTTCAATCATTATTTATTAAAAAAAAAAACACATACTTATGATGGATTTTATTTGCAATATTTCAAAAATCATGCCAAATAATTCATAAAATACATTGTTCTAAATAAAATGTGCATTGTAGATTATCAGGTTTTTTTGATTTATTTTCCACATAGAAAGATTTAATACTGATTTTCGGAAAACTATATAACTTCACTTCGCCGTATTTCACTTGACAATTTATTCAAAACACAACAAAACTTGTCAGCCATCTTGCGAAGATAATCGAAAAACACAAAAAGCTGGCAATAGATTAACACCATCACCATCACATGGCGTGATAGTGTGTATGTAGATGAACACCGAAAACAACAAGAATTTTACAAAATCACACGTGTTATATTTATTATCTGGTTTACTTCAAGATTTTAAAGGATCAAAATGTTTCGCGTCACAACAAACAACAAAACACAACTGAAGTATGCTGAAGGTCTGAAAATTTTACATTGCATTTTCAAAAATACCAACATAAAAAAAAAAAAAATAGCGCCACCTTTGGAGATGTAAGCGTAAAGTAAAACCAGTGCTACCAATAGAGTGCCACCGGCGTGCTACACTGGCCGTACCGCTTCGATAGGTGTATGCAAAAAGAAAGAATTTGACATAAGCTTTGCTAATCATAAAAAATATTGCCACTTGACAAAAATCAATTTAGTGTGTTCGCACAAAAAAAAACTATAAATTCCCAATTATTAATTTTTCCCTATACATAATTTTCTATAACATAACAATATATATATATATATATATATATATATATATATATATATATATATATATATATATATATATATATATATATATATATATATATATATATATATATATATATATATATATATATATATATATATATATATATATATATATATATATATATATATATATATATATATATATATATATATATATATATATATATATATATATATATATATATATGTAATAACCACTTATGTATGAAAGTACTCGTAAAAAAAAATAACAATAACAGGACAGACAATTGATCTGTCTTTTAAAAGGAAAAGATAAATTTAGAAATCACTCAATTAAGATCATCACATAAAAGGAATGAATATGAAATAGTAATCTTTCGAATAAAATTCATCACATAAAACAAATAAAAAAAAAGTATATGTTTATCTTTCACTTAAGGTCATCGAATAAAAATAAAATTTATAAAAATCCTTTAATTAAGAACATCGCATAAAGATGAACTTCAAGAGATAAGGACAACAAAATTTGTGGTATCTTTGGCTTCAGACTGACAAGAAAAATGCACTAAATATAAGAGGCGTATTGGATTTAAATAGATATTCACACTGAAACAAAATAACACCAGAATGTAACTTTTCTACTTAGTAAACATTCAATTTCATAGGTAAGGTTCCCAATTAAAATTCACAGTCTTGCGTAGAATAATCCAGGATAGAAAGAAAAAATATCAACTCAAGGTTCGGTTGAACATTGACTTGGCAACACTGCATCCCCTCTTCTAGAGCATTACACTCTCAAGCAAGAAATACGGTAGAATTGTTTGGACCTCTAAGATGGTTACTTTAATTGTAAACAACTCCTACCTGGTTATTATAGTCAGTCAGATGGTTTTCCTTCAACACAATTCACGCTCGGAACTTGTGTCCCAAATCAGACAAGGAGAAAGGTTGTAGTAATTTACACAGTGTATTAACTACGAAATAGTTTCCATAATAGACACATGCCACGAATAACAAATTTTCACTTTAATGTTAAATAATTCAAATAACACTCGTTATTGTTATTTAGAAAAAATTGTAGAAACCAATGATTTTATTTTTATATCGTCTTTTCCCGTTTTAGACTTCTCTCAATTGAAAAGACCGGCGGCAACAAAAAAAAAATATATATTTTATTATTATTTTATTTTTCCTTTATTCAAGCGAAAATATGATATTATTTCCTTCTTTGTATTAACTGTTTATAGAGTTCGGATGACAGAAAAATCACTTGTTCAACAAAATACCTAAACCTCATAATATAGTCCTTACAGGAAAAATCACTTGTTGTACACGCTTGGTAGTCAATTATTTTAAATATTATTATTGCGTTTTTTTTCTTTTATTTTCTTTTAGAGCAAAGTAGAAATGTCTCGATCACATAAAGTTTAAACACATAGATATAGCTATCCACTTTAGAGTTCTTTGGAAAGTATAAGGTAAGCTAATTTGTCTTCTATTCTCTTCCACACGCGGCCGTCGGACGGAAATCAAAAACTTTAAACCTAACGCGATAATTACAAGTCCCTTTTCAATTTTAATCGTTCCTTTTTCTATTTTTTTTTAATGAATAATCTATACACAAGATTTCTAAAATTCACCAATGTTCAATTTTATATTTTGTTTTCCTTAAAAAGAGTCTTTGCACAAGATATTTAAAATTCACCAATGTTCAATTTATAAGTTCCTCTCTCTTTCGTCGGCAAAGTAAATTAATGTTTAAATTTCAAGTTTTCTTCTCCCGTCGGCAAAGTAAATTAATGTTTTAAATTTTCAAGTTTTCTTCTCCCGTCGGTAAAGTAAATAAATGTTTTAAATTTCAAGTTTTCTTCTCCCGTCGGTAAAGTAAATAAATGTTTTAAATTTCAAGTTTTCTTCTCCCGTCGGCAAAGTAAATTAATGTTTTTAAATTTCAAATTTTCTTCTCTCGTCGGCAAAGTAAATTAATGTTTTAAATTTCAAATTTTCTTCTCTCGTCGGCAAAGTAAATTAATGTTTTAAATTTCAAATTTTTCTTCTTTAACGAATTAATAAAACAAGAATGAAAATATCACACTAAATAAAAATATTTAAAAACGAAGAATTATACGCGTCGCTTTTATTTTATTTTATTTTTTTAAATTTTCTCATTCTAATTTAAATATGCTTTTTATTAATACCACCCTCCAACGGTTGTAGACAACCGCTGGAGGCGGCCGCGAAATATATTCAAAGAGACTCTTATTTATTACATTGAAACCGCGGAACGTTTTCTTAAAATATGATAATTCTCTTCGATCGATAAACTATGACTGTCGAAAGTACCTCTCCGGAAATTAAAGTCGAGAATTTGGACGCGCCTCCTGTGACACCATTGGTTCAAATATAACCAATTACAATCAATTAAGGCATGTCCGAAATCCAGGACATAACCTACCTCAAGGGATGCCATCTTTGTGAAATGCAGTAACCATTAGATCAATATTACGAGAAAAATACAAAACAATTTCTTAATTAAAACTTGAACAAACACGACTAGATGACACCAATCTTTCATAAATCACAATGGTATACTAATCTTTTATCATTGTTAAACTTTTTCATAACTATGTTGTGCCAAAATTTCTACATTAAATGTGTCCTTATCAAGTATTTTTGCCACTTTTCAATAATGTTGTTAACGGTAATGAGATAGTTATATAACAATGATTTAAATGACATTCATAAACAGTCATAATCCGCAAATCCATGCTTCAATTTTCTTTACAATAGGATGTACCAACAGAATCCAAGCAATGTTTTTTAATATGGTCACCCACACCAGTGTGGGGACGACTAAATCCAGTGCCTCTTTACGCTGACGAAAACGGCCGAAGACTGCCGAGGATTATCGAACTGGGGACATCAGATCGAGGGCCTCCCTTACACGAGTCAATCGGATTAACCTTGGATGACAAAGGGGGATTTATAGAGAAGCATGCATCAGACAAGGATAGCGATAACATGTGTCATTTTTAATTACTAACTGCGTAATAAACGAGCTGTCAATCAAACTTGTGCTAAAAATAGATTCACCGTTTCGGGCGGAACAGTCAATATTGGTTACCACCCACAAATTCGTATACGAATCTATACCGGATCCGTCGGCAACTATTTAAATATGAAATCAAATATTAGGTATTAAATAACTCTTACTCTGGAATTTTGTTCGGTGACTTAATAGGTTGAATCAAAAGAGGATTTATTCTAGATTAATAATAAATCAACAAATAGAATTAAAAATTATTTTTAACAAGTATTAATTATGCTACAAAACTCTATGTCGCAATCTGTCATGCGACATATTCTCGACCAGTTTATTTTTTTTGAACTATCGAAAGCGTAGGTACTTACTTCCTACAATGTGGAGTAAAAGATTGGACTTTGAAGCACTTTGGTGAATAAAAGTACATTACCTTATAAAAAGACGCACGACACGTGCGTTTACATCCACAAACCAGTATCGAGAACGTAAATCAAAATAATACCTAATGTACCAAGAGTATAGTAAATATCGCATTAGTAATAATAATAATAATAATAATACATTTATTGAGCAGAAGAAGTTACATACAAATACAAGATATAAACAATAAAATAAAAATAAATTAAAACAACCTCTCCAACTCAAAAGGACCATGCTCAGCTATGTTGCAGGAGGACAAGCCCCCCTGCAGCTGATTTTCAGCATGATCCTAATGCTTACATATTTTAATTAAAATTTCAAAAATGCCCCAAAACTATAACAAAACAAAATACTTACATAAATCAAAAACGCACTCATATAATACATAATACATACACACATTGATACATATAAACCCACACACACACACATTCACAAAAACATCTTACATACTTCACACTATGATTGCGAGGCCAGAAGCATCGCTCGACATTTCTTCTTAAAAATGTGGATATTTTCCACTGCTTTTAGTGGTGGAGGCAAGTCATTCCAGCATTTAGTTGCAGCGTATTTGAAGCAACCTTCAAACGCTGCCCCTCCATGTCTAGGAATGAGCAATAAGAAGCTTCTGGCTCTCGTACCATAGTTGTGAACACTTTCAGACCATTCCAATCGTTCGAACAAGTATTTCTTATTTTGGACGACTTTATATATCTGACAAGAAAGGTGAAGTTTCCGCCGGTTTGCCATGTTCAATATTCCATTTTCAGCCAGATATGGTGAGACATGTGCCCTGCGGGGAATAGAGAAACAAAATCTGGCGCAAGCGTTTTGGACTCTTTGGATTATCTGTTGATGTTTGGTCAACAAACATGGTCCATACACTGTATCACAGTAATCAAGAATCGGCAGAATAATGGCTTCAGTCAACAACTTTCTCAGATTCACGTCAAGGAAGTTGCGTATTCTATATAAAATTTTAAGTCTGTAATAGCAGTATTTAGCCTTCAAACGAATATGATCTTCAAAACGAAGGTTGGCATCAAAAATTAGACCGAGATTCCTGACATTCATTTGTCTCTCTAATACAGTGTCATTGATAAACGAGTGTCTCGGGACAGTAAAACCAATGGCTACCATAGAAAAAATACATTTCATTAAAATCCATAGATGTCATAGCTAGATCCCTAGAAAGTGCACATACTTCAAAAGTTCTGACAGCCAGTGAATGATAATACTAAAACATCGTTGATGTATGTATAAATGTAGGTATTTCTATAATACGAGTTGTTTTTTGTTTATTTTTTTTAATAAAAAAACTATTGTGTACATCAAACTTTTGTAAATAAATATAAATGAAGTGTTTAAATATATTTTGAAAAGAATATTAGCCGTTTTACATAATCATTTATATTAAAATTATGTTGATCATGTAGGTTAATTACAATTTCAGTGATTTTATATCAAAAACTGTTTATTTTATTGAAATCAGACTTTCATCAATATTTTCTTCATTAACTTGATAATAGTATAGGCTATATAATATTATGAAAAATATCTTGAGGCAGCGCAAAAATAAGATCAGGTACGACGAACAGACCTTTCCTTGGGCAGCCCATTCCATTCAATGGCATTTATATATGGAGGCCGCAACCTCCTCTTGACGCAAACATTTTCGTTTATCTATAAATTTAAATTGCTATAATATCATCTTAATACCTTGATGATATAATATAATTATAGTTAGACGGAAGTACCCAACAACAGAGGCACGAAGAAGAATTATTATAGTAACATTGTAACTGGAAAACTTACAAGTAGTTTAATTAATTTATATTGAATTTTCAGTAGCGACTACTTTAAAATAATAAAGTTTTTGTCATAGAAAAATATAATATAGTGATTAAAATCTCTTTTCTATGATAGTGATCAATCAAATATAGCAAGAGATCAGAAATATGGATAAAGGGTGGAATATCCCAAATTGAAACATCAATTTACTGAATAACTTATTTTGAAAACTATCAGTAAGATATTTTACAATAAATTTATGTACACAATAAATGTACAATGGGAGGTTTATTGCTTGTTGGCGATATCTTCCATCCAACCATATTCATTTGTTGAAGTAATTAATGTGTATGGTATGTAACCTGCTGCTTAAATGGATAAAAATGTTGTGAAGTAAGAAGTATTGTGCACTGCACTGGGATACTGAGTCTTTTGGTATCTGAATAAACAGACAATCCGTGTTCTGAGAAGAAGTAAAATTGATTTTGAAGATAGATTGTTTATACATATTTACATTAAATTTACTTTGTTTAGTGTTTACACTTTTTATTTTGTGACAATTGTGGATGCACAGATACTGCCATATAAAATATACTTATAGCAAATTATTCTTTTTTTAAGAAAAAAATAAATAATTTGTTTCTAATGAAGAATATATTCACTTATGTTACTCAATCACACTTACATTACTGACTAATTTCTAATAGTTTTATTTCTAAATGTCTCATGGCATTAAAATCTTTATGTGATTAATATAATATAAAGATCACTAACCTACATTTTTAAACCATTACCAACCTAGCTTGTGGTGAGCTCTTACAAAAATGGGGCTATATAAATTATCCAATTATTTATATAATTCAAAATATGTACAAAATGTTTAACTAACTACCCAAAAATATATTTGCAAAATTTACATGAGGTAACGAAATGGACGAAAAATGTTTTATAATCAGCTCTAGGCTTATGTACTTTACACCTATGATATAAATTTGAAGTCGATCAGACTTATAGTTTGGGTTCTAGAGAGGACACAAAAAGGATACGCCGTACATATAAAAACATCTTGACGAAACTCAAACTGTATACTCTCTGTAGTTTCTGGCAAATCGCCGTGGAGGGGTCTGTATATGTACCTAACAACCGAAACGACACAAATTTGCGGTATGCGCACCCTCTATTTTGGTTCTACTAGTTTGCCGGTGATTATACATGACACCCATTGAGAAATTGGTGTAAAAAATATGCTTAAAAATTGTGAAATCATGACTCTCTACTATTCTATAGTCATCATTTGTCCTTTTCCTCATGACTGAGGATAGCGGCTGCAGTCCGTCGCCACACGTATGGCCCGCCTCCATGCCAATCTGTTTTGTGCTGAACGCAGAGCACCAGTCACCGAAGACCCCATTGTGGACTTAACCAAATCGCTCCATCTGGTCGGTGAGCGACCACGAGATCTCCGTCCCTCCACGCTGCCCATCAAAACAAGCTTCTCGAGGCAGTCAGGTTCCCTTCTGGCAATGTGTTCAAATAATTGAAGGATACGTCTGTAGAAATACATAAAAAATAAATACATCTTGATACGTCGATAGACGATCCTCGATCTTCAGCTCGTCTAGAATTGACACATTCGTTCTTCTGGCTGTAGTATAGTGATTCTATAGCAGTGGAGAGTAAAAAACATTTCAATGAAAATGTAATTCTGTGGTGTATTAGCCAATGAATAAACAAAAGTTGAATCTCACTTTGTTTATTACAATAAATAAGACAATTACAATAATTAATATATAAGTACTATTTCAATAATTAGCATGAATAATATATTTTATCAAGTAGGTAAACAATCGACACAGTGTATCATATCGTTTGTGATAAAGCAATACCTCGTAACCCACTCACCAAAGATTTTACAGGAGAGACAAAAAACTTACATTTATACATTTTTGTGTTGTATTTTGTATAATTATGTTTTTTATATATTTGAAATAAATCTTTTAATGTGAAAAGAAGAAAGCATGGATGGCATTAATAGCCGCGAAAGGATCGAATAATGAAGAAAGAGCAAAAGAAAATTATAAAGTATATAAAAAGGTAGTCAAAGACACAGTAAAAAAGGAAAAAGATGGTATAAAAGAGAAAGAAAGCCTGAAAATAGCCAACGACTTTCCTGGAAACATGAAAATGTTCTGGAAAGGCGTAGCGAAAAGAAAAAATGGAACTGTGAAAGCTTCGAAAGGAATAAATGATAAAGATGGAAAAATAATTATGGACGAAGACGGCGTGAAAGAACGATGGAAAGAATATTTCAAGGAACTGTATGATAGCGGAGTAAGTGGGGACGTGAGTCAGAGAACATGGCAAGTAAGCGAAAGTGATAAGGATGAAATAACGCGAGAAGAAGTATTTGAAGCAGTAAAGTAAAACACGCGAAAGCGGGGAAAGCTGCCGGATATGACAGTGTATCAGCTGAACTTATAAAATATGGCGGCGAACAGACGTTGGAGTGGTGTCTCTCTCTTTTCAACAAATGTTGGGAAGAAGGACACACTCCCTCAGACTGGAGAAATGCAGTCGTGGTACCTTTGTATAAAGGTAAAGGATCGAAGCTCGACTGCAAAAACTATAGAGCCATAAGTTTATTAAGCTCAGTTGGTAAGATGTATGCAAGGATCCTGGATCAAAGAGTGCGAAAAATTACAGAAAGCAAGATATGGGATGTCCAAGGTGCGTTTGTGGGCGGCAGAGGATGTATAGACCAAAATTTTTTTTCTGCACACGGTCACAGAAAAGGTTCTGGATAAAAATCAGAAAATTTTCTGTGCCTTCATAGACCTAGAAAAGGCGTATGATAAAGTTGTTAGAGAAAAATTATGGGATATACTAGCAGTGTATGGAGTGAAGAGCAAGCTGATACGCGCAATCGCGTCATTATATGAGAACAGCGAAGCATGTGTTCGTGTCAACGACACAGTGACAACGTGGTTCTCTATAAATAATGGCGTTAGACAAGGGTGCGTGCTATCTCCATGGCTCTTTAACTTGTATATTGATTTCTGCATAAGAGCCCTTAAGGATGAAAGCAAGGGTCTGAAATTGAGTACTGTAATGGTGCGAGATTTGATGTATGCAGACGATAAAGTTCTATTAGCAGAAAGTATGGAAGAGTTACAGTATCTTGTAAGTCAGGTATATGAAGGATGTATAGAGAATGGACTTAGGATGAATGCCAGCAAATCAAAGACAATGGTCTTTGAAAAGAGTGAAAGCAGAACAGCGTGTAAAATAAGAGTAGAGAACGAATGGCTCGAGCAAGTCGACGAATGTGTGTACTTGGGAAGCATATTTCAACGGAATGGACGACTCGATAAAGAGATCGAAAGAAGAGTTATGGCAGGAAACAGAGTGAATGGAGCACTAAGAACAATTATGAATGATCGCAACATATCAAAGGATGCCAAAGTTGCCATTCATAACGCCGTCGTAGTGCCAACCTTGACGTATGCAAGTGAAACCTGGACATGGCAGAAGACGCATGAAAGTAGAATAAATGCAGTTGAAATGAGATCGTTAAGAAGGATTTGTAATAGAACGATGTATGACCGGGTAAGAAATGAGGACATAAGGAAAGAATGTAAGATGAAGAAAGATGTCATTACTAGAATGAAAGTGAACACATTGAGATGGTTTGGTCACATGGGGAGAATGAATGAGGAGCGCCTGACGAAGAAAATATACAGAGCGGAAAGGAATGGAATGAGAGGTCGGGGACGCCCAAGAAAGGGATGGCACGACCATGTGAACGAAATTTTGAAAGACGGAAATGTTAGAAGTGTGAGCAATAGACGAGCATGTATGAGACGAAGCGAGGGATGCGTGCCAGGATAGAAAAATGTGGCGTTCGGTTCTCTCTGCCTACCCCGCAAGGGACATGGCGTGATGGTATGTATGTATGTATCTTTTAATCATAGGGTATCTAAATTTATGTGAAATATAATATTTTTTTTATGTGGGATATTGGGTATTGCTTTCCCAAAAATAACAAAATTGTGGCTTACGAGTAATTACTTTTAACAAATTTATGGATTGAAAATCCTAGTGCTACAATAAAGTCACATGTTTTACAAGTAATATGTGCAATAATAATAAATTATTAATTCATTTAAAAAAACAATAGAATCCATTACATATTGGCTATTTTCCTTTTGCACGTAGCTTTCTTTATCCAATCACAAAATTCACCTAATGATAATGTCGATAAAGACATAAACTTGCACACTGGAACATTTTCTTTATCTACATTTAAATGATGGGCAAAAAATTCATGGCTGGATTTTTTTTGCTTGGAATTTTGTTTTTTATAATATAGCATATACAAAGTGAAATATAGAGAAAAAAAGATATATATGTAACTCAGAGAAGAAAACAATAAAAGACACATTATAGAAAAAATCTGTTTATTAACACTAGAGTATACTCGGCCCTTCAAGTACTCCTTGAGTGCTCGCGCGGAGCACATGTGTCACCCATTACAATTAGCAATTTTTGATATTTTATTTAATGGAAATAAGAAAAACAAGTCCATGGTTTAAAAGATCTGAAAATGAATACTGCCTTTATGTAAAATCAACAGACAACGGTTACATATACTTACCAGTATTTGTTGACGATTTGTTGATATCAGGTACTGAAGAGGAAGAGGTGTCATATGTAAAAATAGTCTAAATAGTAATTTTAAAATTAAAGACCTTGGTCCTGCATGTAATTACTTGGGCATGACTATTCACCAAGATATGGTTAAGAACCAAATTAAGTTAAATCAAACTGCCTATCTCACAAACATATTAAGAAAATATAATATGCAAGATTGTAAATCTATGTCAACTCCGTTAGGTGCTAACTTTGATCATAGTAGCTTAAAAGGAAAATCTTCTGAGAGCCCAGAGTTAGAAAGTAATTGTAGAAGTTTAATTGGTGCTCTCATGTATGCCATGTTATGCACAAGACTAGATCTCGGTATTTGTTTGAGTATACTAAGTCGCTATCAATCTTGTGCTAGCAAAGAACTATGGTCTGCCTTAAAAAGAGTCCTACGTTATATAAAGGGAACTGTAAATTTAAGTTTAGTGTTTGCATTAGACAATGAAAATATTATTGTGGGCTATGTAGACTCAGATTGGGCAGGATATAAAGTCGATCGTAAGTCATGCTGGCTATGTTTTCATAGTGCTAGGATGCACAGTTTCATGGATATCAAGAAAGCAAGCAGCGGTTGCCTTATCATCGACTGAAGCAGAATATGTAGCAATAAATTTAGCTGTAAGTGAAGCTTGTTGGTGGCAAAATTTGATTCATGATTTCAGAGTGTATGATGAAAAGGTAAAAATAATATTTTTTGAAGATAATCAAAGTGCGATCAAGATATGCAAAAGTCCATCTCATCATACAAAGCTGAAACATTTAGATATTAAATTACATTTTGTAAAAAATAAAATTATTAATAATGGTATTAACATTGCGTATATTCCAATTAATGAACAAATAAGTGATATGTTAACTAAACCTCTTGCGAGAAAGATATTTGTGTACTCAGGGATGGATTAGGATTAGAATGAAAACAACAATTTTTTTAATGTAAAAAAATATTTTTTTTAGACATGGTATTCATTGAAGAGGGGTATTGTTAAAAAGTGGCAATGAACACTAGTTTTAAAAAATGTTTTAGCGTAGATAAACTGCTCCCTGTCTACTTATCTCTGTGTGCCTAACTCTGTTCAATTTTGTTCAATGGTGTAAGACATATGTAAAGTTACTGTAAAGGATTTCCACATAAATAAATACATACAAGATATATATATATATATATATATATATATATATATATATATATATATATATATATATATATATATATATATATATATATATATATATATATATATATATATATATATATATATATATATATATATATATATATATATATATATATATATATATATATATATATATATATATATATATATATATATATATATATATATATATATATATATATATATATATATATATATATATATATATATATATATATATATATATATATATATATATATATATATATATATATATATATATATATATATATATATATATATATATATATATATATATATATATATATATATAATATATAAATATATATAAATGATATATATATATATATATATATAAATGTCTTTTAATATATATAAATGATATTACAACAATTTTCATTGCAAATTTTTAACAGACGTTCATCTGCATCAGACTTCAACCAACTTTTCGTATACATTGATAAAATGGCTGGGAAAGATAACCACTCTACTGTAAATAGTTTCGAATGTGATGAATGTAGATGTCGATATAAACATGAAAAAAATTTAAACGCGCATAGAAGAAATATTCATGGTATAATAATAATAATAAGGACAATTTATAAAGCGCCGTTTAGTGACAACCGTGGTCACCTCAAGGGCGCTTTCAGTTTGCAAAAAATAATTTAAAATTAGTCCTATAGCTAACACATTGAAAATGGTGAAACATAAAACTTAAAAAAATACAATAAGTTAAAATTAAGTTAAAATTAGTCCTATAGCTAACACATTGAAAATGGTGAAATATAAAACTTAAAAAAAATACCTAGAAATCACAAATTAATCTTGTTACATAATCCAGATGAAATTAATTATAAAAAATAGTCGATTCAAAGTAAACTGGCATAATATTTAGTACACATAATATTATTGAACGGATGAAGGACAATCTGGATACGACTTGCGGAAAAGATGAGTTTTTAATTTCTTCTTGAATTCATTGATATTTTCGGTACATCTTATATTCATTGGAAGATTGTTCCATGACTTTGGTCCAGAAATGCCAAAAGATCGATATAGGTATTTTGGCTTATTTGTGAGATTGGTTTCTACTAGTTTTTTATTGGATTGGGTCATTGATCTTAGCGTACTTTGTTAATTGTTAGGTGAAAATGGAACACAAAGTTCCGATATATATTCCGGGGCCATGCTATTGAGTGCTTTAAAGACAAGGAGACATGTTTTAAATTCTATACGTTCTGGGCTCTTCAGCCAATGAAGTTTGTGAAGTGTTGGTGAGATATGCGAGAAACGATCAATCTGGTAAATATAACGGGCTGCTGCATTGAGGATGAGTTGTATTCTATGGATTTGGTATTGCGGTAGGTGTGCTAATATGGCTTTACAATAATCTACATGGGAAACTATTAAAGAATTTATAAGGACCTTAGCAGCATTTGTCGAGAGACACCTTCAAATAGGTCTAAGTTGTCTGAGAAAGTAACAACTTTGTCTGACTATGGAAGAAATGTGTTTATCTATAGAGAGTGCACTGTCGATGTGTATACCAAGAAATTTTACGCAGTTAGAAGGAGTAATTTCGACATTTTGAATTACAATGGGGTCATTATTTATGTATTGTTGCCTGCGAGGTGAGGCAAGCCAAAGGAACTTAGTTTTTGTTGGGTTCAGTTTTAGCTTGTTCTTACACATCCAGGTGGATATCTGATTTATGCATGTGGATACCTCGTGTGTTAAATGATATTTAAATTCAGGTGAACAGGACTTGAACAGTATGCGGTCATCTGCATAGGCATGTGTGTTGAAACCAAGATTTTGAACAAGATTTTCCAACTGATTGGTATATAAATTAAAGAGAATTGGTCCAAGTACAGAACCTTGTGGGACCCCGTACAAGGAGGTAATATTATTTGTGGTACTATCTTTAAATACAACTTTGTATTTACGGTCTACTAAGTAGGAAGATAGCCATGCAATGCAGTCATTACCCAAGCCAAATTCATGTCTAAGTTTAGAAAAGAGAATATTATGGTCTACAGCATCGAAAGCAGCGCTCATGTCTAAAAATGAAATTAGGGTAATCTTACCTGATTCAGCTTGAATGATTAAGTCAGACAAAATTCTTACTGTGGCCGTTTCCGTAGAGTGGAATTTTCTATAGGCAGATTGATTTCTGGCCAGAAACTTATCAGAATCCAAGAAGTTGGTATAACCACTGCTTGTAAAATAAATCCAGTTACTAAACAGGTAGAATGTAATCTTTGTAAATGTGTTTTTTCTACTAAATCATCGTTATTAAAACACAGAAAAAACGTACATAATACATCCAAAACCCGCAATTGTAGAATAAAGTGCTCAGAATGTTCTAAACATTTAGTTTCCTATACTACTACTTACTTACTTACTTTCCGTGTCCGGAACACCATCATATTGGTTGGTGCTCCGGTGGTGGAAGGATTGGCCGGCATTCTGCCATTTCCAGGGACGCCCGATTGCTTTCCGAAGTTAACCGAAACTCAATAAAAGTTAATACTAGTTTCCTATAAAAGGTTGAGAGAACATTTTGTAAAAGAACATGAAAAGGAATTTCATATTGAAAAACTGACATTGAAATGCAATGAAGGTAAACTCAGACTTTATTTATTATTTAAATTGATAATAGATTACATATTCTTAGAGAAATTGTAGCATTGAATGTATTTTTGATTACTTGACAAAATTGTTAATTTTTAGATTTTCTAGAGTGGAAGGAAAACTATGAGAGGAAGAATTTTTATTCTTATGTGTTGGATACTTCTTCTAAGAAATGTACATCTAATACAGTCAAATATTACTATCACTGCCATAGATCTAATTCTTATAAAGGGCGAGGAAGTAATCAACCATCTATAAAAAATATAGGAACAAACAAAATTGGAGCAGCTTGCCCATCTACAATTGAAGTGGTGGTTAAAGACGGCACATATTGTGTTACGTTATTTAGCACTCACATAGGACATGAAGCTGAAATTGGCAGAATAACTCTCCAAGCAAACGATAGAGCTAAACTTGCAGGTAATCACCAGAATGCATCTTTTTGATAATGTATTCATTCCTTTATTTTTATCATTGTGCATCAATGAAAGTGGTTTGGGCATGATGAGAGAATGATTGATAAAAGTGACTGTGGCCAACAGGAAGGGTCTCAGAAAATGGATGTATGGTTATAGACGAGGAAAATGTCAAGGAAAGATGGAAGGAATACTTTAAAGAGTTATATGAAAGTACGCAGTATGACAGTGTGACGTACGAAAGAGTACCAATAAATGAAATTGAGAATGACAGAAAAAATTTCAATAGAAGAAGTTAGAGAAGCAGTGAAGCATGCACGTACATGAAAGGCTGCGGGATTTGATTGCATACCAACTGAATTTATTAAATATGGTGGCGAAAAGACGATAGAATGGTGTCATTGCCTCTTCAACAAATGTCGGTAGGACATACTTCATCAGATTGGAGGAACGCAGATATTGTGCCCCTTTTAAGAAAGATTAGAAATTAGATTGCAAAAACTACCGAGCTATCAGTCTGAAGAGTTCAGTTGGAAAACTGTATGCTAGGATTCTGGACCAAAAGTTGAGAAAGGCTACAACAAGCAGGGTATGGGATGCACAAGGAGCATTTGTTGGAGGTAGAGGATGCACTTACCAAATTATTTACCTTTGAATGGCTACTGAAAAGGTTTTAGCTTAAAACCAGAAGCTTCTCTGTGCCTTTATAGACCCGGAAAAGGCCTACGACAAAGTAGACCGTGAAAAACTTTGGAAGGTTCTATCAGTGTCAGTGTATGGAGCGGAGACCAGGTTAATAAAAGGCAATATCGTCTCTCTATGAAGGAAGCCAAGCCTGTGTGAGGATTGAAAAATCTGACAGGATGGTTCTTCATAAATAAGGGAGTAAAACAAGATTGCGTATTATCACCGTGGCTCTTTAATCTATACATTGACTACTGAGTGAGAGCACTAAAGAATGAGAAAATTGGGCTGAAACTGGAAGGTGTGACTGTATGTGACCTTGTGTATGCAGATGACGAAGTATTAATAGCAGAGTGTGTGAAAGACTTGGAATGTTTGGTTAAAATAGTATTCGATGGATGCATGCAAAATGGACTGAGAATGAATGCAACTAAATCGAAAGTGATGGTTTTTGAGAAGAGCCAAAAACGAACAAAATGCGAGATACGAGTGGAGAATGTAGAATTAGAACAAGTGGATGAGTATTTATATTTAGGAAGTATATTTCAGCGTAATGGAAGACTGGAAAAGGATATTGAAAGAAAGATAACGGCAGGCAACAAAGTGAATGGTCCATTAAGATCTGTAATGAACGACCCTGTTATTTTGAGTCAAGCAAAGCTCGCAGTACACAATGGCATCGTTGTACCGACTCTAATGTATGGTAGTGAGACATGGACATGGCAGAAGACGCATGAAAGTAGAATTAGCGCGGTTGAAATGAGGTCCCTAAGACGAATGTGTGGTAAAAAATGTATGATAGAATAAGAAATGAGGATATTACATGAGAATGTATGATTCGAAAGAGATATTGTGAGTGAGATGAAAATAAATGTCTTAAGGTGGTTTGGCCACTTAGAAAGAATGAATGATGATCGACTGACGAAAAAAGTATATAAGGCTGATAAAAGAGGAACGAAAGGTAGACGTCGACCAAGGAAAAGTTGGCACGATTACATTAACGTTGGCACGACGGGTTGCTGGAGGTGGATAGAGAGCTGTGGAGGTCTCATGAGGAGGCCTATGTCCATTACTGGATGAAGGAGGGCTGACGTAGAATAATACAAGTTAATAACCTATTAATAACTCTATGTTGATGTAAAATGGTATAATTAACAAACACAAAAATAAATATAATTAAACTGTTTAAATTATAAATGAATTTGGTATGGTAAAATAAAAACCAAAGTTTTCTGTTCTACTACTTTAATGACACTGACTAGTTTCGGTCATACAGTGACCATTTTCAAGTAGAACTGAAAACTTTGGTATTTATTTTACCATACCAAATTCATTTATAATTTGAAATGGAGTTCTACCAAGAATTGTCCGTAGAAAAGTTAAAAAAAGTAAACTGTTTAAGAAAATTCTTGATTATTCTAATCATTTGATATTCAGGTTTGAAAAAATTTTTGCTCTTCTTTGCAAACGCATTTATGTCTGATGATTTTCCAGATTTTTATAATGCTTGGTGTGAAGTAATGGGGCCCATTCCAAACCGCTTGCTTTGTTCGTGGCGCATTCAAAGGAACTGGTTCCAGAACCTAAATAAAATTTCTGTGATGTCTAAAAAATCATTGATTTATAAAACTTTGAAGGTTTTGCAAAGAGAAACAAATATAGAAGTTTTTACAACAGGCTTAGAAAAAACTTTAAAACAGCTGTTGGAAGATGAAGACACTCTGGAATTTGGGAAATATTTCAAAAAAACATATGTTTCAAGAGCTGAAATGTGGGCTTATTGTCATCGTAAATATATTGGAATAAACACCAATATGTATTTGGAGTCCCTGCACAAGAGAATCAAATATCTGTACTTAGAAGGGAAGAAATGCAAACGCTTAGATAAGTCAATAAATGCTCTTCTGGGACTCGTACGTGACAAAACATTTGAAACGATAATAAGACTGTCAAAAAATAAATTATCTGACAAAAGTATTAAGATAAGGGAAAGTCACAAAAGCAGCGGACACATAACAGAGGCAATGGTAAATAAAATTGATGAGGGTAAATGGCTTGTTGCTAGTTCCAGTCTCAGTAACACAAATTATTTAGTAGAGAAATGTACTTCAGAGAGAACATGCCATTATGTAAACTGTAATTTAAAATGTATTCCATGTACCATTTGTATTCATTCATTTAAATGTAGTTGCATAAATAATGTGATTCAGCTAAATATTTGCAAACACATACATGCATGTGCTCGTTTATGTATTCAGAGTAATACTGAAGATGTGCAGCAAATTGACTCAAAACAATGTAAAGATATCATACAACTTTTGCCTTGTGAAAATAAGACAATGCATTCTAATACTTTGAATGAGATAAAGACTAAATGTGATCTTATTGTTGGGTTAAGCCAAAGGGCAAATATTAGTGACAAAAGTACCCAAGTAGTTTTTGATTATTTGAACAAAGCCATTGATGAATTAAATAAGGGCGAAGTAAATTTTAAAAACAGTGAGAATGTGAACACTAAAAAATGCATAGAAAAGCAAGTAAAGTTCACAGCAAAAAAAAAGCATAACAAATCAACTCAAGAAATTCCTTCAGTTGTGGAAGCCCAAATAATACGAAAAAGTTTTATTGTGAATGAGAAAAATGTTCTTAATGTTCACCAGAGTTTTGACCATACATATTTTAAATAATCTTGCAATATTCTGTAATACAATGAGTAACTTATTATTCATCATTATCTAGAAAGACTTTATGAATGGTGTGAATTGAATAAGTTACCGCTTAAAATGTCAAATAATCACTTTCTTCAATATAAAAAATAAGATCACCTTTCAATATTCTATAAACAATATAATATTAACTAGGGTGTCCAGTGTATCTGACTTGGATGTAATCTTTGATAAGCGACTAACCTTTGTCATGCATATAAATGATAGATGTC
Organism: Molanna angustata; assembly: GCA_963576475.1. Lineage (NCBI taxonomy): Eukaryota > Metazoa > Arthropoda > Insecta > Trichoptera > Molannidae > Molanna > Molanna angustata. The sequence continues at coordinate 29,451,120 of OY754964.1, read as the reverse complement.
GTAAGGCTTTGAAGATGTTGGGCTTTGTTCTGCGAACCTCTAAGAATTTTAAATCTTTGTTAGCTGTAAAACATCTCTATTGTTCTTTAAATCGTAGTCAATTGGAATATAACTCGACAGTTTGGTCACCGCATTAAAATATTCATTCTAATACATTGGAAAATATTCAGCAGAAACTGTTACGTTATATTTATTTCAGGCTTGGCATATCCTTGTATGTGTATGACATTAACTATGATTTCCTTAGAAACTCATTCAGTCTGCCTACTATATGGTTGGATGGAAGATATCGCCAACAAGCAATAAACCTCCCATTGTACATTTATTGTGTACATAAATTTATTGTAAAATATCTAACTGATAGTTTTCAAAATAAGTTATTCAATAAATTGATGTTTCAATTTGGGATATTCCACCCTTCATCCATATTTCTGATCTCTTGCTATATTTGATTGATCACTATAATATAAAAGAGATTTTAATCACTATATTATATTTTTCTATGACAAAAACTTTATTATTTTAAAGACTACGCTGCTGAAAATTCAATATAAATTAATTAAACTACTTGTAAGTTTTCCAGTTACAATGTTACTATAATAATTCTTCTTCGTGCCTCTGTTGTTGGGTACTTCCGTCTTACTATAATTATATTATATCATCAAGGTATTAAGATGATATTATAGCAATTTAAATTTATAGATAAACGAAAATGTTTGCGTCAAGAGGAGGTTGCGGCCTCCATATATAAATGCCATTGAAAGGAATGGGCTGCCCAAGGAAAGGTCTGTTCGTCGTACCTGATCTTATTTTTGCGCTGCCTCAAGATATATTTTCATAATATTATATAGCCTATACTATTATCAAGTTAATGAAGAAAATATTGGTGAAAGTCTGATTTCAATAAAATAAACAGTTTTTGATATAAAATCACTGAAATTGTAATTAACCTACATGATCAACATAATTTTAATATAAATGATTATGTAAAACGGCTAATATTCTTTTCAAAATATATTTAAACACTTCATTTATATTTATTTACAAAAGTTTGATGTATACAATAGTTTTTTTATTAAAAAAAATAAACAAAAAACAACTCGTATTATAGAAATACCTACATTTATACATAAATCAACGATGTTTTAGTATTATCATTCACTGGCTGTCACACTGGCTGTCAGAACTTTTGAAGTATGTGCACTTTCTAGGGATCTAGCTATGACATCTATGGATTTTAAAGAAATGTATTTTTTCTATGGTAGCCATTGGTTTTACTGTCCCGAGACACTCGTATTGATAAGAAGTTTGAAAGATCTTGCATAAAAATTATCGAAACTTTTGACCCGCTGCTTAGTGCCAAATATAGAGTACTGTGACTTTGCAGCGTTTAACACCAAAGAATGTTTTTTTGACCAATTGTAAATGTTTTCAAGGTCATAATTTACTTTTTGGGCAGCGTCAGCAGCATCATTTGGAGGAAAAGAAATATACAACTGCGTGTCATCGGCATATAAGTGAAAATTACAGAATTTAATATTAGGAGCTTTTATTTATCATCAAACTTTAGTTTTAACCAATACAGATAATATCTCTGTACAACTACCTAGGTACATACATAAGTGAATCAAGAGTACCTATGTCCGATTATTTTTAGTGATACAATGACGATAGATCAAGAATAATATTCTTGTATTGTTATAATGTCATATCTATCAGTAGATAGGTAGGTACTTATATAAAAGGCTAAATATTCATAGTAAAAACGATATCTATATAATATTTGTTTTGATAATTTATAAACATTGATTTAGTGGAAGATTAACATATTAAAATTCTTAGATGACATTAATATCGCACGTTGTAAATTATCTAAAAATGCAGGTCTTAGTATTAAACATATGCGGTAAATTATTAAAATGACATCTGAAACTTGCAAGAAACAGCACCGAATTAAGGCATTATAAAATCCATACAGATACATAATAATACTTACATATTTTATTTTACTAAATCATTTCAATTCATTTTATACAAATAACGACAAAACAAAAACTTTAACTTATATCCATAGGTGGATGTAAACGAATTGATTATTGGCTGGTTGGTTTAAAGAAACTGCCTAATGACAATAAGCCTGCCAGCGTATGTACAATATACAATGTGTCTCAAAAGAAAGTTTATATTTGTATTCAGAGCGTTATGTGAAGACGTTAGACGACTTCTTGGTGCCTAAACTGCAAAACTTTCCTGGCTATAACCAAAGAACATGGTTCCAGCAGGACGGAGCAACGTCACACACGTCCAATACATCTCTGCCACGAGTTCGTGAAATTTTCCCAGGCAAATTGATCTCCAGGAGAGGTGACATAAATTGACCTCCACGTAGTCCTAATTTAACCCCTATGGACTTTTTCCTATGGGGTTATCTTAAATCTAAAGTTTACGCCAATAAACCGACTTCCCTGGCGCATTTGAAAGAAAATATCCGTCACGAAATGGTAGCCATCACTGAGTCCACCTGCCGAGCCGTCATTTTAAGTAATTTTACTGTTCGATTAAATGAGTGCTGCGAACGCTAGGGTCTACATTTGGACGATATTATTTTTAAGAAATTAATTCCCAAATTGTGAACTTTAATAATTAATAAACATTTTTTCGATAAACGGCTTACTTTTTTTTAAATCGATCCACTAAAATATAAACTTTTTTGAGACACCCTGTACTATGAAAAAAAATATATTAAACTAGCGGACCCGACAGACGTTGTTCGGCCCGAACCATGGCTTGTCTGCTATTAGCTGGTTCAGCAATCATGAAAATAACCACACACCATGGGATATTGGGGCCGTTCTTCTATGATTGGAGATATTCTTCTTTTCCCTCCAGAGGGCGATCGACTAATGCCTCAATTCAGTTATGTCAATACCCAGACCAAACTACGGAACATATCTTATGGAAATGTTGCCAGCCAATGGTGTCCTCTTACTGATCAGCCCTTTCAAGGTTCCATTGGTAATGCGGATTTTGTGATCTCGCAGACCAATTAAAAACTTCTGCCATGTAAACGGCGCCTTACTATTGGAAGTTTCCCATTGAATTGATTTTTTCCAGAAATCTTGCTAACACCTCTTATACTCTTATATATTTAAAAATCTGAAGTCAGTGAAAATCTTCATCTTCAATCTTCTATTAACATTCGTCGGTTGTTTTTTTGCGCTATGGTGCCGAGATTGCTATTCTAGAGGACTCCATGAAATACTCGTACTATGCATTTTTTTATTTCACAGCGTTAAGAGCTTAGCGTTCTGTGAAAGAGCCGTACAGTTCCGACTGTAGAGCGGGAAGTGGTGAGAGTAGCGAAGTGATTGGATTGAAACCCAGGTCGATTGAAATTCTGTCAGTCTACCGCAATTATCGTTCAATCAATACATCTGTTTTTTTTTTTGCAAATCTCCACATACTATAAGTTTATTGAATAAAACTTTCAGTTTATAATACCTAAGTATACCTACTATTAAGGTTTGAATAAATTGAAAATGTTAAATAATTATTTCCAAGAGAATTCAAAATTCAAGAAAGTCGTGTTTTTCTTTCTAAACGTAGATCCCAATTTCTATAACCTTACTTTGTACACTCGAATCCGATCGCAATTTCGAATTTTCATTTAGAACTTTTTTTTCTTATCCAACTGTCGATTTGTTTAAGAGAACTTCGTTTTCTTAACCTATCGACAAAGTATCAAGCCAGGATACGCGAGATTTGTATGCAGGCTCTATATTTTTCACGGTTTTTCCAACTTTGAAGTAAAAAACAAGAACTTAGAGGCTTTGCACCATATATGTTCTACATATATACCTACGGATTTACTCGGAATTCGGAGTAGAACATTTAGTGTGTCTGCCCCCCCCCCCTTTACAACTTTTGATCCTTTGATCCGCTCAATTAACAGAGCTAAAAATTTCAATATATATTAATAGTTATAGACCTACAAAACTTTTGAAAAAATTAATCAAAATTTTGAATTTTTGTTTCGGTCAGGGGTTATTAACTTTTGAATTTTTACTCTTTATTTTTTCATATATCTCAAAAACCATAAAAGCTAGAATGCTGATCATTGATATAAATATACACAAATAAAAAATACATATTTTGAAAAAAAAATCCAGAGTTTCACAAACATTTTTTTATGATAAATTTATGCGTTTAACTGCCTATATTTCCAAAGTTTTTAAAATTTAAAAAAATCACCCTAACTAGATAATTTAATTTTCTATAAAAAATATTTACATTGTAGTATAATATCTTAAATTTTTTTAACAATTTTTATAAAAAATTGAATTTAGTGACGACATCGTTTCATACAATTTGTAAGGCAGTAAACACAATATATATCACTCAATAGTTTGATACCTACCTACGTATACTTAATCTACAAATATACACCATGCTTTTTTCATATTCTGGGTAGGAAAAACAGACTGACCTCCATACTATCCTATCCTGACATATATACCTACATTTTATATATAGAAAACAAAATATCTTAAAATATTTACCTATTAATTTGTGCTTAAGTGTTTGTAGTTTTGTACGTATTCTTCAATTATGGATACTATCGCCATCGACAGTTGGATCTCATGTGTTACATGCAACTAGTAAAATAGTAGAATATATATTTAACAATTTAAAGTAGGTACTATTTTTTCTCCTAACTTGAATATAAACCTGTTTTGACTTTTAGTTTAGGTAGGTACCTCATCAAAATAATGCTTTTATTTAATAATTTGATTAAAACAAGATCTCTGTTTAATCTTAAAAAATAAATAAATATTAGGTACATTTAAAGGTAGATAATATCTTTGTATAATATTTGATCCTGTTGAGCTGTAAAATAATAAATAAATTTTAGATACAAGTAGGTACACTACAAATACTATGTATTAGGTAAATATATGATTCATGGCCAATGCAACCGCAAAATTTAATTTTGGGGCAAGTCTGGTCCAACCGGCGAAATCGAAACCCTCGTGATTACCCATATCATGGATATACCTAATTATCATATGGAGTTCTATGACATCTGAAGATATTACTCCATAAAACTCCATATAATACCTAATTATATCCATGATATGGGTAATCACAAGGGTTTTGATTTCGCCGATTGGACCAGACTTGCCCCCATTATTTATGACTTACGTAGGTACCTACATATTATTTGAATTTTATTTTGTTATGCTTCTCGGGCAACTCAATAGGAACTACATACTTACCTACATAATAATATGTGAATTGGATGTTTAGGTATCGTCTCATAGGTACAGTTAAAAACACAATTAGTAACTATGTTTCCACCGGGAAAATTAGAAAAAATCAAAGTAACTAAAAAATATTTAAATTTATAATACATTATATTATTAGGTGAACTAGGTAGGTACTACAGTTTTTTATAGTAGGTATATTTTAATCGAAAATGCATTATTGAAAACACTAATGATGAGGATTTTTTAAGGCGCTATTTCATGATTGAGGATCATTCCAAAGTCATAAGCCTTTTATGTACTAATCAAGAATTTAAAAAAATATTGGATGCTAATCATATTACAAAAAATGCGTAGGTATCACTAATATTATCAAATTCCAATTAAGTTAATACTTAATCTCATGAATATACCTAAATATGCCTATTATTATAAAAAAATAATTATATCTACATGTACTTTAATAATATTATCTTATTGTTTTTTTAACTAAAGGCAAAAGACGTAGAATAAATAATATTTCAAATAAATATTTTTAAATTGTTTTCGTTTTCTGCTTCAATCGTGACAGTACCTATATCCTACCGAACAATGGAAAATAAAAAATAATAAAGAAGTGTTGCGTTATTTACAAAATATAAGATAGATCTATGAAAAAATATCGAGTACCGTACCTAGGTATTTCACATACGAATCAGTTAAAATTATATTATGAAAACTTCATGTCTTTATTATAAAAATCGTAAGATGGTAATACGTAACATACCATCATCTGCAATTAATAAAATATATATTAGGAATCTTTTTTCTCGTTTCTAATTATTTTTCAGACAAGTTTTATTTATTTATTTAACACTTCATTGTACCTACATAACTTATTTGCCAGTACAAATGGCGGACTTATTGCCTAGTAGCTATTTCTTCCAGACAACCATCTGTTTATTTATTCATATACCTATGTACTTATAATTATGTATATGTGAATACATAGGAATATAATATATCTAGATTATTATTGTAGGTACGCATCTTTGTTTTGCGATTTAGTTTTATTATATTTTATAGGGCGCAAATAATAATTACCTAAACAAAGTTATTTATTTTATGACGCAATGTAGATAAAATATAGTTTTACCTTATCTACAATCTTGTGATAATAGTAGGTAACTTTATCAGTAAGTACAAATCATATAAAAGTAAAAAAATCACTTCATAACACTCGTCAATGACTTTAAAGTGTAGATATTCCATCATTGGATTAGTACCTATAGTTTCATAATCAACGAGAAAGATGAATTTTCAAATGTTATCTTTCACATCAATATTCCTCGTGTTGTGTATCACATTGAGTGCTAATGGCCATGGTATGGTTTTAGATCCTATCAACAGAGCATCGAGATGGAGGATTGATCCAAATGCTCCCATTAATTATGATGACAATAGTTTGTTCTGCGGTGGTCAATCTGTAAGTTTATTTGTTTTTGTTAGTTAATTTCATAATAATTCACTTTTGACTCATTAAAGAAACACTCATTTGTATTCGAATACCTTGCTATCCTGAATTATATTTAATTGGCATCGATTTATTACCATTAATGTATTTCTAATTAGGTAATGTTAGAGTTATCAACAAATGTCACCAAAAATCATGCGGGCTGCGCAAATCCATTTTGTTTGCTTAGTTGGTAGATTATGCGCAAACGGGACCTCCACTCAAATGTCAAATTATTTGCCGATGCCTATGTTTATTTTTCAATTATATGATTGATATTTTGTTTTTATAATATGCAGATAAACGTGTGTATTATTTTATACAAATCTGGCCATAAACACAAGAAAACAATATGTAGGTATAGGTAATTGGTATAAAAATCTAATTTTCGTTGGGATATCAATTTCAAGTGTCATGCAAAATCATAACACATCTTGTTTGAACCTTTGTATTTTACAAAATTTCATATTCCCGCGATCTGCACTTCTTCAAATCTAAACTATAATAGCTATAATGTTTATATTGTATGTGTTTCTATCACTAATTTAAATTTTCTAGGTCTTTATTTAGTTCTATTTTCAATATTGTCTTTAATCTAAATTAATTCATATTATTTTACCATATTATAGCTTCCAAAAGTATATTTCACATATAAAATATTACCTACACCAGCATCGCAGCATTTAACCATTATGTTGAACCTACTACCTACCTACTATCCGTAGGTATTATACGCTCTTTGCCTACTATAAGATTCAACATATTATATTATCAACATAACGAGTAGGTAATAATTATCTATTGGTATTTCAAGAACTTAAGTTCTTAGGTTTAGTTAGTCCCGAATTTGATATATGTACCTACCTGCCTACTCGTAATAATTAAAAAATCAATACTTAATCCTACTTCAGAAATCACATACTTAGATACTATTATCTATAGATTAGAAAAATACAAGACGAAAATACATTGATATGGTATGTTTAGGATTATTTATCAACTCATTGTTCTTTTTGCTCGGACACCACAGCTACCAGTAGGTATCTACCTATATCCACGATATAAATTTATAATACTGCTAGATGATATTCATAAAATTAAGAATTACTTTTCACCAATTGCTTGTGCACACTGGTCTCGAATTATAAAATAATTACAAAAAATAAAGTACTTTATTTAATACTGCATAACTAATTCAAATCATCATAGTATATACAGGTTCCACCGAACTTCTTGACCCTTTTCGCCATAGAGAGGGGCGGTGTGCTAATATTATATGTATCTACCAACCAACCAAAAACACACAAATTAGGGATCTGCGCACCCACGTGAAGGAGTTCAAGTTGTTTTACGATAGCTATACCTACCTATATTGTCGTTGGTGTTGATTTTCAAAATTATCGATCGTCCAATTGTTTAGATTACAATTGCACTCGAATGCTATTTTCCACAATCTTATTTTCACATTGTTATATTTTTAATTACCTACTATCAAATTATTTGTTGGCATATTTCAATTCAATTATACAACATCAAACATTCAACCCGTTTTTCTCTGCCATATGTATGTACACAAATAATATTAAAAAACAGAATTTTATTTATTATTTAACTTTTATTTCAATTGTGCGTAAAAACGATAAACACTGCACGTCACTGATATCAGATTTGAGTACAATAATATAAATTTCGTCTCAATACCTAGATACTATCGCACGCACCATAATTCGTATTATAAATTTTACTACTAATTTATTTTTGTAAACTAATTGCATGTGACACATGAGATCCATCTGTCGATGGCGTTAGTATGCATAAGTATATACCAAACAATAAACCCTTTAATCAAGATTATTAAATATTTTAAGATATTTTATTTTCTATTATACAAAACATGTATATCAGGACAGGAGAGTTAGGAGGTCAGTCCTTTTTTCCTGCCCCGAATATATAAACAGCTTGATAGTAGGTATGTATGTATATAAAGTATCAAACTATTGAGAGTCCCCGTAGATATTTGGTTTATTGCCATACAAATTGTATGAAACTATCTCGTCACTAAATTCAAATTTTACAAAAAAATCTTAAAAAAAAGTTTGAGATGTAGTTACTACTATATAATGCATTTTGTATTAGGAAATTAAATTAAACCCTTTAATCCAAATTTCTTAGCGTCTAAGTGTGTTTTGACAAAGTTCAAAATAACATGAAAAATGTAGGCCTAGCCATACAAAATCTCACGGAGATATAAATTATCTTTAACAAATCTAAAGTTGGACTATATTTACTGAACATATAGGTATCTAACTGTATAGCGAATATTTCTCGAACATATAACTATAATATATTAACATATAACTATATTGTAAGTAATATATTCTATAATAACCACTTACTTAAAGTTCAATATTCAATAACCATTCTAACTAATGTCATAATATGTCCCTCACGAGGTAAAGAGGTAACGATGAGTGAATATTTTCACTATTAAACGCATATTCATACCAAGTGCATTCATTTAAAAGCTTCTTAAATTCGTCTTTTGAATATCACATTTTAAAAGAGATCATTTTTCTGAATGGGTGTATTAAGTATAAATTTTATTCTGTTATTGATGGTAAAATAATATATGCCGCGTTATTTAACTTTCTTTCGTTCATCGTGTGTTCTGTATCAAATAATTTTATATTATTTTCTTATACATAAAAATATAGAAAGTATAAGATATACATCCTACGCTAAATCACCATACTTTAGTTTTCTATTTTTATTTAATCAAAAAAATTTTTTTTATAGGATTAGTTGCTACTAGGTATACCTTTTTGAAGGAAAATATGATAAAAAAACACCAATATATAGTATTACATCGACAGTATAGTAATCGCTAATAATTAAAAATAAATAATTTTATAATATTTTACGAGACAGCAATATTCTTGCATGAAGTCTTGCAAGACTCTTGGTCTTGTAAAGACTGATCTTGGCACCACTACCATTATTTAAAAAAATTCAAATTTTTACAATTTTTTTTTGCGTATATGCAATTAAAAAATTATTCGATTTATTTCAATTACTTTTTAATATACAATGTTTTATGCATTTTTTAAACACGATTTTTGATTAAACGCGCACGCAATAATGTCACATTCTGGAGACGTACAATATTAACAGTCTCAAAGATCCAGAATGAAATCATAATTAAAACTGTGTCTCCACCGGGAACCGAACCCGAGACCTTTAGATGAACAGTCAGGTACCTAACCAACAGAGCCACAAAGGCCGACATCTATGAAGATTATAGTTGAATACATCAATTATATTATTAACTTCCTATTCGAATTATGACAATTAAAAATTGTGCAAAGGAAATCAATATTATAATATCTATAATATTAGAAAACTTAGTGAATAATAATATATCGCGGTAGATATTTTGAAATTTCCTGTATATTTAAAATGATTTGTACACGTTTAGGTACCTATCTCTTACTTATTTTATCTTATCAAATAATAAAAAATGGTAATTAATTGGTAGATAGGTAAATTTTACATGTAATGATGATAAACAAAAAATGCAATACAAATTTAAAACACAAATTAATGAAGATACCCTAATTCCGAAATAATTTATAGAATTTTAAAAGATATGCATGTACAGTGTACAAACTTACTGTACAATACTGACATATTATAGGTAGGTACATATAATTAACAGTTAGGTAGGTACCTATACTTGTCCATAACGCCGTTTATCTATTGGACCTTAGGTACTAACTACATAATATGTACCTACTTACTTAAAAGCTACTTACAATTTTGATTATAATTCGATACTAACCCACTTTTTAACATACAAAAACTGAGTAAGAGTGAGCGTCGAATTGAAAAGTGTAGGTAAATAGCAACGTCAAAATAAAACATTATGTATGGCTGGTTTTTTGATATTTTCTTTCTTATTGAATATAGGTAGGTATGCAAAATATGGATATAGATGGGTGGATGGGATGGATATAGGAAGCTATAGATGGGATGGATATAAGAAGCTATAGATGGGTGGTGGCAGAACGGTTAGCGCACTGCAGATTCGTAATCCAGTGGTCGCGAGTTCGAATCCTGCCACAACCAATTTCGTTCACCTATAGCACAAGCATTAATGCTTAGTTTAGGGAATGTATGAGGACTTGTTTCAAGGACATATTAATTTAAAAAGAAAAATAAAACAAAGAAATAATATTGAACTCAATAAAAGAGAACTATTAGATAATACATGCATAATGTTAGTTTCGAAGTTTGGCGCAAGGTATTTTATGATCAGATCCGGACTAACCTAAAAGCTAGATAGCCTTCAGTCTAGGGCCTCAAGATCTATAAGGAAACCTTATCAGACTTGTATGTGAAATTAATAATAGTTTAGAGAATGTATGAGGAAGTATTTTTACTTGTTTCAAGGACATATTCATTATTTTTAAAAAAATTCTTAAAAAGTTAAATAAAAATATTCAAGTATTTGGTTGATATTAGGTTCAATGGGATCTAAATGATGGCAAATGTGGATTTTGCGGTGACAACTACCATGACCCGGTACCCAGAACTAATGAACTTCATGGAGTATTTGGACAGGGGACAATTGTTAAGAGGTAAAGTTGTTATTAGTTAAGAAAGTTGTTTCAAGACTTCACAAAATTTTAAATTGAATTATGAAAAATCAAATCAATACGTTATGGATACCTAATTATTATCTAGTGTTTAGCAAATGCAAAGACCAATTATGTTGGTTTTAGATTAGGATTACTAAGTCGATTTACAAAAACTTGAAATTATTTTAAAAATACTATTTATTTTTAAATTGATACGTGAATATTTTGATAAAAGTTTTTTCTTCCGGTTCAAGCAATACCTACTTGTCTTCTAGTAAGTATTGGTTCAAGTGCATGTTCGTCCTTGAAAAATCGTATCCTCCGATGAATCTTGAAGAATAATTAATATAACTCCTGCATTCATGCAATTTTCATTTATTTTATGAAGGAATATAAATATAGATACCTGCATACAACTTCAGTATTTTTCAACGTGGAAGGAATAAGTCCTCGCAGGCTACACTTGCCAATAAAACAAGATGTACCTACTTTAAGTCTATTAATTTAAATATTATTTTATTAATAGAATATTCGCCGTGGGGCGGTTTGCACATATACCAAAGAGCAAAAAGACACAAATTTGCGATCTGCGCATTCACGTCAAGCGTTCAAGTTTTTCCACAACTATAATATTGTTTTTTTTTTAAAGATATGTTGATTGCATAAATTAAGGCGTTATATATTTGTCTCTATTCCCTTTATTTATATAACCATGTATTTTGTATAATTTGCGCTTTTTTTGTATAATTTGTGTTTTTTCATTTCGTTTTGAGTAGGTACTTGTTGAATATATATAACCATAATTTTCGTATAATTTGCGCTTTTCTGTAATTGGACTTATCCCTGTATTATGTTTGTATTGTTACTTATTGTATGTGTAGTCTGTTGAAAAGCCAAATAAATAAAAAATAATAATAAAATCATGATAAGATACCTATAACATTCAGAAAAATACGTTCATATTTTATTCCAGATATACTTTTAAGATTTTTTTTAAGATTTATTTTTTAATTTTTTCAGCTATGCACCTGGATCAATAATGCAAGCACAAGTGTTAGTCACATCCAACCATAGAGGATATTTCGTGTTCAAGCTGTGTAATCTAGACAGATATAATAATGAAGAGAGTGAAGAATGCTTTGATGACATAACTCTGTCACAAACCAACGGCAATGTGAAATTCGAGATAGGTGAAGAAGTAGGATTATACAATATAACATTACAAATCCCCAATGAACTTAAATGTAATCACTGCGTTTTGCAATGGACATGGAACACAGGTAAGAACAGTTATAGGTTATCTAAAAATTTATACAACCTTGAGGGAATTATATACAGCTTCAACATATAAATAATTAAATACAAGGAATATCTACCAAAATCAAAGATTAGAGAATTTGTTAGGATTGGCACTACAATAAGCACAACATTTTTATTTGGTAGGATTGGCACTAAAATAAGCACAACATTTTTTGTTAGGTAGGATTGGCACTAAAATAAGCACAATATTGTTTGTTAGGTAGGATTGGCAATAAAATAAGCACAACATTTTTTGTTAGGTAGGATTGGCACTAACATAAGCACAACATTTCTTGTTAGGTAGGATTGGCACTAAAATAAGCACATAATTTTTTATTAGGTAAGATTGGCACTAAAATAAGCATAACATTTTTTGTTTGGTACGATTGGCACTAAAATAAGCACAACATTTTTGGTAGGTAGGATTGGCACTAAATAAGCATAACATTTTTTGTTTGGTAGGATTGGCACTACAATAAGTATAAAAATGTTAATGATGCTTATCTGTATTCTATTCATTCCTCCAAGATACGGAAGGAGATTAATACCATCACTCAAATTCTATGTTATGGATTTTGAAAATGAGTTATTTTTTCTTATACTGAAAAGGATATGGATGTAATGAATTGAAAAAAGGATATGGATGTTATGAAAATGAGTTATTTTTTCTTATATTAAAAAGCATATGGATGTAATGAATTGAAAAAAATATATGAATAAGTAGCATAAACCTGCTATTGTACATGTACTTAAAATAAATAAATAAAAATAAAGACAATAGCCCAAATAATAACACCATACTACCCAATGGTACAATATCTATGTATCTAGTGTACCTAACAGGTTTACCTGGGCAGGTAAACCTGTTAGTTTTACATATAAGTACAACTGCACAGTTTTATTACATACACATTGCGGTTTACCTGTACAGGTGACAGAAACAGGTATACCGTTATGTGTATGGCCAGCATTATGAACACTAATTTTCTATTGTCAAATATGGAATAACTAATTTTGTGTTACATTATAATCAAATTACTTATTTTCTAATATAAATTTTTCTACCAGTTTCAAAACTGACTGCTTCCTCATCAGGCTAATTAACAACTTGTTATAAGACGACTTATTTCAAAAACCGCCAAATAAAACTATCATATTATTTCAGGTAATTCATGGGGAGTATGTGAAGATGGTACAGGAGCTATAGGCTGTGGTGAACAAGAAAACTTCAGAACTTGTTCTGACATATCTATTGTGTAGATTTGTTGGAAAAAAAAACAAATGAATACAAAACCCAAATCATTTTGTTATGAACATGAATGTAGAATCAACAGTGAAAACCGTAGATTATGACTATAATCCTTTTTGAAAAGGTGTTTGTTTTAAACACTCATATGAAGCAATTTCCTAATAAAAACACTTGATACACTACAAAATGCTTAATATACAAATGCATTTTTTTTGTTGAATTTATAAGATAATCAGATTAATTTGTTGATAATTCAATATAATAACAATTTAAAACAAGTCTTTTTTTATTAATGAGATCAGAACTCTTTTATTATTTTGACTTCTTTTCTCCCATCCTTCAAGATCCAATTTGTGCCAACTCTTTCATGGTTGACCCCCACACTAGCTTACCTTATAAGCCTTTAATACTAGCTTCACCAGAATTTCCAAAACCATAACACATAAGGATTTATTTACATCATAATCACATTGTCAACAAAAAACTATGTATATTAAAACAAGTAAATGAATTTAGATGAGTCGATGGCAGAGTGGTTAGCACGCTGGCTTTGTAATCTAGTGGTCCCAAGTTCGAATCCTGCCTCGACCGATTTCGTTCACCTATAGCACAAGCATTTATGCTTAGTTTAGGGAATGTAGGAAGATGTATATGCACTTGTTTAAACAAGGACATATTCATTAAAAAATAAATGAGGTCGCCCTGTTCGAAGTTTTCTTCACATATTAAATTTGTAGGTAATTGATTTTTCACTACCATACTTTAAATTATTCATTTGATAAATTATTCTTAATTTTAAATTAATTCATAGTTAAATGGTGTTTTTACATTTAAAACATGTAAAAACAGTAAAATATCATTGTCGCATCTAACTGAATAAATTTAAAATTATATTATAATTCAGTCTGAAACGCATAGCTTTGTATACTATGTATGAAATACAAAATTGTTCATTTTATCAAAATATCAAACGAATTAAGCTGGAAATAGTTTCAACATCCATTGTCATCGGGAATACACAAATTCTGAAAATATCAGAGCTCTAACTGGTCTGGAAATTAATTAAAAATCGATAAAAAATTCCAGTACAGACAGACAGATAAGTGAAGTTAAAGAAATGGGTGTATAAATACATTTCAGGAAACAAAAGAATTATATTTGAATTTAATAAGATGTGATGTACAATTATCAAAATTCTATTTCTTACCATCCCAAGATTTACTCACAAAACATAGTATTTATAGTTAGCAAATAAGTCTTTTATGATAACTGTTATAAAAGTTGTACACACAGAGCAAGGACTGATAGTAAAATATTTAAGATTGTTGTTGTTTGAAGATTTGAAGTACTTGTAATGTCGTCTAAAATTGCTTTTTATCAGTAAAAACTTGTTTTAAACTATTACTATTATGCCAATTTCCAATTAAGTGTCGGAAAAATCAAATATAATAATTTAATTTAATTTTTTAATTTATAATTAATTTATATAATAATTTATAATAATTTAATTTTTTAATTTATAATATATTATAAATTATGGAACTTTATTATGCCCGTAACTTTTTTAATAATTAACACCTTAAAATATATATTATCTTATTTATTACAAAATAATTCATATAAAGCTTGATTTAAAGCTAATTTTCATTAGCATGGAAAATCAAACATTATATGGAAAATTTTCAAAACCATGTTTTACACTAAGTTATACTTAAAAATATATTTTCTCCGTATAAATACGTACTGCTAACTTTTACGTAAACAGATATTTGCGTACAAAAAGTACACTTTTTTGTCAGATCTATTTTTGGAAATTTAGTATGAAAAACTTAATTGTATAATAATTCTACACAATACAATTAAGTTTAAGGTTTTCATATTAAATTTAAAAAAAAATAGATCTGACAAATTGTATAATAATTCTACAGCCCTGGAAATTTTTGAGAGGAAGGTGCTGAGAAGGATCTACAGCCCGACTTGTGACAATGGAGAATGGCATATCAGGCACAACCACGAATTGTATGATCTGTACAAGGAGCTTACCATACTGACAGAAATAAGAATAGGAAGACTCAGATGGGCTGGACACGTCCAAAGAATGAGCGAGGAGGACGTTCCAAGACGAATCATGAATGGTGCACCGGGGGGACGAAGAAAAGTTGGAAGGCCGAAGCTTCGATGGCTGGACGGAGTGGTGAAGGATGCAAACAGCATCGGCGTCCATAACTGGCGTAATGCGTCGCAGGATCGACAGTCATGGAGACGGGCTCTGCAGGAGGCCAAGACCCGATCTGGGTTGTGGAGCCATAGATGATGATGATGATGATAATAATTCTACATTTTTATATTTTTTTTTGTGTGACACTGTCTTGTATACTGGTGCAGGTACGCACGTAAATTACATTATTGCTTTATTACTTTAGATTTACAGCATATATTGCCCTTTAGAAACAAAAAACATGTGGCGAGGCTATACCTACCCCACAATGGAAACATCATTAGTCGGATAGTCTCGCATCTCATTCACATTAACGAAGATGGCCGAAGGACATCAGTTCCTGAACCGAATACGCAGCACGATTCGCCATTCGCTCATCAACCGACAGAACGACAGCAGTGTCTATTCTTTAACTATACATTACCTTACATCCCACTACTATACATCTTGTATACTTGCTTCGTTGGATATTCATACTTTATATACCAATTCTAATTTCATTGTGTGTACTTAAAGATTATTAAATTCATAGGACAGTAACGCTACGTCTTACGTAGGCGATTCAAAGCGAACGCGATTGCGAAGCGATGCGGTGCGGATACAAGCGAATTCAATGCGATGCAGTGCGATGCGGCGGCTCTGTCCTACGTGTGCGCGAATCGTTCCCTCTGCCGCCAGCTACTATCATGGATGTACGTATATAAAATACTCAAGAAGTATGTACGGCAGAGAAGTGAAACTAATATTGTGTACTTAGAGAGGCATATTTATGGGGGATATCACGATTTGTATGAAGAATTACGTGATCTTGAATTTATAAATGAGACTGAATTTACATCTTTCCGGGAAACATCAAAATTTGACATTCGTGCAAGCGAGAGAAAACTTTGTGTATTTTGAACAACATCCTATTGTAAAATAGCAATAATAAATAAATGTGTTTACTTGTAGTCCCATTTATTTTTGCCAAATCCTAAAATTCGCGGTTCGATAATAATTTGTCCCATAATATGGGACGTTCATGAACAGAAATTAAAATTTCTGTTTCTGACATGTCAAAAAACAATGGCACCGCTATCAATTCGTGAGAAAATATCAAACCAACTGATCGCGTTCGCTTCGCATCGCGCCGCGCCGCATCGAGACCAACTTGCGGTCGGTAACGTAGGACACTTCCATAGTTACCGACTGTTTGTTATTTTCGCGCCGCGCCTCTTCGCATTCGCTTTGAATCGCCTGTAGGACGTCGCGTAAGAAATACATTTGAAGAAAAAAATACATGCACAAATAGTTAATATGAATTTATTATATTGAAAAACACAATTAACATCAATAACAATTATTTGTTAAAAGAAACACAATAAAAATAAAGTATCTGATTATGAAACATCATTTCTATATAATAATATTCTTCAAAACATATATTATATTATATGCTAAATAGCAAATATATTGAGAGGTTTCATTATTACATTATAATTAATTTCAACATTAAAACATACGGAATGACAAAGTTAACATTAAATTAATAGGAAACAACTCACTGCCTTTGTGAATATAAAAATAAAAGAAATAAAAACTTAATTCTTGATAAGACATGTTCTTATGTACAAAATATTATCAAAATAAACAGTACATAATTTTAATATTAGAAATGCACAGATTTAAATTTAATTATAATAATAATAATATCATAACTTAAAAACACTACAAAAAATAAACAATGTAAATTTTACAACACAAACATAAAAAAACAAAAAACAATGGGAAAATTTTAAAATTTGTAATTGAATTTCATCTGGAACAAATACCTGACATTGACCTGAGCCACATCATACACAATATATCTGAACAAAAGGGTTAAGGAAAAAAACTTGATAAACAACAATATAGGTATGTAAAAATTATTACAATATATTCTTTTTCAAGTCACCACAACTCAAACCAACAGTAGACATCTCCAAAAGTTCAGAAAATTATTCAGAAGTTTAATTCGCCCAACCAGCATTCGTATCATCAACCAAATTGAATGTGTGATCTCAATATATAAATAAACCTATTTCTAGTGTATAAGAAAAAGACACTACTCTATATTTACTAGTTGATAAGGGCCCAATCAGACGAAACGGTCGTCCTATTATAAGGAAAATATACATGTAGAACCATAATCAATTTTGTTTGATTAAAAAATACCTAGTATAATGAAGTTCTACAAATACACCGTTAGTATTCTTCTTCTTCTTCTTTCATTAGGCCCAGGGCCTGTTTTATCCTGCATTTTCAGCCTCCTGTGATGTGGACTGCGCATTTTCAGCCTCCTGTGATGTGGACTGCTGTGGACGTTAGTATTGACAATTTAAAAAATATTGTTTAGACTTTTCTTTAATTCGGAGCTCACTGTTTGTAAATAAATTTTATTACATCAAAAATATACCTGTAAATGTGGTCAGTTTATTTCTAAACCAACCAATGTTTCAACATAGAAAGTAGAAACATAAATCAAACCAATGATCACTATTATAGTAGTCAACTAAAATATGGAATCGAAAACTCTCCTATACCTTCAGAATTAATTTGTTGGTGTATGACCGACTGATTATATACATTATCTTTTTACCATTTGGCAATGTGCTATGTAATGTCAGAGCAATAGAGCTGACCAATTAGAGAAGACCGACTGTCAATAGTGAGGTATGGAGACAGGGTCCACAGCCAGCTTTAGCACCAATGAAGATGAACATTTTGACACAAATTGCAAGAAAATGAAATACAATATCAAACCAAGAAAAGGATACTCGTTGTACAACAATGATGACTGAACAGGTTTAGTGATGGGAGTTCCAAGAGGAACTATAGTGCCGCAGTCCAATACCAAATTTTGATTGTGATCAGGTTCTGTCCTACCAATTCCCTTAACAGAATGCTTTCCAGGAGGTAATTTGGTAACAAATTCTGCATGGGTCAATTCATGCCTGTAAATAATAATACATAGTTATAAAATTATATGTATATATTCAGTCAGTAATATTCTTATGTTCATGCTTTATAATTACTTTATTTTATTTGAGTCGTTTTTTTTTTATTTATTCTTTGGTTCTTAATGTATGTACTTGTACGTGTTTAATTTACCTTTCTTATGTGTTTCTATTTTTTGTATTATCTGCTAACGTTGACATGTACAGATGTTATAAATGTTTATAAATTGTGTTTCTTTGGTTAAGTTTATGCTGTGTTATCTAATATGTTATTTTGTAAAAGGCTTTAAACCGTGAATGTCTCAATAAATAAACTCTTGGATTCATAAAGAATGAAAATCGTCAAATACTTTCTATCAATAAAAATATCAAAACATGATGATTGCAATCATTCCCTGTCAATCTCAAATTTTAAATTAATGTTCTGATAGGTTACACTGTTATTATTTGTATTTGCTTATATAGTCCTGCGACTATGATCAATCACCGTGTCTCCATAGGATAGGTAGAGAGAATCAAACGACACACTTTTTTTTTTAAAATATCCATAATAATTATTCATGTATGGTCAACTATTATTTAAGATCCTTATATTTATTTAATTCAAATAATATGCATGCCATACTTTTCTCGATCGAACAGGCCTCAAAACTCCCATCATTCATTTTCTGTTCCATCATTACTATGTGGCAAAACTTTCTCATTATGTGAATTATAAATAGGTTTACAGAATGTATACTAGGTTTATTTTCATAATATTTTTAAGTGCATGGTGTAAGTAATGTAATGCCCTCAATAAAGCCCAAAACATAAAAATCAACCTAGATCAGGGGTCGGCAACCTGCGGCTCTTTGGATGTGAAGCTGTAGCTCATTAGTTCCTTACGCAAATATTATTTATTTTATCAATAAAAACATTTAAAAATCGTTCTGAAGCGATTAACGACAGCCACATGTACTCGCTTTTCACCGCACCCCTCTTCCGTGACACGTGTCGTCACTGTCGTTAGTCCATCGGAAGCTCTCAAATGACGCCATTGTCGGATGTTAAAATAACACATTATGAGCCAAATTAATCCAAACTTTCTAAAACCATGCAAAGCCAACGCTCCCATTGAATTTCTTTGCTCAAATGTATGTTATTGTTTTTTTTTATATTAAGTACAAGTTACATTTTTTAGTAAAGTTTACATTTTCTACTTGAATAACCATGCAAAGCCATCGCTCCCATTGAATTTATTTACTCAATTGTTTGTTATTGAAGTACAAGTTAATGTTGTAATTAAATGTTTAATTGTATTAATTTTTTACTTAAATAATAAGTAATTATCTAATAATGCCATATATACATTAATCTAATTGGTTGTGAAAAACACTACTTATATATGAATAAATAGATTAGTTTTTTTTTATCAAAAAACTTTATTTATGCGAGTACTATTATGGCAAGTACTATATGTGGCAAGAAAAAAATTTGTGGCTCATTAAAAACTTTTAAATTTTGTAAATTGTATTTTATTACTATTCCGACTCAAAAGGTTGCCGACCCCTGACCTAGGTAATCAATATTGATAAAACCAATATATATGTAGTGAATAGTTTCCATCAAACTTCTTGAGCCTTTTGGCCCTGGAGGGGGGGCGATTTGCGTGGTGACAGGAAAGTTATTCGAAAAACAATTATTCGAATGCTCAATTTTACGAAAATCAATTTTACGAATGGCAATTATTCGAATCACATTTTTTCGAAAAACAATTTTCCGAACACACAATTATCAGAATTTACAATTGTTCAAATTTTTATGACGTGATATTGGTAATATTGTGAAAGGAATAAACCATAGATTTTTATTATAATATACTAGATGTCGTAGTTAGCAAATTTTGTATGAATCGAAAACAAATGACTCACTTTTTGCACGGAGTACTACATCTACATAGTATATTATGTATAATAAAAATCTATGGAATAAACAACATGGCGACGCACCGCGCTGTCAGATATCCTAGGATGTACACCTATTTTTTAAACCTAAACCTACAAAACTTTGGTAAAAATAGGTTGGTTAGGTTTGTTTGTAGTCATAATTGCGACTGGCGTGAGCCAGTTGCATTATATATTTAAAAAAGTAACTATAATATTAAAATAAAATAACTAAATTGGTGTGAATACTAGATAAACATAAACTGGTGTACAAACTAGGCTATCCCGCGCTGTCAAACATCAGTTATTAAAAATGTGCAAACATACTTAGGTACCCAACAATAATTCAACAAGTAATAATAGTCTTCATCGAATATATTTTACTGGCAACAAATATGTCAAAGGAGGCAAAATAATGACACAAAAATATATTAAATTCGGTTAATTGGTTTTCCAACAAATGTTAGTTCGAATAATTTGCTTTCGGACAATTGTCATTCTGATAATTGATTTTCGAAAAATTGTTATTCGTACAATTGCGCATTCGAACAATTGTGTTTCGAAGAATTTTCATGTAATCGATTAGCGTATATACCATCCAAGCACAAATATGCGCTCTGCGCATCCACCCGACTGGCTGGAGTTGTTTTACGATAACTATATATATCTTTTTTTTTGTAACCCATCCAGAGACCTTCTCACGTCGACTCAACAGTAGTCCATTGTGATAATCTGCCTGCTAGATGTCATTCCATAGTCCTATCTCCTGGAAGAACTGTAAAATCCTTTGTGGATCGGTATCTCTGATTTGCTTTTGATCAGCAATATGCAAACCTATTTTTTTTACTCTTGTTTGCATTAGTGGGCCACATTCTGTAAGCAGATGCATCGGCGTTTCATGTTCATCCATGCAGAACCTGCATAGGTACATTTCCGATAAATTCATCGTGCATAGATGTTTATTGAGTCTACAGTGACCAGTTAAGATTCTAGTAAGAATCCTAAGGTTATTCCTGCTCATTGTTAGGATCCGCTTAGAGTGTGTTGAAGAGAATCCTGAAATGAGTGCTTTTGAATGTCTTTGTCCTGGGGTAGATAACCAGAGTTCAGTGGCATTGTCAAGCATTCTTTGGTAAAGTGTTGATTTAACAATACTATTAGCTAGGAGACAGTGAGGCTCCGGCCCATAGGTAGCTGTGTCCGCTCCCCTATTTGCCAGAGCATCAGCTTCCTCGTTACCTTTATAATTGGAGTGTCCAGGTACCCATCTTAATATGATTTTGTTACCATAGTTTACTGATAAAGTCTTCAGCGCTTCAATGCAGTCTAGTACTGTTGATGAAGTTATATATATTTACCTATTAACTATATATTTACTTATTTAGTAGTTTATTCCTGGTCAAAACACACTTGTTTATACCTATATATTCAGAATTTATGTATAAAATGACTAATACTCACATATTTCCTAAAGCTACTTCACAAAGCAATAAAACACCAATATTATTTTCTTTATTGGTAGAACAATAATTAGCAGACTTGGAGACCATATCTGCAAAGTAAATTCCTTTCCCGAACATATAACCTGTTACAGGCGCTTCGGGAGGAGCAATACGCAAACCTACAAAAAGAATAATCATTGCTTAAAAAACATGTAAATATCATCAACTGATTATTGTATGTTTACACTAATATTCTACTTGTGGTCTTCCTAAATGAAGGATGTCCATAAGAATTCTATTATTTTCCAATACCACTCAGGTTAGGCCTACTTCTATCAGTGAAGCTTGATAGAACTATTGAATAGTCATAATAGACAAATTTCTGAGACACCTGAACTCTCTGGCTTAAAGAAACAATGTTCACAGAATGTGGCATATTTATATTATCCAATGGTAGTAAGTTTTAATTAAATAAATGTAACCTTGTGACAATATGCCGGCAAAATTGGTCACACGTGATCCGTGCCATAAAAGTCTGCGATTAGGTAACTTCTTAAATGGTTTAAATCTTTTATCCTCTCCTTCTCGGGCTACCTTAAATAGCTGGAAATAAAAATTATAAAAAATTATTATCAAAACAAATAGAAAAAAAATCAGATAGACTTTATTGGAGGATTGATATTACGACTTTCATAGCAAGAGATAATTAAAACCATAGAACTTGCGTATATGATTGTCCGGTTTTTTAAAATTGCACTTTATGGTAATGTTGGTACAACTGTCAGTCAGTCAAATTAACTGAATAATTTTGTCATATTGCCAAATTAATTCCAATAATCTCATATTCAAAAACAAATAAGAAATTGTAAAAGAAAACAATCTAGTTTTATATTACAAAATGAAACATGTCTTTTATAATTATTTTAAACAAATCACACTTTAACAATTTGTGCAGATTTATCAGAAGTAACTTTTACATGAATTGCAAAAGAAAAAAATCCTGTTTTGAATATCCTGTTTTTGATGCATAACAACACCAAATGCAATCATGACTATGTAAATTCACTTTTAAGTGAAACATACATAAACATACCAAATAATGAAATATAAAAATATTTACAAAAAAAGAAAACATAATATAAATGAAAAATTGTCATGAATTCAAACAATGTCAATAATAAGGATGTATCTATTAAGATATTTTTATAAACAGAATATTCAATATGAATGGTGCTATGTAAATCAATATTTTCAGTTTTTTTTTACAAAATACTAGATTATTTTAGTCTTGGTTGCTTAACATATTTTTTTCAAATTGCTTCCAGAATGTAAATATATTTTACGCCCTATGTGAGTGCAGTTATCCAACTGTTGATTTGTTCATTTCTCTAAACTTATAGATACGCAAGATTTGTATGCAGGGTCTATATTTTGACGGTGTTTCCAACTTTGAAGTCCAAAAACACAACTTAGAGGCTTCGCAGCATATATATAAAAGTAAAACGCTGAAAATCGGTACAAATATAGACAAAATCACAAATTTGTTTTTTAAAAAATCACAGAGTTTCTCAAACATTTTTTATTGGGAAAAAAATTATGATAAACTTATGTGTTTAACTGCCTATATTTCCAAAGTTTCAAAAATATCGAAAAAAACCGAAACATCCCAACTAGATCATTTAATTTTCTATAGAAAATATGAACATTTTAGTAGTACAACTCAAACTTGAATTTAATGACTACATCATTTCATACAATTTGTAAGGCAGTATACACTATACCACATTATTACTCTGCACACTACACAATATTTACTGGGACTCAATAGTTTGATACTTAATCTCCAAACATACATACATCCCATCATGCTGCTTTCATATTCTGGGTAGGAATAACATACTGACCTCCATACTATTCTATCCTGACATACATACCTACTTACATGTTTTATATAGAAAACAAAATATGTTAAAATGTTTATAAATTTGTGTGTTTAGTTTGGTACGTATTCTTCAATAAATTATACATAACATCGCAATTGCAAACTGACTTACATTTACAATATCTAAATCATATTGGCCATGCGTTGCTGCATGCGTATTACGAACATATTTCACAGCCATTTCGAAATCGGGGCTTCCGCGATCCACGGGAACTATTTCACTCTTCAGTTGTATGTAGTGAGTGTCCAAGGGACTACCAGTTCCTTCAGAACCTGTAAAAACATTTTAAATGTACAGTGGTACCTCGACATAAGAGTTTAATTCGTTCCGCAACCTTACTCGTATCTTGAATTACTCGTATCTCGAAGCAAATTTCCCCATACAAAACAATTGAACTACCATTCCGTTCCAACCCCCAAAATGTCACCCCAGTTATTTTTGTTACGTGGTTTTGAATAGTAAAAACGTATTTATAAATGACAAATATTTATTGTACAAAAACAAAAAAGAGAATGTAAAGAAATAAATTAGATATCCTCACTGGTCTTTGCCTTTTTCGCTACATTTTTCTCGCTTTCACCTGTAGGCCGTTTAGAAAAAAACATGTCCAAGGAGGTTTGTTTCTTCCTCCCTCTCAGAATGTTCCGGAAATGAGTTAGGCAAGTGTCATTAAAAAGATCAGATGCACGACCTGTTGCAACTTTTTCTGGGTGTTTCTTTTCCACGAACTGTGAAATTCTCTCCCACATTCCTAAGATCTCACTTTTAGAAATAACCTCCTCCTCCTCTGACTCCTCGAAACCAATTTCTTGCATAACCTCCGTATGCTGCTGTGACTAACTCTTGTATCTCCTCAGTCGTCAGTTCCTGGGTGTGCTCCTCGACGAGCTCGTTCACGTCTCTCTCTTCCACCCCTAGACCCATGGATTTCCCCAGAGACACAATCTCCTCTGCTAAACCGAACTCGTATCTCGAATTTCGCTCGTAACTCAAAGCAAAAAATCACTCACTCGCCGGCTCGTATCTCGAAAAACTCGTATGTTGGGTCACTCGTATGTCAAGGTACCACTGTATAGATAACTAACATGTGAAATACTCGTATGTTGGGTCACTCGTATGTCAAGGTACCACTGTATAGATAACTAACATGTGAAATACTCGTATGTTGGGTCACTCGTATGTCAAGGTACCACTGTATAGATAACTAACATGTGAAATACTCGTATGTTGGGTCACTCGTATGTCAAGGTACCACTGTATAGATAACTAACATGTGAAATACTCGTATGTTGGGTCACTCGTATGTCAAGGTACCACTGTATAGATAACTAACATGTGAAATACTCGTATGTTGGGTCACTCGTATGTCAAGGTACCACTGTATAGATAACTAACATGTGAAATACTCGTATGTTGGGTCACTCGTATGTCAAGGTACCACTGTATAGATAACTAACATGTGAAATACTCGTATGTTGGGTCACTCGTATGTCAAGGTACCACTGTATAGATAACTAACATGTGAAATACTCGTATGTTGGGTCACTCGTATGTCAAGGTACCACTGTATAGATAACTAACATGTGAAATACTCGTATGTTGGGTCACTCGTATGTCAAGGTACCACTGTATAGATAACTAACATGTGAAATACTCGTATGTTGGGTCACTCGTATGTCAAGGTACCACTGTATAGATAACTAACATGTGAAATACTCGTATGTTGGGTCACTCGTATGTCAAGGTACCACTGTATAGATAACTAACATGTGAAATAAGGAAAAAGCTAAATAAAACAACTATTCTTTCTGTCTGCACATTAATAGTATCTATCATTGACTGTATAGGAGGTAATAATTCTATATCCCATCATGAAAATGATTTTTTTTATATGGAGTTCTATCTACATCTATTGGACTGATAATACACTACTGATGATAATAATATTAATAAAATTTAATTGGGTATCATAATAAAACCATAATTTTACCAGATTTCAACATATTGTAAGCAATCTCAATTTCAAGTAAGTTATCCAACATCAATGTTTTGGTCTTGATTGTTTCTTCATTGAGCAATGGTGGATTTTCAATTCCAAAATCGTGTGGAATCAGGGTATAGAATCTAAAGAAAACATTTTTTTTTATATAATCACACACATATTTATAATTCAAACATAGACATTGCTACATTATAAATGAGTAAAATGTTAATACAGCAACTTCAATATTCTGATTTTCTTACATTAATAATATCAAGTTTTTCTTTATATTAATTGTATAGTAAAAAATAAATAATACTTACATGGTACATGGTTCAAGACCAAAAACTTAATATTAAATAAGTGGGTTGGGGTTGGCGGTTAAGTCTTCACTACATTTTAATATTATTAACAGAACATTACAGAATATAATAATGTAGAAACATTTTTAAAATATAGTGATGTCTGTAAAACTAAACTCATCTTAAATTAATTTAGTAAATGATAAATACTATAAATATAATAATTACCTATTAGTGGCATCCATGATCTTAACTTGTTTACTTTTATCGTCCGATTTCTTGCTAAAAACTGATTGCAATTCTGTCAAGACTTTATAACCAGCTGTGACTTGTTTACGGGACAATTTACCCAGTGGCATTTTTTCAGTGTCCAACTAAAAATTTATTCAAACCCAAAATTAATTATATTCACAAAGTAATTTCACAACAATATAACAAAAAAAAACAACTGTACCTCAAACTCCAACATGACTTTTTTCATTGTATTTATGTCAAATATCATTTTAAGCAGATGTTGTACGGGTGCTGGAAGTTTACTATTATTGTCATCCAAACTCTTTATTTTTGCGTCTTGAACATCTTCACCATAATCAATGTCAATGGGATACATTTTGCCAGGAACCTGTATGAGATAAAATATATTTGAAGAGTTCAAGGTATCAAATTAAAGCAAATATCAATCAGGATATTATTAAATAAGATAAAATTACAAGAAAGTAAAAATTCATTTATTACCTTTATGAAATCATCCTTGTCAATATCAAAACTATTTTCAGTTTTATCAAAATATAAATCATTAAACTTTTGAAGTGCATCGTGTACGCTTGAGCATGTTTCTGTTTTATTGCCACCAATAGTTGTTCCAATTCTTCCCCAGGATCGGAAAAGCCAATATCTGAAATAATTAAAATGAAGATAAATTAATAAATTTGTACGTCCAATAGATCACCAAAGCTACATACAATTGAAATTATGCTAGCGAGACATGGACATGTAAAAATATGCATTTTGAATTATTATGATGGAAATGAGGTCTCTTAATATACGAGACTGATAAGAGGAAGGAAAAGTTATAAAGATCATATAAATTAAATCTTGATGGATGGGAAAGTAAGAATAAGTCTCCACATTTCAGATACCAACAATTAGCTGAGTTCTTATTACTTTAGCAACAATCACCATTAATGCTTAACAATTTCATTGAGGTCTTGTCATTCCTCATTTTGAGTTTGTATTACTTTAGCAACAATCACCATTAATGCATAACAATTTCATTGAGGTCTTGTCATTTCTCATTTTGAATGTTGTATCAATCCTATGTCTGAAAACCATTTCATTGAAAAATAAATAAGATATGTTAGTGAAGACTACTGATAATATTAAAACAATTTTTTTTGGTGCTGTATTTTCTCTGAATGTGCAAAACTGGATATATAATGTGTTTCCTGAAATAATAATTCAACTATTGCTTTATATATAAATTTTAATAAACTTACGAATTTTTATTATCACCCTGTAATATCTGTAGTTTGTAAAATGAATTCTTCTTTGAGGAAATATCAGTCAAACCTAGTACCACAGAATATTTCAAACCGTTTTGATCCTTGTAAACATGAGCTACGTCATCTAAACCTGAGGCTGGATCAACAGCACTGCCATCTAAAACAAAAATTGCTTATAGTTTTGGTAGATATATCACAACTTTCAAACACAAAATTGACACATGACAGAAGTGACAAACTATTGTTATTTATCTGCAACCTGTATACTTCCCTCATCAGCACTCAATCTGTTCATACAAAAATTATTAACAACATCGATAGACTGCATAAGATTTAAAAAATATGTAAAATATAATATATATCAAATGGCTGTGCTGTGTGTATAAAATACTTATTTTAAAAATACAATAAACATTTTTTTATATACAAAATAATTACCATGTTTTTCGCTTTTAACTTAAAGTAATCAGAAAAATAATAACTAAAAAATTAGATGTCCAATAAAACTGTATATTAACATTTTTCTTAGTAGTGATAGGAATAATATACATATTTACAAAAAATATCTGAAATGTTGATGTTCAGAGCATTGACCCCACATGTAATTGAAATATTTAAGAAAATAATATCTAACCTTTTAGTTTAAGTTTGGTTTTTCCAGAAACCGACTTGGATTTATAAATACTCCCACTCTTGGGAATTGATTTTCCATCAATCACATCTTTTGGAATACGATTAGTTGGCTATAAAATTGAAAAATAAACAACAAACATTAAATCACTCACTATGACATTTTTCAGAAATCACTAGACACAACTTATTTATTAAAAAAAACTGAAACATTCTCAAAATTTAATAGCAGTGTCAAAATTTAATTTTGATGTTTTGATAATTTGTAATTACATTTTAATAGGATAAAGACAAGTATTCACCGACATCTCAAGTCCCAATTGCTAACACAAAATACTAAGGGTCATATTACAAGAGTTATTTGAGAAAAAGGTAAGGTCCCGTACTGCAAGAATACTGCTTACTGTACCTCTACTTTTTCTTACACTATTCTTAAATAACTCCCGTAATATGACCCTTAGTTGTTATTGTATAAAACATTGCTGCGACCAGTACTTGTATATGGTGAATGGAGGAAGGCTGAACCCCAAAGAAAATCCTTGACACACGATGAGACTTAAGCTGAGGTGGATGGACGGTATACATACAGGAGGAGTGCGGGCGATAGACCGGTCTAAATGACGAAAAATTCTGGAGGAGGCCAAGGCTCACAATGGGCTGTACCTAATACGAGTATCCAAGTAAGAAGTTTGGAAATTTACCATTATTGAAAAAAAGTCATTGCCATGGAGAAATTTTCGGTTAATGTACAAAAATATTATTAAATATAATCATTTTACACAGCAATATTTTACAAGACAATTAAAAAGATATATGACTTATTCGAACTATTTTCTAAGTTGTCTAATATTTATAAAAATATTTCAGTATTCAATAAAAATTAAGAATTGCTGGATCCAGGGCGGATCCAGCAATTTTTAAGAAAATCCACAATAATCCTACTGGATCGAAAACGCTGCTGAATTGCAATATCTAATACATACAAACAATGCGGGATAACCAGTGACAGATGTGCGGGTGTGCTATACCTTAATGGGTGGTGAACCTCATTGCTGAACTATGTGAGATGTTAGTTGACTAATAAATATTTTCATTACCCGGCTCTTAAGGGACACCCAAAAATGATAATGGAAGCAAAAAATGGAAGCACTATTCTAAGCATCTATATATTCTATATCTGTAGTAAAACAAAAAGAGAAATATTAAAACAGTAAAATAATAATATTGATTGTATTAATGATCCTTACATCAGATCCCCAAGGTGCTATGTTCTTTTCTTTAATTATATCTATAGATTCTGCAATAGTGCCATCTTTCTTAATCTCGTTCAAGAAAGTATCATCAATCACTTGTATATCCAACTCTTTAACTTGTTCCATTTTACTTGACATTTTGTCTATTTCTGTCTGTTTTGAAACAACAGCTGCCAGACTTTCGTGTATCTTACTGGATACATTCCCTCCCAATTTCAATATATTTATTTTGACCTTTTCTTTTTTTTCTTTGCTACTTATTAATATGAAAAAGTCAAGATTTTTCAATGGTGGAATCGGCCTAGTTGATTCTTTTCTAAAAATGTAAAAAAAATATTCTTCAACAATGGATCAATTGAGATGGAAAAGCAAACTTATAACAATAAATACAGTACAATCTCGTTAATCTGACACTATGGATTATTTAAAAAAAAACGTGGATTTACACACAAATATTAACATTCCAGCAATCCAAATTTTCAGCTAATCTAGCACTATTGTGCCTTCATTGATGTCGGATTAGTAAGATTGTACTTTAATGTGAAAAATATTTAAACAAAATTACTTAATCAATTCAGCTTCTGATTTGATTGTTACAGATGGTTCAATGTCTGGGAATATCCTAGTTTTTGGTTTGAACTTGTAACGAGAGAATGTTGGTTTTTCTTTTAAATCAGAAGGTACCTTGAATGGCACTCTTTCTGGTTCTTTAGTAACAGCTTGACACTTGGTCCATTCAGTTAAGTCTCCTGCAAAGAAATACAAATTATTTTTTAATTCTCCTTATTTAAAACTTTGCCAAATTAAACACTTCACAAATATGTGCTTTAAAGAAATGCCGCCTTTTTGTTTAGTAATGCTCGAATAATTATTAGAGAAAAAAAACTGTGTATTTTATTTGTATTCGACATGTCAAAGGATTTTATTTGGTAAGTAAACAAATAATATATATTTTTTAAATATTATAATAATTATGACTTCTATAATGTTTAGTTAATGAATTTAAATTTTACGCCAATATCATTGATATTCAACGAATAATACCTTATCAAATCTGTTAATATTTTTTGACGCTTTGGGATAGTATAATGTCTGTTATATGAAGGAAAATCTCACTACAGTGAAGCTTTTGAATAAATTAGAGTTACTGAATGAAGATGAGCTGCCTGATTTCATTTTCAGGAATCACAAAATCACCAATTCGACTAAGTAAAATTATAATCAAATTTAGAGTCGAAGCTGGTTTTCTTCACAAATGTGGAACAATGTCTGATTCTGTAATTTTTTTAAGAACGTTCCGGTTTAAATAGGTTCGTTCCTAGTACATTAGGTCCAAGTTGATATTCTATAATGCTGAAATATGAACATTCCAATTTATGAACGTTCTTACGTAAGTTCTAAGTAAGTTACAAATAATTCCCTATTCTATATCCACATTTTAGTCAAAACGTTCTTAATTTTAGTTTACACCTAATTGGACACACTACTTGTTTTGACAGCAGTTCGGAATATTTTAGAAGTTGAAAACATCACTTATGTACGGAAAAAAACAAGTGACTATTGTGAATGGGTGGAAGAGGGATCAGAGATATAAATTCTTCTGAGCATCTTCTGTGGTAGTACCTATTGAATAAAACTCAGAATACCGACCTTGTGTCTGTAGTCTAGTAATTGCAATCCATCAGTCAATGATGGGTCGTCAACCAAACATACAGCAAGTCTTTGTACATCATCAAGGTATTCAGTAAGTAATTAAAAAAAAATTTAAAAAAATTAAAAACCACCTAAAAATGGTTACAAAAATATTAAATAAAACATATTTTCATTATTAATAAATAACTATAATAAATAAATTGTATAAAATATGTGAAAAAATATGATATATCTGGAAAAAAACCTGGGATAGTGAGGGGTACAAAGAATATATAGTTCAGGGATGAATTGATGGTGACAGGAAAATTATTCGAAAAACAATTATTCGAATGCTCAATTTTACAAATGGCAATTATTTGAATCATATTTTTTGGAAAAACAATTTTACGGACACACAATTATCAGAAATTACAATTGTTTGAATTTTTATGATGTCATGTTGGTAGCATTGTGAGAGGAATAAACAACCCCAGGCATGGATATGCCTGGAGTTAGGATGTCTCTGTACCCTGAGGCTGCATCTTTCTGGTTGGCGTCTTTTAGTGCTCGCGTTTGTTTGACAATTCAGTAGTTTTTATTTATCATTTTTCATGCCCACTGTTTCTATTCCTTGTTTGCTGTGTGTTTTTTGTATTTTATTTTCTTTTCATGGGCTTCAATTATCTTTAGAATAAAGCGCAGTACTAAACAAAATTTTTAAGAGTCACCCTCATTTTTCTCTTGTATGTAGCCTGGTGGAAGGCAAGAGGTTTTAGAGTATTCAACAACAATGCAACAAGTAATAATAGTCTACATCGAATATATTTCACTGGCAACAAATATGTCAAAAGGAGGCAACAAATGGCACAAAAATATATTAAATTCGGTCAATTTGGTTTTCTAACAAATGTTAGTTCAAATAATTTGCTTTCGGACAATTGCCATTCTGATGACTGATTTTTGAAAAATGGTTATTCGTATAATTGCGCATTCGAACAATTGTGTTTTGAAGAATTTTCGTGTAATCAAAATTGATTTATACATTATAATCTGATAATAACTTAACTAACACCCACCTGTACACTTGTAGCCATGAGTAACCAGAACTAGTTGACCATCTTTGCATAATTTACATGGTTTCAATGCACCAAATGCCATAATATCAGCAAGACGATCAAGTATCTACAAAAGCAATATATAATTAATTTTACTAACCTTCATATAGAAAGAAGGCTTAAGGTAACATAATATATTTGACTTGTATGTATTTAACATAATATTCTTTGTGATACAACAAATTGCGAAATTGTTTGTATAAATCTCAAAACCCCAAGTGTTAACTAACAGCAAAAAACAACACTTACAAGATCAGTGTAACTTTTGAACTATTGAGTATATTATATCATTGAATACCCTATAAGCAGCTGAATATTTACACAAGTACTGAACATATCAACTCAATTACACGCTTTCTATGAGCTGTCTAGTATAAAAAAAGAGTAAATTATTTCATATAAATACTAAATTAATAAGATAGAAAAATAAAATACCCTATCTTCTCCTTTAGGGACATCTTGGTTATTATACTCCAAACAATGACTCAATTCAGATTTACTGAAATTCTTCTTGAGACTATCCCTGTAATAGGAAATTGTAAATAAAAAAATTAGTAATAACTAGGGGCTATTACTATTAGCCGCTACACGGCAGTTGCGAGATAACCTTATAAAACTACATAAATGTCGTCAAATAGACTATTTAGGACATTACACAACATTTAAAAACTAAATATCTTTGCATGAAAACATTAAAATCAAGTAATAAAACGGTATATTTATAGTAAAAAATGCGGAAATTATAAAAAAAAATATTTTCGACAATGTTTTGAAAGAAATGCGTTATATGAAGTGCGATATCCATTGATAGTTTGAATGTACATTCGAAATATCATTTAGAACAGTACACAACAGTTAAGACTGAATATCTTTTTATAATAATACAATAATAATGATAAATTATACATATATATATAATTAAACAATGCGATTAAACGAAAACATTACCTGTCATCTTTTTGCATATTATTATGACATATTGAAAGCAATGTTGTCAGTATTCAAAATGGATATTCCGCAGATTATTACGGTTAAAATTTATTCTGAATGTTAAAAATTCCTTTTTAAACAATAATATTGTCAATTTATGCAGAAAATACATTTTAAACGATTAATTTGTACTTTTTCGCATCAATTTATTTTTTATTTTAAATAAAAATTTCGAACGCGAAAATTGTTTAAGGAAAAATTATTTCACTGGCGATCCGTTGAAGGACGAAAAAAGATGGCGTACAGTAATTATATTATAGATAATTGAAACATAACTGCTTGACTTGTTGACCTAAGCCTATATTTTTTTTAAATCTGTGTAACAATTAGGTACATATACATCCTCGTACATTCCCTAAACTAAGCATAAATGCTCGTACTATAGGTGAATGGAATCGGTCGTGGCAGGATTCGAACTCGCGACCACTGGATTACTTACCCAGTGCGCTAACCGCTGTGCCACCATCCATCAATATATTTTTCGTATATTTGAACTAGAATTTTTATTTCACATCAGAGGAATATTTCAAGGGGCCACACTCAGCTAAAAGTTGCCTGACATTCGACATGGGTTGTCCATAAAAGTAAACATTATCCCATTTGATAAAACCTATTTATCAGAATATGGACTGAGAATGAATGTTAGTAAATCTAAGATATTGGTATTTGAAAAGACTGAAAGTATAACTGCATGTATGATAAAAGTAGAGAACGAATGGCTAGAACAAGTTGAGGAATATTTATATTTGGGGAGTATGTTTGAACGGAATGGAAGATCCGATAAAGATATTGAAAGAAGAGTAATGGCAGGGAATAGAATAAACGGAGCACTTAGACCAGTAATGTCCGACCCAAGCATCTCAAAGGAAGCCAAAATTGCAATACACAATGCAATTGTGGTGCCTACTTTGACGTATGCAAGTGAAACATGGACCTGGCAAAGAACACATAAGAGTATGTAATAGAACGATATATGATAGAATAAAAAATGAGGACATAAGGAGAGAATGCAAGTTAAAGAAGGATATTATATATGTAAAATGAAAGTGAATGCTTTAAGGTGGTTTGGACATATAGAAAGAATGAACGATGAACGACTGACCAAAAAAATATACATGGGTGCTAGAGATGGAGTGAATAGCAGAGGTCGCCCCAGAAAGGGATGGCATGACCATGTGAATGATATTTTGAAAGAAGGAAACATAAAAAGTTTGAACAATCGACGAGCATGTATGAGACGATGCATGGATGTAAAGGAAGCCAGAAATGTGTGCAAAAATAGAGAAGTATGGCGCTCGGTTCTCTCTGCTTACCCCGTAAGGGACATGGCGTGATGGTATGTATGTATGTGTGTGCGTATGTATGTATGTATTTATCAGAAAATATATTTTTCGGGAATTATATTACTGTTTTTTTTTATTGAGCTGTGATGAATGAAGAAGTGTTGTAGTCTTTGTGACTTTTAACTAACTTTATTTTTATAGTAAAATACCTAAACATGTCATTAAATCTTCCAAAATGGGTGTCTCAGTCCTATTCTTTCCTTCGAGGATTACAACTGTAATTATTTAAGGCTAAAATTGTAAGACAATTTATTGATGATGATATATAATGTAGCAAAGATCTTTAGTCAATATCGCATAGATCTTGTTAGCTGAGAAACAGATACAATTTTTATATCTATTGATAAACATTTAAAAGAAAATATTTTTAATTAAAAATAGTATATTAATAATGCCAACATACCTGAATTTATAAAATAACTTGTTTTGATCTTCAATGTCTTTCTCTTCTTTATTTTTGGCAATTTGTTCTTCTTTATCTTTGGGTTCTTCCTTTAATTTTTTGATAGGAACTTCATCTTTACTTATTGAACTAAATATAAATATAAAAAAAATATACAAAAATACATAGGTACATAAAAAGATAAATTTATGTAAACTAGTTGCATGTACATGAGATCCAGCTGTCATAGTATCCATTGAGTATATATTAAATTTTTATACATAAAAAATATTTTGGGTCCCCGTAGTATGTATTAATATTAAGTAGGTATCTATAACAGTTGGTAAGCTGTTTGATTTCTGTGCGGACGTCCTAGGTTCGATCCCCAGCAGACGAGAAATTATTTAAATTAATTTCTCACGCTAATATTGCTTCTCTGGGCTGGAAACACTGGTAAGTTGGAAGAAATTGCCATATGGCAATAAACTCGCCACTTTCGCAGGGTGAAAGGAAGTGTTTATTATTATTATAAAAGTCCCCGTACATATTGCGTATTGTGGCCATTCAAATTGTATGAAATGAGGTCGTCACTAAATTCAATTTTTACAAGTCTAAGAAGTAGGTAATACCATACATATTATGTCCTATTCTGATTCGTCTAAATTCATACCTCTGAATTTTAGTATACGAAAATCGTCAAAAAGTTACAGTATTTTTACGGGACTCATTACGTCACACTGCGCGAATAAAATCCTTTTATTCACGGTCGCCCATTGGTTATAGACGTTCTTGTACTCTGAAACGAATCAGAATAGGACATAGTATATTTTTCTATAGAAAATTTATCATGTAAATGGGGTGTTTCGTCTTCATTCAACATTTTTTTTTAAATATAAGCAGTTAAGAACAGTAATTAGTCAAAAAATCAATATTTTTTTTTGAGAAACAAAGTTTTCTTCCGCGAATTAAAAGTTGAATGAATAAAAATTACTAACGGAACAGCATTCTTCACAATAATTTTATCTTCTTTGGTAAGACTATTGAATCCAGGCAAAAATTCTCCTCCGGCGAAATACAACATTTTATTGCGGTTTTCAGCAAAGCAATTGACATGATGCCATATGGCTTGTCCACCATATTTTTGCCCTATCTCAGTGTCAAAAAGTTTCTTGCTTATTCGAACTTCTCCCTAAAAAATAAAAATACTGAATAATGTCTAAAACGAACTGAGAATGAATTTTCTTGGTGTTGAATTAAAAATTTCAGTTTAATAAACAATAACAATGTCCTCTGTTTCGTGCATCTACATATGTGACAAAAATTAACATTTATGTAACTTCTAATACATTATACTATGTTTAATAAAATATTCTTGGGATTAAGAAAAAATCTATCTGAGCTGCAGCCTTACTTTCCACAGCAAATCTGATGCAAACGGAGAATAATATGCAGTAGGTAGGTATATATATTATTTAACTATTGAAAACCAATATACATAATACAAACAATAAATGTAAGTAAAAAATACAATAAATAAACCACCTCACTAGACTGAGCCTGTTCCGAGGAGGTAGAAAATTTCTTGTATTACATATCACAGAAAAATCATTTTGAATTTGTTTATTTTTTTTTTTAACATCATACCTTTAATGAAATAAAAATTTAAACTATTGTTAACTGATCATGTTTCCGCAGTATATTATGCCCGTAGTTTTTAATCCATGTTTGTATTGTTTTCTTAAGTTTGAAATGTATCATCAACTGTATGTCCTTCATTTTATTTTAATAGTCGATAGTTTGAATGTACGCAGGTAGGTATGTTCTAAACGAAAATTCAAAATTGGGATCGGATTTGAGTGTACATTAAGACTACCAAGTCTTGCTTAAAAAACAAAATAAAGAAAAGATAAAATAATTATTTACCTTGGTAATTTTTATTTCACAAACTGCACAAGTTGCTCGACTAGACTTAGAATATTCAACAGAGAAATCTTTAAGTGCCGCATTAGAAGTTGAGTCACTCTCATTAGTTCTTTTCTTGCCTTTTCCTTTCTTTGCTTTCTCTACTGGCATCACAACACCGGAAGAACATGTTTCTAAAAAATGTTACTTTGTGTGTTTATATTGTAACTATTATTGCGTGTTTATTTGTTGAAAAAAAATTGCTTTCACTGTCCGAGCATAACAACCAGATATCCTAGCACTTTTTATATTCCTAATTGTAATAATAACTACACTCAGAATGCTTTTGTGTACCGTACTTGCACAGTGTACAATGCTTTCTTTAATACACTCGACATCTCTGCGAGCTCACTCGGTGCGTTTAGGACAGCTGTCTCCTCCTATCTTTCCTAGTACTTTGATTTAATCAGCTGTCTTATTTTAGTTTTTTTTTTATATGTACTGGTAAATCAATTATATATTATTTGTAATTTTTTGTATCAATATTAATTATCCTATTGAATAATGCATGGAGTTTTCACTGGTCCACTAATAAAGCAATGTACATTGTCTGTTTTATAAATTGCGTAGACTGTATATGTAACTCTCTATCGACCAATAAAAATAAAATATAATGCAATTTAAAAAATACACATAAACAATACTGTTCATAATAATAATATCATTAAAAACAAAACCTCGGGTAGTAAATCTCTAGATGATGCATTAAAAGAACAACATTTTAACAGTATTAAAATACACAAACCTATAGATTCCTTTACTCTTTGCTGATCAGCATTTCGAAGGCTATGAAAATTTCCAATATCTGCAACAGTCTTTGGACGTTGTTTCATAAAGAAGCAATTTTCATGGAACCAGTTTGCTTGTTTACCATCAAAAAATGCAGACTGAAATTAAAAAAAATAGTCTATAATGACATTATTCAAAAATATATCGTGCCCTCTATGGCAAACTAGCGAATCTGCAAAAAAGAAATTTTACAGGAGAGCAAAAACAAACTTTGACACTCTGTGAAATCCATTTTATAATGCAGTTAACTTCTTTTCTAAGCTTTGGAAGATGTTACAGATTCAATACTTTGCCAGAGTGTAGCTATTGTGAAAACGATTAAAATGACACCAAAAATGCATTTTTGTCAAAAATGTTAGTTTCGCGAGTTTGCCATAGGAGGGACGATATTATATACATAGTAAAATAGGTATCTATAAACACTAGCTGAAGAATCAAGGATTACTTCTGGCCTTACCGACAGTGTCTGACTTGATTTTCATCTGGGGAACAGTCATCAAGTTCCTAGGGGAAGACCCAAGAACTCGTGGATAAAGCAATTTAGAAGGATCCTGCAGAGTAATGGCCTTGAAGATAGCGAAACCTAGGACTGAGGGAGATACAGCCTAAGAACGACCACCCAACCCTAATAGCTAACCTAGGCGATGAGTTGAGACGGCAGAGAAGACTAGCAATATTGTTGACATACAGAAATTTTTCCAATCAAACAGATATTATGTGAGGAAACAAAATGTAATAAATATACTTCACCCTAAGGCAATATTTTTTTCATTGTAAAATAACAATAAAAAAGAAATTTTTGAAGTAGTTTATGATGTGTGTCCGTTATTTATTGATTAAAGTTTTGTACGTATTATTTTCCATTTTTCAATGCATTTTTGTTTTAAGCCTTTTTTAACTCAAATGGAAGTAAATTGAATACTTTAACTCCGAGAAATTAAAAATGTCTGTCCAAATTTTTAGTTAGTCTAAGAATCTGTATGTTGACTTGTGTAGTCGGTGGTGTAGTTTGGGTTGATTGGAAGCTTTTGAGGTGTTCATATATAGATGAAAGTGTTTTTAGCATATAGCTGTGGTATGCCCAGAATATTAAATTATTATTAGTAATATGTAGTATTCTCTCACTGTGTGACTGGGTAAACTCATAAATTAGGTTTGATTGTAATTTAGGCCCTTCGCACACAAAGATAGGCAAATCTTCAAAACCTGACGACTTTAGTCTCTAAGCGACTACCGCAGTACAAATTCATAGAAGCACGCATCGCCAACATCAGTTGCGCACTACCCGCTAGCCTGAGATGTAGCTACGTTGTGGACACTTCCAAGATGGGGGAGCAATTATTAAACATTAAATTTGTTTCGGAGGTGGAGAAATATCCATGTTTGTTTAATTATAAGCTGAAGGAATATTCCAAAAATAATATTGAGAACAAGCTTGGACAGCAGTAAGAAAGGCCGTTAATTTAACAGGTTGATACATAGACCAACTGATCTACCGCCTCACACACACACATGTAAAAAAAACTTGGCATACATTTGAATTCGAAATTTATACTACACGCGGCTTCTGTACCTTATAATTCTATGGTATTTATACTAGCACTTTCTGGCAGATAAGTACTATTTATTGCTATAATTTAGTAAAACAATTTAATTTTAGAAAAACATCTTTTTTTTAAATTGATTTTTTTTCAAATTCATACTTAAGTTTTTACCATAACGATAAAAATAAGCTTAAAATTCAAGGACATCGCCAAATTCCTGCAGAGGCCTTACAAACTTCTAATTAAGTATATATCGTCATTCCTTCGTGAAAAGTTTTCACGAAATATAGTATGGTTTGACAGAGAAAAAAATCAGAACAAATAAAACACATACTCGCTCTCATATGTACAGCAAATCACTTCAGCAACATAATCTCATGATAATTAAAACATCTAACCTGAACCATTGCCGCAATACGCAAACTTCCCTGCGGAATAGGAGTTTTACAACCTTTGCAATTAGCTCTCCCACTTTTAGCATATTCGGCTTGGAAAGGTAAATCTTCTGCCATTATTGTGACACAAATAAACTAAATGTCCCAAATATTTATAATATCACCCGGCTTTTTGAACTAAATACACAAATATCAGTGACAGGAAAAAACATGAACATTACAAAACGAAAACAAATTCATAGAGAAAAACAATTATTGGCGCGAAATTCATAAGCATTGCAACCAACATATCAAAAATACTCAATAAGGCTTTATTACAATAACAGCATATTATATCTTCTTTTTCTTCTTTGTCCTGGCCTTTTCTTCCCATTATGTGGGGTCGGCCCTCCTCGTCCTCATTCACCAAGTTCTTCTCTCCTGTGCGTTTCCTTCGCGCAAGTCTGCCTCCCGCAACTCTCTTGTGATGGTGGAGTGCCACGTTGTCAGCGGTCTGCCTGGTCTTCTGGCCTGCACTTGGATGTCCATCGCTCTACGTATCATATTGTACGCTCAACAGCATATTATATCAAAAAGACAATTATAACCGAGAGTTTAAATAAATTATTTTCTGGAAATTGAAAATAGTATTGAAAAAGCATGCGCTAACAAATATTTACACTATAAGATTTTTTATGTTTGATACACCGCTTCGCCTTTTTGTGACTCCCATTTGTCTTGCATCACCTATTGTTTCAAAATTGAAATATGAGGGCTATCAATCACCTAAAACCAAGCCGTGGCTACTACACAAACGAAAGATTTTAAATTTAACTATATTATGTTGTATTTGTTGATCTCCTGTGTCTCTCCCAAAAAATATAGTGTTATAAAAGTAAATTATTATTTTTTTGTAGTTGAATACAAATAACATGCTATG
This sequence comes from Molanna angustata, assembly GCA_963576475.1. NCBI lineage: Eukaryota > Metazoa > Arthropoda > Insecta > Trichoptera > Molannidae > Molanna > Molanna angustata. The sequence goes on along the minus strand of OY754964.1, from coordinate 29,409,940 downwards.
GCCATCTAATTAGGAATTCCTGTTTTAAGATAGCCAATATTAATTTATATACATACATTTTATATATCTATAAATAGTAGTATTTTTTACATAATTCAAAAATATTTTGAAAAGGAAAAGAAAACAATGATTATCACACACATAATAATTATAAAACATTGAAATTCATAATAAAATACCGAACAAAACCATTTCTTTCTTAACTCATACCCGATTGATATCTAGAGACGGCGGAGGAGAATATACTCGTCCCACGTTGGGACGCGAAATTGATATCCGAGAAAAGAGGAAGGAGAATATACTCGTCCCACGTTGGGACGCGAAATTGATATCTAGAGAAGGCGGAGAAAATACTCGCCCCACGTTTGGCGCCAATTGACATCTGAAGAGAAGGCGGAGAAAAATACTAGTCCCACGTTGGGACGCGAGATTGATATAAGGAGGCTGGGAAGAAATATATTGGTCCCATGTTGGGACGCGAAATTGATAACTAAAGAAGCTGAAAAGCATAATAAAAATAAACATTAAACTCTGCCCCTGAAAATAAAAATCAAATAAAACATAATCGGCTGCGATGTGCCTGAAAAGACAAATACAGGCATGGTAAAAATAATATATACATAACTGGAAAGATCTTACCAAACTGCTGGTCTCGTAACGGGACTGTAGAGGAAACACTTACACTACATATCACTTTATATTAATTAAAAATAACTTAAAACTATCTTAAATTCACCCCTCGTTGGTTATATGGACCTGAAACACACTTATTCACTATTATGCGATTATTTAAGTTATTTTTATTCTTAAAAGTTATTTTTAATAGTAACTTAAACTATCTTAAATTCACCCCTCGTTGGTTATATGGACCTGAAACACACTTATTCACTATTATGCGATTATTTAAGTTATTTTTATTCTTAAAAGTTATTTTTAATAGTAACTTAAACTATCTTAAATTCACCCCCGATGATTAGATATAAGTTTTAAATAAACACCTAAACAAAACTGTTTTTAATTATTATAGCCATACAATGTTTGATAAAAAAAATGGATCGACCGGCCAAGAATCGACACAAAAAAACAGCTGATAGCTGTCAAACGAAAAATCTGTGTCGACAAATAGACACTTTTGTCAACATTTGATGTGTTACCATAATAATCCTTACTTACGTTCGTAGAAGTTTGTGTGTTGCCATACATTTGTGCTTAGAAATTACTGGGTTGCCATATAAAAAATACTGGGTTGCCATATAAAAAAATAAATCTGTCTGTAGGAATTACAGCTACGAAAAAAATATCTATGAAGTATTTTACCGCGTTATTTGATATACAACTACAATCACAAATCACAATTTGATGGGCAAAAACTTCGCTTTGCACGTTTTTTTGACATTTCTCATTGTGTGCTGATTTTTAGTGAGTATTTATTTTCTTTGAAACAATTAAATAAATTTTTAATACTTTTTTAGTGTCGTAGCTGTAGCTTAATATATTTAAATTACAAAACATAGTAAAATATTCTTATATTTTATTTAAATAAATTCTAACACAAGTTAGTTTCTGGATGATGTGATGTATTTGTTTATTTAATATGTTTTAGCTGAGCTTCATATGCTTTATTGCATCCTTGTGTTGATTTTCCGTATTGCGCTCAACTTGCTATTATTATAATTAAATACTTCTAACATAGAATTACTTCTAATGTGTTTTTTGACAAATGACATTTCTATGAAATACAAAACAAAATCTTTTCAACAAATTTATGAAGCCAAGAAATTTTAATTAAATACACTCTTTAATATCGGGAGTCTAGGGTAATAAGGGATAAACTGAAGTTCAAAATAATAGTCTTTTATTCACACTAAGTGATAAGATGAAACTCATGCGATAATTGGTTACCGAGATAAAGACGGATGTAAATACAAATAAAGTATAACGTTTAGAGATAGAAGAATGAAATGCCTTTTACATCATTTTGTTTTTTATCAATGTTTGTGTCACATGGATTATTTTGAAGAGTTTTTCAAGAAAATCTAATTTTTTCGTGTATAACCTCCCCACCCTAATTCTTTATCTTCTTCTACCTTGACCTCATGACTGAGAATGGCGACTACACCCAATCACCTGTTAAATGGTCTGCTTCCTTGTAGGATACCCTAACAACTAATTTATTTATTTATCGTATGGTCATATTATAAAAGTACATCACATTAATCTGTTCATTAGACACACTACATATAAATTGCACAATATAATTGTTTGTCAGAGTTTAAAATTGAGAGTCTTTATGTATGTTATCGCCGCTTCATTTAGGCACATAAAATCAGATGTTTCACCCACATATGCCCTAAGAGTACACTCGGACACAACATGGCTCAGAGTCTGCCTCTCCGCCCCACAGTCGCACTCGAGAGAATCCAGCCATCCGCATTTAAAAAAGAAATCGGCACATCTGCCGTGTCCAGTGCGGATTCTATTTAGTGCTGTCCATAATTTTCGGGGCTGGTCAAAGCCAGGAGTTTTGTTCGTGATACAAGGCAAACTGCGAGCCGCTGGGCCCTCCAGTTCCAGGAGTCTCCAGTTCCGTAGTTATTGACCTAGTGTTTGAAGATCAGAAGTTAAGGTGGACTCTCCTATCTCGAAGCTACGGTCTTGATATGCAAGTGTCCAGTCATCTCCATAGCCAAATTTGCGTGAAGTTGTTTCAGGCAGATCAGATATATAGAGGCTGAAGAGAAGCGGGGCCAATATTGATCCCTGGGGCAGCCCGTTAGTTAACTTTTTTACTCTGCTTTTAGTATTCCCCATGATTTAGAATCGCAATTATCTTTGCACGTTTCATCTTATCTGGAATATTTCCCGAGGAAAGGATGTTGGAGAAAAATTGTGTCATCCACTTGATGTGGCGTATTTACCACAATGAATCAGGAACTCGGGATGTATTCCATCAAAGCCGGGTGCTTTACCACTTTTTAGTTCTTTTATAGCTTTAATTGTTTCATCTCTGGTAAAAGGATTTGACACTGTGTGTATTGGCTGCAGGACTCTTCTAAGAGATTTGAGTTCTGATTTCACCTTTCTGGTATTGTCTTTATCTTTGGCTATGTGAGAGGCTACTTTATTTGGTGAGATCGGTGGGTTGGACCATGCTTTACGGCTAGATGTTTTATAGTCAAGGGATTCCACAGTTTCAGTCCACTTCTGCCGGCGTGCTGCGTTAAGACTGGTAATGAGTTCGTCAGCGATCTCTCTCTCTCCACTTTGTTTGAATTCTTTGTAGAGTGCCTCACTTTTCTCATTCCATCCTGGAATGTATTCTTTTCTATAACCTCTAGGGATGTGTTTCTTTGCAGCTCCTATAATTTTTTTTTTTTTTTTATTATTATTTATAAAAATGAATATGTCCTTGTTAAACAAGTACATATACATCTTCCTACGTTCCCTAAAATAAGCAAATAAATGCTTGTGCTATAGGTGAACGAAATCGGTCGAGGCAGGATTCGAACTCGCGACCACTGGATTACTAACCCAGCGCGCTAACCGCTCTGCCACCGACCCATCTAAAATTGTACCAACAAATCGATTATAGTTGGAGCCTTTAGGTGGTATCCATCCAAGGCATTTGTCAAGATCAAGAAGGATTTGGAGCTCCCAAAAAATTTGATGACCCAGTGGGGCGAAGAAGTATCAGCTGACCAAAACTGTACTGGTTACGGTCCATTCCCACTTGTTTGTTAGGTGCAACAAAATTTCGGGTGATCTAGTGGCAATACATTTTAAATGGAACTGTTCACACTTACACGATAACGACAAGTGTGAATAGATCCTGACATTTTGTCGGAACAACACACAACAAGTGGAAACGGCGTCTTAGATGGTGCCGCAAAATGGATTTTCCTTTGCTGGGCCAGAGAAACTGGAAAATGGTTGCCAGTGACAGCAAGATGGCGAAATCGTAACACTGTAGATGACGATAATGATAACCCTTCCCACAGTTAATTTGAAAATTCTTGAGATACTTTCAAGTGCATTTTCCATTTAATTTGTTTTATTAACTTTTATTGTTTGAGGTATTAAATTTATAATGAAATGAAATAATGTTATGGATAAAAAGATGAATGTCACTTAAAAAAATATTTTTTTTACAATATGTCAATGTTTTATAATAAATGTAATATACTCTGTAAGTTATATTTTTCCGCTAAAATACATTACCTCTAAAAGACAATTAATTTTTTATTTGTTTTATATCAAAACTCTGTCTTTATAGTTTCGGCCTTATAATTCTAAGCCCCCGATATATAATGTACTATTCTTACCTCTAAACATAGTATAAAATATTCCATGTCAAATGTTATTTCGTACACTTAAGTTTTTTAGAAATAAATATTGCTGCAACTTCCAAGTTTTGTTTTGCCAATTAAATATTCAGTTTTATAATTTAATGAATCATCACCACAAACACTTGTATCATTTCCAAAGTATTTATAAGCCAATATGGCAAAATTTGAAATTGGTATTAGTACAATTGTGTCGGCTTTTGTAACATACCTGGACACAACCATATTAGTACCAATATACATATATTTTTATAACACCACAGTTTTTTTTAATATGTATCATATTTATAATTCTTTGTATTGTGTCTTTACTAAATTTTAAGATATTTTATGTATTCTTTCTATACATAACAGCATTTGTCTGGAATGTCCATTTCATATTTTTGTGTAAAAAGTGGATCGTAATATAAAAATAATACTTAAACAATTTTTTTACTTTGGAAAATTTAAATTATATGGCTTCTCAGGCAACTAACTGGTACTATATTAACTTAACACACACCCAATTTAAATTATATTGCTTCTCAGGCAACTAACTGGTACTATATTAACTTAACACACACCCAATAACAAGTCTCTAAATTTAAATTATATTGCTTCTCAGGCAACAAACTGGTACTATATTAACTTAACACACACCCAATAACATGTCTCTAAATTTAAATTATATTGCTTCTCAGGCAACTAACTGGTACTATATTAACTTAACACACACCCAATTTAAATTATATTGCTTCTCAGGCAACTAACTGGTACTATATTAACTTAACACACACCCAATTTAAATTATATTGCTTCTCAGGCAACTAACTAGTACTATATTAACTTAACACACACCCAATAACAAGTCTCTAAATTTAAATTATATTGCTTCTCAGGCAACTAACTGGTACTATATTAACTTAACACACACCCAATAACAAGTCTCTAAATTTAAATTATATTGCTTCTCAGGCAACTAACTGGTACTATATTAACTTAACACACACCCAATTTAAATTATATTGCTTCTCAGGCAACTAACTGGTACTATATTAACTTAACACACACCCAATTTAAATTATATTGCTTCTCAGGCAACTAACTGGTACTATATTAACTTAACACACACCCAATTTAAATTATATTGCTTCTCAGGCAACTAACTAGTACTATATTAACTTAACACACACCCAATAACAAGTCTCTAAATTTAAATTATATTGCTTCTCAGGCAACTAACTGGTACTATATTAACTTAACACACACCCAATAACAAGTCTCTAAATTTAAATTATATTGCTTCTCAGGCAACTAACTGGTACTATATTAACTTAACACACACCCAATTTAAATTATATTGCTTCTCAGGCAACTAACTGGTACTATATTAACTTAACACACACCCAATAACAAGTCTCTAAATTTAAATTATATTGCTTCTCAGGCAACTAACTGGTACTATATTAACTTAACACACACCCAATAACAAGTCTCTAAATTTAAATTATATTGCTTCTCAGGCAACTAACTGGTACTATATTAACTTAACACACACCCAATAACAAGTCTCTAAATTTAAATTATATTGCTTCTCAGGCAACAAACTGGTACTATATTAACTTAACACACACCCAATAACAAGTCTCTAAATTTAAATTATATTGCTTCTCAGGCAACTAACTGGTACTATATTAACTTAACACACACCCAATAACAAGTCTCTAAATTTAAATTATATTGCTTCTCAGGCAACTAACTAGTACTATATTAACTTAACACACACCCAATAACAAGTCTCTAAATTTAAATTATATTGCTTCTCAGGCAACTAACTGGTACTATATTAACTTAACACACACCCAATTTAAATTATATTGCTTCTCAGGCAACTAACTGGTACTATATTAACTTAACACACACCCAATTTAAATTATATTGCTTCTCAGGCAACTAACTGGTACTATATTAACTTAACACACACCCAATTTAAATTATATTGCTTCTCAGGCAACTAACTGGTACTATATTAACTTAACACACACCCAATAACAAGTCTCTAAATTTAAATTATATTGCTTCTCAGGCAACTAACTGGTACTATATTAACTTAACACACACCCAATTTAAATTATATTGCTTCTCAGGCAACTAACTGGTACTATATTAACTTAACACACACCCAATAACAAGTCTCTAAATTTAAATTATATTTCTTCTCAGGCAACTAACTGGTACTATATTAACTTAACACACACCCAATAACAAGTCTCTAAATTTAAATTATATTTCTTCTCAGGCAACTAACTGGTACTATATTAACTTAACACACACCCAATAACAAGTCTCTAAATTTAAATTATATTGCTTCTCAGGCAACTAACTGGTACTATATTAACTTAACACACACCCAATAACAAGTCTCTAAATTTAAATTATATTTCTTCTCAGGCAACTAACTGGTACTATATTAACTTAACACACACCCAATAACAAGTCTCTAAATTTAAATTATATTGCTTCTCAGGCAACTAACTGGTACTATATTAACTTAACACACACCCAATAACAAGTCTCTAAATTTTAAAGACTTATTTATTGTCACATAAATCCAGACTGACAGTCTCTATCAAAAACTATGTCTCCACCGCGATTGAACCTAAGACCTTTGTCTCAGGAGTGAGATATCCAATTGAGCCATGAAGGCCGACTTGCATAGTAAATATAATCATAAGTGATGTGTTATTGATATATAACTATAGTACTGAAATTAGAGCATGGCTATCAGCAGCAAATAGATGCTATTATGGGCCCGAGGAATGAAATATTTCATTAAATCTTGCTTGCTTTACAAAGCATGTAATTTTAAAAACTTTCGCTAAATATACTATAGGCGTAAGAATGCAAATATTTATCAGAAAAATAATGTTTTCCCAAGATTCAATTACATACATTTTTTGGAATCTTTTGAACGAAGTTTTTGGGAACCCTTTTGGAAGAGACGCCACTGGATATGACGCTTTTGTAGAATGCCTAAATTTGCATACAGAAAAATCCAACACTCTGGATTCCCTTTGAATTTTTACATTTAAAATATCTTTTTATTATTTGATACATATTGATAAATATTTGAGATCAATGCCTAGAATACTCAATAATCTACAAAAAATGGATATGAATATCACTAAGATCTTTTCGTGTTTATTAGTTCGATGAATTTAACCTTTGACCTAATTGATAAAGGACGTGATGCAATTGACTAACTATATTTTATATCAATCAATGGATGTAATGAAAATATTATTTTGCTATCAACGTCAATTAAATGTATAATATTAGTTTTGTACAAAACAACACATCTCTGTACTATCCATACAAAACATTATTAAAAGTTTAAACATCACAGATTTGATATTGAACTGTAAAGGGTAAAAAGTAGGTGTTGTTTAATCAAATAACTGTTAATATCAACAAGTATTTGTGTTAAAGAATGTGATTTCATTTTTATAGTTTTATTTTTAATATCATAAATTTAACTTTCTATAAAATATATTTAATAACATAATCAGTTCAAGGAAATATTTGGCGGTAAAAAGTATTAAAAGTGCTATTTTAATTGGTTATTTATTTTATCATTTTAGAAAATTACTGTAAAATTTCTTGTCTATTAAATGCTTATCCATTAATTTATTATATAAATTGGATGTAATTAGATATTATAAACTAGCTGTTACCACCTATCCTATATATTTTTTTACAAAACTTGATTACACTGACTATGTTTTAATTAAGTTATTTTTGTAAAATATGTTTTATTTCTTATTTTATTTACTTTTTTCAAAAATAATGAATATGTCGTTGAAACTAGTAGGTACATATATATTCCCTAAATTAAGCATATGCTTGTGTTTTATGTGGTTAGTCTATAACTAGTTTTCGTTCAGTAATTTTATGTTCCTACAAAAATAACAAATATATTATCTCTTTGTCATATAGTTTCATTAAAAAGTATTCATCTAAAATATTTGAACATTTAAAAGTAATTTTTAATAAATGTTTTTTTAGGTACAACACAATGACTATTTTACGTCTTTATTCATCGCCGGCATTTAGTGAGCATAAAACTACAGAAATCTTAGGAAAATTAAAAGCTGTCAATGAAAATGTTTTGAGTCTGTCTACTGAGCTTTGTTATCATATTGAATTAAAATCTGGTGTAAAATCATTAAACCAACAACAAATCAATGTTCTTCACTGGCTCTTGTCATCCCCTCTACATTCAAATGCTTTGAAAAATAATTCTGTTTTCAACAACCTTTTGGATTCTCAGGGAATAATAGAATGTGGTCCAAGGTAAGATTATTAACACATTTGTAGCTTTTCATTCCAAGAATGGTGTACATTTATTGAAATATCTTTGTTTATAAGATTCTTTTGCATCTTAGATGTTTATTGTATATTTATGATGCATAATTTATTTTGGTAACCACTCTAAAAAATATGTACACATTTTGTTTTTACATATCTCAGGTAAAATTTTGTTGGATCTTTTTAGGTTTAGCTTTATGTTGTCAATATTTGATGTATTGAGTCAGCAAATGAGATATCAACAAATATCTTGATATATTTCGTTGGAGAAAGGGACAGTTATCGCCTACCAACCAAACAAATATAAAAATACAAATTGGCCCTCTCCATAACCCACGTGATCTTTCAAGATGTTTTTCGATAACTTTTATATTATACTTCTATGTATTTTTACAGGGGGGCCACTCATGGCACGTCTTAATACGTTCTTAGCTTGAATTAATCTTAAAACTGTATAAATCAGTACTCGATTATAATCCAATCTTAATATTTCTCTACATTTAATCACGGAAATTTGTTAATATCAACGTTAACTATGAAATTTTCAATAATTGTTGTATAAATTAATATTTTTATTCTATTAATTTAACCTCAAAGATTTGTAAAATCTGAAGCTGATCTTATTATCAACTTCATGAGTAGCCCTGCTGGTTGTTGTAATGCCACAGATAACGACAATGATATTTTTAAAGATATAATATTGTTCTAATTTCATGTCATAGGTTCAATTATTCTACTGCTGATTCCACAAATGCTGTTCAGATGTGTCTTAATGTTGGTTTAGAAGACATTGTAAGATTAGAAGTTTCCAAAAGATACATTATTTCTCTACAAAATAATGAAAGATTTATTCCACTGTTGATTGATCAACTTTCTTCAGTATTACATGATCGCATGACTCAATGTGTGTATACAAAAGATAATATTCCTAATGCGAGCTTCGATGAAGGCCTCCCTAAAAATTTAGAACCTTGGTTTCATGTTCCAATTATGGAGCAAGGAAAATCAGCTCTACAAGATGTCAATAAAAAACTAGGTAACTTAATTTTGTTTAGTACATATTATAATCTTTTTGAGAATTTTATGTTTCTTTTTTGAGTATTTACTGTATGAAAAACGACTTAAACTTTGAATAATTTTATGGATGCATATACTCAAACATAGCATTTTTTCCGTCAGGAGTGAAAAAAAATCTCATATAAAAATATATTCCCATTACGTTTTTTGAGATATTAAAATATGTCATAAAGGCTTCATAATTATTTTATATTTTTAAATACAAAGTTGTAGAATAATAATTTGTAGCAATGCAAATTTTTTTAACTGGATTAATAATAACTCACTAATGTATTTGTTTTACACAGGTCTCGCATTTGATGATTGGGACATTGATTTTTACACAGATTTATTTAAAAACAAATTGCAAAGAAATCCAACCAGTGTGGAATGTTTTGATTTAGCACAAAGCAACAGTGAACATTCTAGACATTGGTTCTTTAAGGTATTGTAATGATTTGTCTATTATTCGCAACAAGAACTCTGTTTATTGACTTGTCTTCAGCTGCAGTATACTTTCTGTGTGAAACATACTTTTCAAAGTGCTGATATAATTTTTTTTAATATAACGTGGTTCATAAATTTATGTATTAATTTTATAATTATGTAAAAGACCATTTAGGGTGTTTAAAATAAATAAGTAATTGTTTTATAATACATATAGCTTTAATTTTTATTTATTCATGATATTGTATATTGTAGCAATTTGTCAAATATGTATTATAGTTTGTGTCTCGGTGAATATAGACTATACTGGCCCTGCTCTATTATTTAGTGAGTGTTGTCAATGTCCTGATGCTGCTCTGTTTAGTTTTTATCTATTGATTATTGTATCATTTAAAAATATCTTCTTCCGCTAGTGAGTTTAGAAAAAATATATTTCTCCATTCACCGATAATCCTCTTTTATTGCAATATGTGTTTTTTACATTGTTCAAATATAATTTAGAACACTTAATTTTTTTATTTTAACGCTTTATTAATTGTATTTTCTATGTTATTGTTGAATGAATCTATTTTGTTAAATATAAATCTATGTATTATTCAATTTACAGGGTAAATTGGTTATTGACGGTGAAGAATATGATGAATCTCTTATTGATATGATAATGGATACTCAAAAACATTCCAATGACAATAATGTCATTAAATTTGGGGATAATAGCAGGTTTGCACTCTTTTAAATTATGACTATTGTAGGATAATGATACTAATAGTAAACGTTTACATCTGAAAAATAATATATATATATATATATATATATATATATATATATATATATATATATATATATATATATATATATATATATATATATATATATATATATATATATATATATATATATATATATATATATATATATATATATATATATATATATATATATATATATCCCGCAATACTTGTTGCGTCACCTATGTGAAATTCGTATAGGGTTGTTGCGTCCACCAACTTTTCGCGTCCGGTATACGGACGCAAGATAATTTTCACGCCAAAAACTACCATTCTGTTGCTTATACCATAGAGAATCAACTGGCAAAAATTTACATGGAAGCAAAAAAAATATCAAAATATCTTGAAATGAATATTATTAGTTCAACCATTGGCCGCACGGAGATTTATTCAGTGTATATTTTGAAGGTGTATATTTTTACTAAGCCACCGATCGTTTTGCATCCGCGGCAAAATATTACATGTTGACCTTGGCCGCACGGAGATTTGTTCGGAGTATATTTTGAAGGTGATTTATATATATGGCTCCGATCGTCTTGCGTCCGCGCTCAATACTCTTCAACCATGTCTCTGTGACCTTCGCGATAAAATGAATACAATTCAACGCATTTTAAATATTGCCTTGAAAAAGCGCGTACCTACTTACTTTTATTTTTACGACTTCATACAACTGTCGATATATGTATTGATACCTACTCTCTCTCGTGCGCGTACCTACTTACTTTCAGTTTTACAAAGTTCATACTAGGTATATGTTGATTTGATTATTGTTACTTTCTCATGCGCGTACCTACTTACTTTTATTTTTACATAGTACATAAAACTATCAATTTGTTTATTGTTACTCTGATGCGCGTACCTACTTACTTACTATTGCAATGTTAATATTTTTTATAGAAAATTTCCATATATCTCAGAAACCATAAAAGCTAGAACACTGAAAATTGGAATAAACATAGACATATACAAAATCTAAAATGAGTTTTTTCAAAAAAATTCCAGGGTTTCTCAAACATTTTTTGTAAAGAAAAATATTTTTTTATGATAAATTTATGAGTTTAACTGCCTATGTTTCCATTTTTTTGAATATCGAAAAAAACCGAAAAACCCCAACTAGATAATTTAATTTTCCAACTGTCGATTCGTTTATGAGAATTCAATTCTCTGAATGAATCGTCCTTATTAAGCCAAGATGCGTGTACGAAAGAACATTTTTTATGGCGTAGTGGACTTTTTGCATGCTAATAACATCAACTAGAGGCCTCGCAGCATATATGTTCCATTACATGGATTTACTCAGAATACGGAGTAGAACATTTTATGTGAGTTTTGTGTGTCTGTGTGTCCGTCCCCTCTTATAACTTTTGATCCGCTCAATTTACAGAGCCCAAAATTTCAGAATATATAAAAAGTTATAGGCCTACAAAACTTTTATACTTAGAATTTTGAATTTTTGTTTCAGTCAGGGGTTATAAACTTTTGAAATTTTGGTATATTTTTCCATATATCTCAGAAACCATGAAAGCTAGAACGCTGAAAATTGGTATAAATATAGACAAACACAAAATATCAAATGAGTATTTAAAAAAAAATCCAGTGTTTCTCAAACATTTTTTAATAAGAAAAATATTTTTTTATGAAAAATTTATGAGTTTAACTGTCTATATTTCCAAATTTTTTTAAAAACATTGAAAAAACCGAAACACCCCAACTAGATAATTTTATTTTCTATAAAAAATATAACCATTGTATTAGCACATCTCAAATTCTTTTTAACAATTTTTATAAAAATTGAATTTAGTGACGACATTCCTTCATAGAATTTGTATGGCAGTCGCCTACACACAATATCTAAGAAGACTTAATTGTTTGATACTAATCTCCAAACATATGTACATACATACCATCATGCTGTTTTCATATTCTGGGTAGGATCAAAGGACTGACATCCATACTATCCTATCTTGACATACATACATAATTTAACTGTCACAATCCTTTTCCCATCCTTTTTTTTCTCTTCCCTTCCTTTCCCGTCACAGGCAAACATACATCTTAGTTATATTTAAATTAATGATGTTTAAAATGTTTCATATTTAATATCTGTGGACATATGTAATTGGTCTGTTTATTTTTATTTTATAGTGTATTATACTATTTTAGTATTTTAAGACTGTATTTGTCCCTAAATAAATAAATAAATAAATGTGTTGTATAGAAAACCAAATATCTTTAAATATTAAACAATTTATATTTATGGGTTTATAGTTTGATACTTATTCTTCAACTATACATACTATCGCTATCGACAGTTGGATCTCATGTGTTACATGCAACTAATTTTAAAAATCTGTTGGTTAAAAAATCATCTTATTTTATAATAGACGAGTTTTCAATCGAATGTTGATATTCATTTTCGTTCAGTGTTTGAATGTTCATAATATAAAATAGTCGAGGTTTCAATCGTATGTTAATATTGGTTTTCGTTCAGTGTTTTATTTTCTAAATATGTATATCTGTTGATTAAAAAATTAACTTAACATATTGATATTAATTATCTTTCAGTGTAACAGTTATTTTATAAATAAATTTATTTATTTATTTATTTATTTAATATTGCTTCTCGGGCAACTAACAGGTACAATGTCAAATATTAATTTAACACGCACCCAATAACAAGTTGCCACATTTTGGAGACTTACGATATTAATCGTCTCACAGATCCAGACTGAAAACACAATTAAAAACTGTGTCTCCACCGGGAATCGAACCCGGGACCTTTGGCTCAGCAGTCAGATATCTAACCAACTGAGCCACGAAGGCCGACAAATTGTCGTCTATCATTATTTAGAATATGATATTTAATAGTACACAACATTCATTTCGAAATGATTGTTGAATACCTACTATTATTGTTTAATTATTATATTTTTAGTACCTTATGTAAATAAATAAAAAATTAACAAACTCATTCATTTTATTGTTAATCATTGGTATCATACTGTACACTATCATGGATCGATCCTCACTACGTTCCACACAATGTGGGGAAACCATCGGCAGGTGAACGGGTGTGCATTATCCTATAAAAAAGCATGCCATGCGCATTTTTGTCGACACACCGGCATCTTTATTAATATATTTTTTTTTAAATATAAAAAATGAATATGTCCTTGTTAAACAAGTACATATACATCTTCCTACGTTCCCTAAAAAAATCAAATAAATGCATGTGCTATAGGTAAACGAAATCGGTCGAGACAGGATTCGAACTCGCGACCACTGGATTACCAGCCCAGCGCGCTAGCCGCTCTGCCATCGACCCATCCATCCATTAAATTAATATAAATTATATGAGAATATTTTAAAGCTTGGTGACTGTTTATTTTCGATGCCTATAATATATTTTATTAATCTCCAAACATACATACAAACCATGATGCTGTTTTCATATTCCGGGTCGGAGAAAAGGACTGACTTCCATACTGTCCTATCTAACATACATACATACCTACATGTGTTGTATAGAAAACAAAATATCTTAAAATATTCAATAATTTCGATTAATGATTTTATAGTTTGGTACTTCTTATTTTTCAACTATACATACTATCGCTATCGACAATTGGATCTCATGTGTTACATGTAACTAGTTTTATAATAGTCAAGATTTCAATCGAATATTGATTTTCGTTCAGTGTTTTGGTTCTTTAATATTGATTCAACTGTCGATTTGTTCAAAAGAATTTTGTTCTCTTAACATATCGACAATGTTTCAAGCGGATACGCGAGAATTGTATGTAGGGTCTAAATAAAAATATCGAAAAAAGTCGAAATACCCCAACTAGATTATACATATAATTTTCTATAAATAATATTTTTATGTAGTAGTGTATCTGAATTTTTTTTAACAATATTTTATATATATTGAATTTAGTGACGACATTGCTTCATACAATTTGTATGGTACACAATATCTACACAATATACACAATATCTAAGAAGACTCAATAATTTGATACTTCATCTCCAAACATACATACATACATACCATCATGCTGTTTTCATATTCTGGGTAGAAAAAAGGACTGACCTCCATACTGTCCTATCTTGACATACATACCTACATGTGTTGTAAAGATAACAAAATATCTTAAAATATTCTATAATTTCGATTTAAGTGTTTATATTTTGGTACCTACTTATTCTTCAACTATCGCTATCGACAGTTGGATCTCATGTGTTACATGCTACTAGTTTTATTTATTTTAGAACATTTCGTGTGTCTGTGTGTGGTAAAAAATATTTTTTTATTATAAATTTATGTGTTTAACTGCCTATATTTCCAAAGTTTTTAAAATATCGAAAAAAGTCGATTTACCCTAACTAGATAATATAATTTTCTATAAATAATATTAGCATTGTAGTAGTCTATCTTATTTTTTTTTAACAATATTTTATAAATATTGAATTTAGTGACGACATTGCTTCATACAATTTGTATGGCAGTCACCTATACCACGATATCAAAGAAAACTTAATAGTTTGATAATTAATCTCCAAACATACATACATACCATCATGCTGTTTTCATTCTCTGGGTAGGACAAAAGGACTGACCTCCATACTATCCTATCTTGACATACTTACCTACATGTGTTGTATAAAAAAATATCTTAAAATATTCAATAATTTGGATTTATGGGTTTATACATAGAATTATATATAATCTAAGGGTCTATAGTTTGGTACTTATTATTCAACTATACATGCTATCGCTATCGACAGTTGGATCTCATGTGTTACATGCAACTAGTGTTCAAAGAGAATATAACCTACGGATACTAGTGTTAAATAAAAAATCGCGAGTCTCTTGGTCTATCTAATATTTGTATCGACGGCCGCGTATTTGTTCGTGACAAGTTAAGGGTCATTTCATTTACTCCGTATATTATTTAAATCATTGGTTTTCAGTGAATTTTTGAGGAGTGAGTATAATTACTTTACCTTTTTTCAAACCATAGATTGGCCGCGTCCCGGCTTAAATAGAAATTCGTTAGTGGTAAACATAATTTCTACATTTCCGTAAAAGGGATTTAGGCTTGTATTATAGACTTCCCGTTTGTCACGCAGATCAGATAACACATTGATTAGCGATCGTATTACTTAACTCTTGTTACACATTCTCTTTCGAACTCACCACAGTAGGTATCGTGTATTTGCGAAGAAAATAAATAATAATGATACTTTCGAATATTTGTATTATTGCATATGCGCAAACATTGGATTTTTTTCTGTCGGGAGTCAATGATATTTAAGCCCTGTAGGTGCCTTGATTTCCCGGTTCTCCTACAATAAATATTCCAACTTCGTCTCTATTGAGATAATTAAAAATCTGTTAATGATACTTTCAACAAAATTTAAAAATATTACAAACCCGGCAGATGTTGTACTAACTGTGTATAATGGTTGATGTTTATGTAATCCAACTGTCGATTTGTTTAAGAAAATTTATTTATCTAAACATATCGACAGTACTAAGCCAAGATGCGCGTATTAGGAACATTTTGTATACCTACCATAGTGGACTTATTGCATGCAAAAAACACAAACTTAGAGGCTTCGCAGCAAATATCATATTCTATATAATGTCGTCCATCATACCATCATGCTGTTTTCATATTCTGGTTAGAAAAAAGGACTGACCTCCATACTGTCCTATCTAGACATACATACCTACATCTGTTGTATAGAAAACAAAATATCTTAAAATATTCAATAATTTGGATTTATGGGTTTATAGTTTGGTACTTATTCTTCAACTAACATACTATCGTTATCGATAGTTGGATCTCATGTATTACATGCAACTAGTTTCTTATTGTTTTTTTGCGTTTATCTTAATTACATATTTCAACTGTCGATTTGTTTAAGAGAACTTTGTTCTCTTAACATATCGACAATGTTTCAAGCCAGGATACGCGAGAATTGTATGCAGGGTCTACTTTTTTCACGGCTTTTCCAAGTCATAAAACACCAACATAGTGGCTTCACAGCATATATGTTCCATACACGGATTTACTCAGAATTCGGAGTAAAATATTTCGTGTGAGTTTTGTGTGCGTATGCGTGTGCTTGTGCGTGCGTGCATGCGTGCGTGCGTGCGTGCGTGCATGTGTGTGTGTGTGTGAGGGTGTGTGTGTTTGTGTGTCCGTCTCCCCTTATAACTTTTGATCTGCTCAATTTACAGAGCCCAAAACTTCAGAATACATAAATAGTTATAGGCCTACAAAACTTTTATACTCAGAATTTTGAATTTTTGTTTCAGTCAGGGGTTATCAACTTTTGAATTTTTACTTTATTTTTCCATATATCTCAGAAACCATAAAAGCTTGAACGCTGAAAATTGGTACGAACATAGACAAATACAAAATCTCAAACGAGTTTTTTCAAAAAAATTCCAGAGTTTCTCAAACATTTTTTATTAAGAAAAACATTTTTTTAAATTTATGTGTTTAACTGCCTATATTTCATGCCTATATATAATTAGATGAAATTGTCGAATAGCAATGAAATGGCCACATGCACAGGGTGCAAGGAAGTATTTATTATTATTTTTAAATTTTATATATATTTTTTCAATGGCGAGCCTTTGAATTTTGTTTTATTCTATAATTTATTTTGAAAGAAATAATGTTTGGGTACATATTAAATTTATATGATGTACCTAGTACGTAAGTACTTCATCTAATAAATAGTGACATTAAACAAAGTAGGTACCTATGTAGTGTGTTTTATATAATATTTAAATAATGAATTTCCCCAACATTTTTTAACACAAAATTATCTTTTGACTAAATATATTACAACAAAAAAATCAAATAAAAACTTTTGTTATTTGTATAATATACGAGTACTTCAAAATATATAAAAGATTCATAAAATCCTAGATGTTATACTCCCGGTTGATATCTATATGAAAATTTAAATAAAAGTTCAACGCTCTTAAATTTGTGCATGCCTTTCGATTACACGATTGTATAAAACTCTACGATAGAGGAGATCAAATGTTTGTTGGTGTAACATCGTTGAACAAATATTGAGATGGTCTTATGTTATAATAATGTAGTTTTCTTCAAAACTGCGTATAAAAACACCGTCGGACTCAACAGTAAGCTGTCAATAAATTGAACAATAATTCACAATATGTTTCTAAACATCGTAGGTATTTAAAAAAACATAGTTGTTAAATTGATAATATCAGTCCATCGACATTGAAATAAACATCCCTATAATATAGAACGAGCAATTTAATTGATATATTTTTTTTAATATCCTTATTGATATTACAAAAGATGTTTTTAATTTTACTCTGACACTAATGAACATTCGGACAATCTTCACCATCACACCACAGATGTTTGTCATAACATTGTACGTAAGTTAATGTAAAATAATCCTTACAAATAATAAGTAAAATGTTGTTAGTACGCATGTTGATGTTAACTCATTATGGACAGTATTTATGTCTTCAATACGCATGTCTGGAGCAAAGCACGGACCGGGACAGTGTTCTGTCCTTTTCTAACACATACCAATGAAGCGCTATCTGTGTCGCTCACAATCACGGATCGGCAAAATTTCGTATTACTATGAGATAATATGTAGAAAAATTACGTTCATATAAATTATGCACACAATCCTATAATATACGAATTTTGGCGCTATATACAAACACGCATCTACTAACAAAGTTACTAGGTACCATTATAACGTATTTTGGCAAGTGTTTTGAATAAGTTTTTTGGATATAATATATATTTATTAATTTTAGAAGGCAGTGTAGTGCACTTATGTACACACTAAGAAATCGCCTGTGTACAGAAGGCGTAGTAATAAAGCTGGAACAAATGGACGTGAAAACTATATAAAATATACGAAATATATAAAATATCGAAAAATATACACATGGACGCAAGTATGATGTCAATTATGCATAGGAAAGTTTTTAATATACACCGGAAGTAGTAATAAAGATAGAAAAATGGACGTGAAAACTATATGAAGAAATATATAAAATATACAAAAAATATACACCGGACGCAGTAATAAAGATAAAAAAATGGACGTGAAAACTATAGGAAGATATTTGTAAAATATACAAAAAATATACACATGGACGCAAGTATGAAAATGACGTGTCAAACGTACCAAAATAGGATAAAACTGAATATTTATATTTTTCAATTTACAAGAAAAACCTTATGGCTACAATGATTGTGAGCAACAAATAGCTCTAAATTCACTGACATAAACCTAAAATAATAAGTAGAAGTGGTGGACGCCGATCTGTCGGATATTTGGCGGACGCAAAAAATGTAGTGGGATCTATATATATATATATATATATATATATATATATATATATATATATATATATATATATATATATATATATATATATATATATATATATATATATATATATATATATATATATATATATAATAATTTTTAATTTCAGAAAAATAACTCATTTTTTAGCCCATTTAACTTTTTTCTATCAAGATGAAATAAATAGATATATAATTTTGTGATTTTAATAAAATAGGAGTTAATTAATAATTATAAATAAAATAAATAATGTGTTCTTTTTTCCTCATCCTTCTCCTATATTTATTTGGGGTCCGTCTGCTGCTAAAATATTGTCATTTAATAATAACTATAATCAAAAATTTGTTTTTAGTGCTATTCGAGGTTTTACACATAAAGTTTTGAAACCAATGTCTGTATCCAGTCCATCTAAAGTGGTGGAAGAATGTTTAAAAACAGATATTATATTCACTGCAGAGACACACAACATGCCCACAGCTGTGGCTCCTTTTAGTGGTGCCACGACAGGCACTGGTGGAAGAATTAGAGACATCCAGGCTGTTGGGAGAGGAGGATTTACTGTAGCAGCATCCGCTGGATACTCTGTGGGAAATCTCAGAATACCTGGTGACTTTTTCCCTTCATACAAAACTTATCTCATAAACTGTCAGTCTTTATAATTCAGATAGGTGTCAGAGTACTATAGCAAATATCCCATAATTTTTCTTAAATGTGTTTTAATGGATATAATAAGTTAAACAAAGATTGAATTAACTTATTTGTGAAATAGTATTTTATAGATGGATCAGTCAAGTGCGCTGAATCAATAATATTTTGATCACAAAGCACAAGCATTTCCTCAATTAAGGTTGAAAGTGTAATTGTTTTAAGATCATTCTCATTTTTAAGATTTCAAAGAGTTTGGTAAAATAAATATTACTCTTTGCAGTGTTTTTTTTCACATTAGATAACATAGGGTTTTAAAAAAGGTTTATTAAAAAAACATAAGAATTGTTGAACTTATTAAAAATTATTACATCAATTTATTCAGCGTTAGAATAATTTGAATGAATTAGAACACCTATTCCTTGCATCCCATTTTAACACGATTTTTTGTAATAAATGTGGAATACAAGTGAATCTTTACAATATTATAATAATATTTACACTATAACTATTGTTCTTGTGCAATAAAGATTTCTATTTCCTACTTCATATATTCATTAGAATTATTTTTATTTAAACCAAATAAATATGCAGTCATACAAACAAATATTACATCAAATTCAATGTTTAAAACAATATATCATAAACCAATTTTAATTTAATTAACCAATTCAGATTTCAGTTTGCTTTAAAAAATATATTTTTTCTTTTGTATTTTTTGTAATGAAACTGTTTCTTTACAGGTTATGATTTACCTTGGGAAAATAAGGACTGGAAATATCCTGAAAATTTTGCTTCTCCATTGGAAATCATAATTGAAGCCAGTAATGGAGCTTCAGATTATGGAAATAAATTTGGTGAACCAGTGATTGTTGGATTTGTTCAGTCATATGGTTTGTTGAATGCTGATAACATAAGAGAAGAGTTTGTGAAGCCGATAATGTTCAGTGGAGGAATTGGCTATATGCCAGACAATATGATCAAAAAAGAAAAACCTACAGTAGGTGAGATACCTATGTTGTTAAATATTCTGAAAGTTTTAGTACCTACACATATTTTTTACTATGTTTATATGTCATTTATTTATTGAAACCATGAAATTTTTCGGCCCCCTTTACCAAGTTGCAAATATTAACATTTTTTCTCACAGAAAACCGAGTATTCCTGATTTTTTGAATGAAATAAATTTACATACATACTACATAATATAGGCATGTCGGATTACAAGTGGCGTCAGATTAGACAATAGCTGGATTACCCGGGGTCCACTGTATTTTTCTTTCTTTATTATATCTTATGTATTCCTGAATTGACCAATTTTATTTTTATCAATAAAAAAATTGTATTACTTACCTATATTCCCAAATGCAAAGACATTTGAGACGAGATTGGTGTGTGGGGCTACATGCTTTGGCATGCTTCCTTTTTATAAAGTATTGCACACCTGCCGCTGGTTTCCCCACATTTTGGGATATACTGTGATGGTAAATTAATTAATTTGGGCTGTATCTTCTACTTCGATTACTACAGCCCATATCGAGCCTTGGCCTTTTCTGTCATTTGCTGGGACCCTCGAGTTTGGCACATTTATAAGTTGGAATGCATCTCTTAAAATGGGCAGTGTCTTTTATTTTCAGGAAATTTGGTAGTGAAGTTGGGAGGACCTGTGTACCGTATTGGAGTGGGAGGAGGGGCTGCATCGTCAGTTGCTATCCAAGGTGGAGGAGAAGGGGAGGGACGCAGTGCAGCTCTAGATTTTGGTGCGGTACAAAGAGGAGATGCTGAAATGGGCAATCGTTTAAACAGAGTGGTACGAGCTTGTCTCGAGGCTGAACCAAACCCAATTTTGTGTATGTTTATTTTGATTTATTACCAAAATTAAGTACAAAAAGTATTGCTTGGCATGAAATATTTTTATATAAATGATTTTGTATTCATTGGTATAAAAATACAGAGTAGTTAAAATTGTAAAGATGGAAAACCCCAACTACATGAGACTACCAAAGAGATGGAAAGACCATTTCCACCTTCAAAAACAGGTCATGTGACCTAACTTAAGATGAAGAAGATTTTAAAGGATACAAAAAGTATTAAATACAATCATTTTCAAATGTTCCTATTTTTTCATTCATTGTAATTTATTCTTTTTTTTATAATTTTTAGCAATACATGATCAAGGTGCAGGAGGCAACGGTAATGTTCTAAAAGAAATAGTGGAACCTGAAGGTGCAATAATTTATACAAAAGAATTCAAGTTGGGGGACCCAACTATTACTGTAATGGAGCTTTGGGGGGCTGAATACCAAGAAAATAATGCTATTCTTTGTGATAAAGATAGTAAGAATATTCTAGAAGGTAATCTCTAATTTAGTATTTACTGGTTTCTTATTTCACTAAAGATATGACTATCAATATAACTAGAGCTAAATTTTTTTTATATTAGAAATGAAGTTGGAATGTTATAGGAGAACCAGGAAATTGAGTCACCTACATGGCTTATGACCTGTCATCGGTTAGTTTACGTGATCACTAAGCGGTTACACAACGGTCTTTAACTATGCCTTCCTATTGGATTCCCTTATCAAATAAGGTCGTCAGCACTGTAGGTGCCTTGTTTTCCCGGTTCTTCTACAATATTCTAACTTCGTCGCTATTGAGATATTTTTCAAAAAATATAATTGACTCCAAACAGGGAAAGTAATGCAATGTATGTGTATATATTGATATATGCAATCATAAAAGTATTCGAGAGTTGAAAATGTTTTGAGTGTTTGTCAGAATGGTGAGGTTGGAGTCAAAAGACTAGAAGTATATCTTGTATTTTATTGATTGAGAAAGAAAAAAATTACCTCACAGAAGTGTATCACATATATTTCATATTTTATTTATTTCAATTTATAATTATCACTTGCTTCACGAGTTGCAGGATTCCCAAAAGAATATTGTGACATTTGATTTATTTTATTAATTATAGAACTCTTTTTTACTTTGAAGCCACACACCATTGTCATTTAACACTATTAAAATTCTTAACTATAAATTCTGCTGCATTACATTAAAACCATACAAAGTTATATTTCATGAAACTGATGATATTATTTCAGAGATCTGTACACGCGAGCGTTGTCCAATATCTTTTGTCGGTGAAGTAACCGGTGATGGACATGTCAAGCTTGTGGAGGGATTTATGGAAGACAAGAAGAAATATGATTCCAATCAAAATATACCATTTGATCTTAATCTCGAAGCTGTTCTAGGTATATAACATTTTCATATGATTTTTAATTGCAATAATACCCATATGGTTATTTCTGAGTTTCTTTCTATTGATAGTTTATTTCGCTTTGCTATTTTTGAAACTTTGCGCACCCAGTTGGCAGTGATTTTATTTAAAAAATAATAATGCTTCAAGCTTTCATGATGTTGAATAGCCCAATCCACTTTGTTCTCTTATTCTTTTGATTAGAACATTTTTTTAAACTTTAATTTATTATAGGAAACATGCCGAGAAAAAAATTCCATTTATCAAGTGAATCTTCACCATTAAAACCTCTCATCTTACCTTCCTCATTGAGAGTTATTGATGCTTTAGAAAGAGTATTAAGATTGGTATCGGTAGGTAGTAAAAGATATTTAACAAACAAGGTATGTATTGCTTTTTTATTTCTTCCATAAAATTCTCATTTTATTTAATTGTCCTTTAATTAAATCAAATCATGTGGTTTTGCCGTTAGTTATATATTATTTTGTTAACTATATAGAAATATAACAGAGTAAATTATATAATTACATGTTTTCATTAAAGAGATTTAATTTATGTTAATGAGTTTTTACTTAAAATAAAATAATTCAAATGTGTTTTAGGTTGATCGATGTGTTACTGGATTGGTAGCTCAACAGCAGTGTGTAGGACCCCTCCACACTCCTTTAGCAGACTATGCTGTAATAGCTCTGTCTCATTCATCCACCGTTGGTGCTGCTACTTCTATAGGAACACAACCAATCAAAGGTTTAGTCAACCCTGAAGTTGGTGCAAGAATGACTGTGGCAGAAGCGCTGACAAATTTAGTAAGTCAAATATTTTATTTTGTGAATTTACTTCGCAACATCAATTTTGTTAAGGTTGTTTAAAAATCTATTTGAAAAACATCTTATAGAAATATTTTATAATAGATCCATTCATGAAGGTATGATACGTTGTTATTTATGTCTTGATACATACAAGGATAAGATAATAATAATATTTGTAGAAATTTTAAATTTACGAGTAGAATTCATTCATTCATACCATGGCATATTTCGCAATGTGGGGTAAACAGTGACAGGTGTAAAGGTGTGCATTACCTTATATAAAGAAACATGTGTGTATCCCCACACATCAGTCTTGTCTCACCTAAAAAACAATATTCGGAAAGGAAGGTAAAACTTATTACTTCACATTGTGGGATGTTATTTTGCCTTTGGAGTTTTATTGTTGTAAGAATTCATCCAGGAATATTAATGCATATTTTTTTACAAGGTATTTGCAAGTATAACAAGAATAGAAGACATAAAATGTTCAGGTAACTGGATGTGGAGTGGCAAAACAGGCTGTGAAGGAGGAAAATTAGCCAAAGCATGTCGAGCCATGTGCGCAGTGATGGCACAGCTTGGTATAGCTGTTGACGGAGGAAAAGATTCTTTATCAATGGCTGCTCGAGTTGGAAAAGATAAAGGTTACTATTTTATTTTTATTGAGCACATTACATGCATTTTTACAAATGTGTGTACAAGTGGCACAATTATGTAAGTTATGAAAATTATTGTTTCTTGAATAACAATCGTATTTTTTTTTTTTTTGACATGTCTACGTAGGGGACACCAGCTATTAGGATTTGGGTCCATTTTGCTCTTCCGAAGAAGCGCACTACGTAGCGTTGGGAGGGGTTTGCAGTCTAGAAAAGAGTTTATTGATTCGGATTTTAAAAAGACCCGGGTTGTACGAAGGTGGAAACACAGAATTCGGAAGATCGTTCCACAGTCGGGCTTCTGTATTAATAAAGGAGTTCGAGAAGCGACTTGTTCGTATATGTTGAAGGTCCACTGTGAATGGGTGCTGCGATTGAGTAAAGCGAGTGACTCTGTTGCGAGTGGGTGGAGGAGTGACTAAAGATGCAAGTTCTTCTGAGCAATTCCCGTGGTAGTATCTATAAAATAAACTTAAAATACCGACTTTACGTCTGTGTTCTAGTGATTGCAATCCATCAGTCAGTGATGGATCATCAATCAGACGTAAAGCACGCCTTTGGACAGAGTTGAGGGTATTCAGTAGGTATTGGGGGGCGCCACTCCAGAGTTGACTACCATATTCAATAATTGGACGTATTTGCGCTTTGTAGAGTATACACATCTGGGACTTAGTAAAATATCTACGCGCTCTATATAGTACGCTCAATTTTTTGGAGGCGAGTTTCACCTTAGCTTCGATGGAACCCCTGTAGTGTAATTGATTCGTTATAGATACTCCAAGCAGGTTGATAGAGCTGCTGTTAGGTAGGGTGCTTCCGTTGAAAGACACTTGCAATTCATTGGGGTTTCTCTTCGCAGAAATTAGACAGGCTTAGGTTTTTGAGACGTTAAATGAAACAAGATTACTTTCACCCCAGGTGTTGATTGAGTGGAGGTAGCTATTTATTTTTAGATGAAGATCTTTCCGAGCATCTGATATTTCACTCTGTTTAGGAGGTTTGTCAAAAGAGAAATTGTCATGGACTGTGCTGTCATCAGGGTAACAGTGGATGGGGGCGCGTAAGAGCAAGTCATTAATATGTAGGAGGAATAGGGTTGGAGATAGAATGGACCCTTGAGGGACTCCCGCATTGATGGAATGGGGAGAAGAAGAGCAACCGTCCACTACAGTTATGACTTCACGATCTTTCAAAAAATTCGCAATCCAAGTACACAGAGACTGGGGTAGTCCATAAGAAGGGAGTTTCATTAAGAGACCTCGGTGCCAAACCCGATCGAAAGCTTTAGAGATGTCAAGGGCGACAGTTTGAGCTTCTCCAAAGCGTTCCATAACTCGACCCCATACGGATGTCACATACGCGAGTAGGTCGCCACAAGATCGATTTCCACGAAATCCATATTGGCGGTCGCTTAAAATTTTGTTTGCTTCGAGGTATGTGATCAACTTGGTGTTTAGTACCCTTTCCATTATTTTGGAGAGTACAGAAGTAATAGTGATGGGTCGGTAGTTAGATGGGTTGGAGCGATCACCTTTTTTAGGAATTGGGTGGATGACCGCTTTTTTCCAGTCACATGGGACAATACCAGTTTTAAACGAGAGTTTGAAGAGTTTAGTGAGAACTGGGGCTAGTTCGGCGGAGCATTTTTTTAAAACAAGAACTGGAATTCCATCTGGTCCATTAGCTTTGTTAACATCCAACCCTCGGATGGCGAGTAAAACCTCAGAGAAGTTAATTCTTACTTCTTTCATTTTAAAACCACAATGTGGAACTGGTTGAGGAGTTTTTCCACCATCGTTAAGGGTTGAATTATCTGCAAAAAAATTACCGAGAAGATTAGCTTTGTCGGTGGCAGAGTTAGCAATGGATCCGTCATGGTTCGTTAATGGTTGAAATGAAGATGTGCAAAAGTTCTAACCTATGGAGGTTGACAATGACCAGAATCTTCGGCTACCGTTAGGGCATGAGGAGAGTTTTTGACTTATATGTTGGTCATGGAGTTTTTTAGCCTGATTAATGGTATTTTTACATATAATGGTATAGCAATATTTTGAATTTTATGTTTATAGTGAGTTCTCCCGGAACACTTGTTGTATCCACATATGCTCCTTGTCCAGATATCACTGTTAAAGTGGAACCATATCTGAAGAGGGATAACTCGTGCTTGCTTTGGGTCCCCATTTCTCCAGGCAAATACAGGTGAGATGTGATTATAGATCTTTTCTTCACACTTTTTCATTATACACACTCTACCTAGGTCTAAAACGGATTTAAATGTTGGTCCTGTCTCAGTTTTACAGCTTAAATCCAATAAAAATTAGCTTCAACCCTTTCCAATCAATGCAACCCATGGTCATTGTGGTGCTTCTCATTTTAGGATGAATTATTTTTCAGTGTGATTTAGTTTTTTTTAGGTACACGCATGTGTCATGTTTCCTAAAGTTATTTATACCCGCTAACCTGTTGCTGGTTACCACATATTGTGAAATTTACCGCGATGATGGGAATGAATTAGTTTTTAATTTAAAAATGTATTCTTTTTAGACTGGGTGGTACAGCATTAGCTCAGTCTTACCAGCAACAAGGAGCAGATTCTCCAGATTTAGATGATCCTGAACTTTTAAAGAATGTCTTCAATATTACACAATTGCTTATTCGAGGTAATTTTCAAACTGCACCTTATGTTCATATTTTTAAGTGATTATTTATGTCACAGGCAGACCACAATTTCATGAAACATATTTTTTTTTCAGAAAACAAAATTCTTTCTGGTCATGATATAAGTGATGGTGGTCTGATTACATGTCTCCTTGAAATGGCCTTTGGTGGATTGAGAGGAATCGAAGTGGGTCTAGATATTCCAGGCATATCTATGATCGAAGCCCTATTTAACGAAGAACTTGGGCTTGTGTTGGAAATTAGCCCCAATGATGTTGAGTATTGTGTAAATCATTATAATAAACAGAAAGTACAAACAGTGAAAATTGGATTTAGTTCTAGTACTGGCATGAAAGCACCCATCAAAGTTATATTCAACCAAAAAATAGTTCTCAATAACACATTATATGAGTTATTGAAAATATGGGAAGAAACTAGTTACCGTTTGGAACTATTTCAATGTAATTCAAAGTGTGTTGAAGAAGAATGGAAAGGTAATTATTATTCGTACAATATTTTATTATGTATCCATTCTTTAAATGTTAAGATTGATTGATTTATAATATCTCTAATAGATAAATTTGAAAATAAGGCTCTTACAGAACTAATGTTAATTAACTATGTATTTGCAAAATATTCAACATTGAGTTCCATTGTCAATCCTTTTTTTAAGACTGAGAAATTGCATGAAAATGACCACCTTGGTGCAGTTGGTAAGCCGTTTGGTTTCTATGCGGGCATCCTGGGTTCGATCCCCAGCTAAGGAGAAATTTATTTAAATTAATTTCTCTAATGCTAATATTGCTTCTCTGGGCTGGAAACACTGGTTAGATGGAAGAAAATTTATTTCAAAGTAGAAGTATAACAAAGTTTTTGGTTTTATTTTCAAAAATGAACTTCTATTAACCTATACAAAATTACTCACAAAAAGTTTGAAGAATTACTACATGTGATCCTTTGTTTTAGGTTTGGAATATAGAAAAGGTCCTAAGTATAGTGTTTCATTTGAGCCTGAAATTGCTCTTATGCAGTCATCTAGTCCTGTACGAGTTGCTGTTATTCGCGAAGAAGGTATTGTTTTGAGTTTTAACTTTACCCGTTAACTGTATATTTATATAAAAAAAAATGTTCATTTTTCTACATAGATGTAAGGTTTTTACATAAATATGTTATCTTATTTTTTAGGTTCAAATGGTGATCGAGAAATGATAGCATCATTAATGAAAGCATCTTTTGAAGTATGGGATGTTACAATGCACGATTTACAAAATGATCTCATTACTCTAGATCAGTTCCAAGGAGTTGTTTTTCCTGGAGGATTTAGTTATGCTGGTAAATATTGTTCAAATTTTGATGAACTTACCAAATATCCAGTGAATTAAATATCAATGAAATTGAATATAGATAATATTTTTTTCATATTCCTGTTTTTAATTTTCTTAAATTTATATTGTGTTTCTTCAGAAATAACTCCAAATAACCCTCATTTATAACTATCAAATTATATTAATGAGTTACTTGATATATTGGTAAATAATATACAGCAAGAAACAAACATCTTCTCAATTAAACAGAATTAATAACTAACTATTGAGTAAATATTGTCAATTCTTATTCCAGCCAATATTTGTCTTTACTGATGTTAAAAGATAAAAAGGATAATCAATATAAGACCTCTACAAAAAATATATATTTTTTTAAATTATACTTTTATAGATACTTTGGGCTCAGCAAAAGGATGGGCAGCTAGTATATTGTTTAACAAAAAAATTCATGCTCAATTTCATCATTTTGCATTTGTTCGAAATGATACATTTTCTTTGGGAATTTGCAATGGTTGTCAATTGATGGCTCTTTTAAATTGGATAACTCTTCCTAATCAAACCAAAGAGAGCTCTGTTTCCAATATTGTTTTGGATCACAATGAATCAGAAAGGTAAACAAACATATATAATATACATTGCCCTTTCCATTGTTTATATCACCTTATAAATCATGGAATTAGCAGATTTTATTTGTATATTCTTAATCTTAAAATATACATTATTCAAATATAAGATAGCTGCTTCAATAGAATAAATCTGTAAAGTTGTGAAGTTATTTAAAGAAAAAATAGCATTTGGACCACTAATTATAGAGAGAATTACACATAGAATATGAATATTAGATCTGAATATTATTGCTGTGACATTAATTTCATTTTGTATTCTACGTACATCAAGTTACTACTTGGGACCACATATCCTTCAGTGGCGATTTTTATACAAAAAATCTTTACCAAATTTAGAGTTCATTTTTGATACCAACTGACCTTTTACTTCTTGTGTCTAAGATTATCAAGTTTGGAAATGTATAAGCTTCTTACAATGACTGAAGGATTTTGTATTTCTTTAGAGACTCGGGATTTCTTGAACAAATGGTGGATTATCATAATAGCACTGTATATATGTAGATAAACATGAAGTTATTGCCTATCATAATTGCAATAACTTCATTTAAAAATTTGATAATATTATTGGTGGATAAAAAATTTTGATGCTCGATTAAAAACTAAATTCAAAAACATTTATCTCATGTTTATTGGTAGGTAGGCATAGACAGATGATAGAAATACTTTATCTTAGTATATTATGTAAAATTCCCAGGATTGAATGGATTTCTCCCACGGTATATGTAGGTACTGAAATCAGTTACTTTAAAATATTGAAATCACATTATAGTGTCATGATTCCATGATTGCTACAGAAAATTAAAAATGGGATCTTATTCTTAAATATTTTATTTTTGTCTAGATTTGAATGTCGCTGGTCATGTGTATCAGTCAACAAAGGAAAAGGATCATTAGTATGGCTTGAGGGTATGGAATCTTCCCAGCTTGGTATTTGGGTAGCTCACGGTGAGGGAAAGTTTACATTCAAAGAACCCAGCATACTTCAAGGATTGGTGGACAACTCGCAAATTTGTTTGCAGTATGTCGATGATGATGGAGTTCCTACAGAGAAATATCCCATGAATCCAAATGGGAGTCCACGTAAGATTTTATTCACATCCATAAATTACATTTTAATAACTTAATTTTTTTAATGCTGTTTTAATTTATCTTGTATGTCGGCTGTTGGGTTTGTTTACTTACAATATTTGATTCTTTTGTCCCAGGTTCCATCTCTCATTCATGAAAATATTCCAAACATAAGTGAATAAGTCTCCAAAATGTAGATTTTTATTCGATGGATGATAAGATAGTTAATAATATTATTATTGCCTGTTGGTTGCCCAATAAATGATATATTCAATAAAATACTTTTAGTGGAAGTATACATTTGAAAAATTGCAATCATACATAATATAAATGACACCAAATGTATTCAAATGCTGCTACTTTTAAGCGGGTTGCACACCAAAAGCTAAGCTAAGTTAGTTTAGCTTAGCTAACATAGCTGAGGTCATTTTTCATACAAGCTCACATAGTTTGCGGTCTGCACACTTGTATGAAGAACGACTTCAGCTATGGGAGCTAAGCTAAACTAACTTAGTTTAGCATTTGGTCTGCAACCAGCTTTAGGGTAGCCACATACAGTGGAAATTCAGTTTCAGAATTTTGAAGGCAGCAAATCCATACAAAATCGGAGAACTATGTACATATTATAAAGTTCTATGAATATTAAAGAAAATGTTTTTCTAATAAATAATAATAATAAATTTGGATTATTTTTATAGCGCCGTTTTTGTGATAACCTCACCTAAAGGGCGCTATAATAAAGGGCTTAATATATGTATAAGGGCTTTTATTGTCCCACTAATGGTCAATAATATATACCTAATTTAATTTTCAAACATAATCTGACATTTTATGAGAATTCTATTGAGTTATTATACTGTGATATAACTGTCCATTATGTATTTTAGTTGGAATAGCGGGTATATGTTCCATTAACGGAAGGCACTTGGCTATGATGCCTCATCCTGAAAGATGTACACTTCTTTGGCAATGGCCATATCAAACAGATGAATTGAAGTCTAATAACCAAACATCACCCTGGCAAAGAATGTTTTATAATGCCAATTCATGGGCCAAGCAACATAAAAATGATATTTAAGTGATTTCCATAATCATATTTAAAATAAATTTAAGAATTTCTACATTCCTAGTACTATTCAAACTTTATGTATTACATATTGCATTAAAAAAATATGTATATCGGCAATAAAATTTTTAAAATATTATATTTTTATATCAAATACATATTGTTACTTAATCATGAATAAATATATTTTACTGTGTACAAAAAATTGTATATATTTTAATTCTACATTACCAAATGAAACGTCCCCGGGGTGTCCTCAGCCCTAGAGCGGCCGGGGGGGCACGAACGGAGACCCGTGCCCGTCCGGGCTTTGCCCCACCTATAAGTAGGGGAACATATACTAAAAAGGTAGGCAAATCCACCTACCTTACTTTCACTTCTCCGACTCCTTCAGTAATCACAAGCTCAGCACAACGAATGCTCCTCTCCTCTAACTTCATCATCTGCCGGCTCCTTCCTTCGTCATTTGGCCAATGATCGTGTAGTCAAACTCTATGTTGTGTTGTGTGTGTAGTAACCCTTATTGATCCTTTTTATCCCGCGGCTTGAAGAGTTCTTGAACAAGCTGCCTGAAAATAAATTCCGATGGTATATAGAATTCCTATAGTATAGACGCTAAATATAAAATGCTTTAGATTATCAAGCACGACGGGTGATAAATGGTTCTGAGTAAACATCAACGGAATTAACATATAAAATATAAGGAATCATTATAATAGTATCAAGAATTAATATTACCAAGTACGTGCCGAGTTCAGAGTAAGCCAGGAAGGACAGTCTGGATGATGCTTGGGACTTGTGACCCAAGTGTAAATTTAAGAGGGTCGTCTTTCCGATATATCAATGTTCACAGACCCGGCAAGAATCCACAGACGAGGCTATTCAAAATTTCGAGTGATTCGTCATTAACAAAAACATGGTGTAACCCTGGCATTAAATGAACAACAATTTATATTCTACTTACTCCATGAGCGAATGCTCCACATACAACAGCTAAATCTAACGTTTCACAACATTTGACCCATTTTATCAAACAAGATATTGTATGTCACGAATTCAAACATTCTATGTTCATTCGGGATAGTATCGGTCCGCCAGAGAAACTTGACAGTCGAATGTGGCCCATGATGAGATCTGAAGCCACTTTAAAAACGTCAAGCTCCAAGTTTGATCGGGAAACCATCTTTCAAGATATACTTGTACCTTCAACCATTTCGTAAAATAGACAGCTCCATGTCGGGTCTCTTCAACAGGGCAGGAGCAAAGGTAGAGGCCTATCGAAAAGTTCCGGACATAATTCCACTCCACGCCATATATCAGCAAGACTCCTTGTCAGGTTTCCAAGCATTGACAACTGGTAATGACAATGATCTGCTTGGAATTGATTCAGGACTTGTCAATATTGCTTCTCGATGAAAAACCCCACACAATCAATATAAATTTTTTAGATAAATCACTCCTCCTAATAAACAATCCCATAGTTTGTGTTATAGAGGTGTTCAAGGAGTAGAAATATAAACTGAAGAACTAACCTGTACCACTAGGTGAAAACCAAGATTCCTGGAATCTGCTTAGTGCATTTTACATTTAAAATTTATTTTCAATACAAAAGATAATGTTAAAATATATGAACAAGGCCTGGGATCCGTCATAAGCCGTTCCTAAAATTGATAAAAGAAATACATTAGTCCAAAGTAAAATAATTAAATTTGGGTTTCTTTGATATCAATGCATGGCAATATATCGATCACAATTTTATTGGAAATAACATGCAACTAGTGTTCATATTTACCAAAGTTGTTTAGGTTGAAATAACGGGTCATAAAAAGAAGAAGAAGAATGAAAAATGGTTTATGGATGGTTTATGGTCTGTAAATGTCAAAAATGTGTTTATTAATCCCATAGAAAAGAGATTAATCCGTAAAAAAGTATCGGACGGCCTATTTCAATGTATGGAAATGTCAAACGTCAAAACATATGAAACGTCAAAAACAAATGATACGCACGTGGATCATCGAAATAGTGTCTATTTCACAGTACGGAAATGTCAAACGTCAAAACATATGAAACGTCAAAACATATGAAACGTCCAAAACATATGATATACACGTGGATCTCGAAAAAGTGTCTATTTCACAGTACGGAAATGTCAAAAACATGATTCGTGGATACGTATCTGTCAAAAAAAGCGCGCGTGTGTCCGTACAAACCGTATGTAAAATGTCGTGTAAAATGTTTTATGCACATTTCATTGCATGATATATCAAAGTCGTAAGTGTGAATGTGTGATGGTATGGTTAAATTGGAGGTTATTGTGTCACGGAAAGTAATAATTATGATAAGAAACTAGTTTTATTTGTGCATTTTTTATAGCAACATAGTGCAATAAAATTATAACAGTAAACATTAGGCGAAGTGCGTCCAACGAAATATGATTTGTTTTGATATAAATAACTTTTGATGAGTGATTTTTAAAACAACAGTGAGCAAAATGCAATAATACTAACAGTATATTTATTGAAGCAAAATATTCTTGTATACTTGGAAGAAAAGGTTTCTTAGTTCATATCATGCAGTATACCAACCATGACTAAGTTTTCATAATGTCAGAAGGAATATATTTGAATTTTCTGAAAACACGAGTTTTGAGTTCGACATTATCGTTTGACAACTCATACAAAGAGTATATAATACCTTACGGATAAACGCATATTTCTCGATGTTTGAAGGTTAGTTTTTCGATGAATTATTTGCAATTCATACTATATTATGTGAAATAATTTATCTCAATCGCAATAAACAATACAAATAGTGTTTTTGTTGTTATTGGTTTGTATTATAAACATTCATATATAAATAATTCTTGGGAATGTTTTTTATTGAGTT
Source organism: Molanna angustata (assembly GCA_963576475.1). Classification (NCBI taxonomy): domain Eukaryota; kingdom Metazoa; phylum Arthropoda; class Insecta; order Trichoptera; family Molannidae; genus Molanna; species Molanna angustata. The sequence continues at coordinate 29,375,564 of OY754964.1, read as the reverse complement.
TGTTGGTTGAAATATTATAACCATAAATTTGTTCATAGTTTTAATTAATATTCGTACTTTTCAAGGAAAATGTAGAACAGTAGGAATGATTTCTGATCTTATTTTGTGGTTTGGTTATATTTAATTATTTATTGCATTATTTCTTTTCAGACTCATGAGGGTAGAATGCATAACACTAGGTACATAACCTACCTACATAAAATTTTCAAGGAGTTTCATACAATTGATGCTTATCACGAAATAAATTACTGCTCTCGTGGTCGAGATTAGAATAATGACTCGCAGTATACCTTCTTTATTTTGAAATATAGGTATGTAAGTACAGGAATCAGTCAATACCTACTACTAAGCAGTCTAAATGACAAGAATTTTCAATCTCAGAATATCTTTTTTTTTACCTATTTCACAGTTTATTTACAAGAGTAATAATTATTTGTAAACTAAAAACAAATTTAACAATAATCTTTCATATAAAAAAACCAACTTCAAAATGAATGTGTCAAGAAAAAATGTGGTGTTCGGTTCTCTTTGCCTACCCCATGAAGGGGATATGACGTGATGGTTCATATAAATGTAGTAATTGTATCTAGACACATTCATCGCCTGTGTGTCTATTCTGTGTGATAGCAAAATGTGGCATTCGGTTCTTTTTGCCTACCACAAGAAGGAGACATGACGTGATGGTTTGTATGTATCCTCATACATTTCCTAAACTAAGCATAAATGTTTGTGCTATAGGTGAACAGAAATTGGTCGTGACAGCATTCAAACAAACCGACTTCAAAATGAATGTGTCGAGAAAAAATGTGGTGTTCGGTTCTCTTTGCCTACCCCATGAAGGGGATATGACGTGATGGTTCATATAAATGTAGTAATTGTATCTAGACACATTCATCGCCTGTGTGTCTATTCTGTGTGATAGCAAAATGTGGCATTCGGTTCTTTTTGCCTACCACAAGGAGACATGACGTGATGGTTTGTATGTATCCTCATACATTTCCTAAACTAAGCATAAATGTTTGTGCTATAGGTGAACAGAAATTGGTCGTAACAGCATTCAAACTCGCTACCACTGGATTACTAACCCAGTACGCTAACCGTTCTGCCACCACCCATCTCAAATGATTAGTTTTTGACTAACTATATTTTCAGCCAATATGTAATTGATTTTAATATTAGGTGTTTTGGGTTCGATCCCCAGCGGAGGAGAAATTTACATACATACCATCACGCCATGTCCCTTACGGGGTAAGCAGAGAGAACCGAGTGCCATACTTCTCTATTTTTGCATACATTCCTAGCTTCCTTTACATACATACATACCATCACGCCATGTCCCTTACAGGGTAAGCAGAGAGAACCGAGTGCCATACTTCTCTATTTTTGCATACATTCCTAGCTTCCTTTACATACATACATACCATCACGCCATGTCCCTTACGGGGTAAGCAGAGAGAACCGAGTGCCATACTTCTCTATTTTTGCATACATTCCTAGCTTCCTTTACATACATACATACCATCACGCCATGTCCCTTACAGGGTAAGCAGAGAGAACCGAGTGCCATACTTCTCTATTTTTGCATACATTCCTAGCTTCCTTTACATACATACATACCATCACGCCATGTCCCTTACGGGGTAAGCAGAGAGAACCGAGTGCCATACTTCTCTATTTTTGCATACATTCCTAGCTTCCTTTACATACATACATACCATCACGCCATGTCCCTTACGGGGTAAGCAGAGAGAACCGAGTGCCATACTTCTCTATTTTTGCATACATTCCTAGCTTCCTTTACATACATACATACCATCACGCCATGTCCCTTACGGGGTAAGCAGAGAGAACCGAGTGCCATACTTCTCTATTTTTGCATACATTCCTAGCTTCCTTTACATACATACATACCATCACGCCATGTCCCTTACGGGGTAAGCAGAGAGAACCGAGTGCCATACTTCTCTATTTTTGCATACATTCCTAGCTTCCTTTACATACATACATACCATCACGCCATGTCCCTTACGGGGTAAGCAGAGAGAACCGAGTGCCATACTTCTCTATTTTTGCATACATTCCTAGCTTCCTTTACATACATACATACCATCACGCCATGTCCCTTACGGGGTAAGCAGAGAGAACCGAGTGCCATACTTCTCTATTTTTGCATACATTCCTAGCTTCCTTTACATACATACATACCATCACGCCATGTCCCTTACAGGGTAAGCAGAGAGAACCGAGTGCCATACTTCTCTATTTTTGCATACATTCCTAGCTTCCTTTACATACATACATACCATCACGCCATGTCCCTTACGGGGTAAGCAGAGAGAACCGAGTGCCATACTTCTCTATTTTTGCATACATTCCTAGCTTCCTTTACATACATACATACCATCACGCCATGTCCCTTACAGGGTAAGCAGAGAGAACCGAGTGCCATACTTCTCTATTTTTGCATACATTCCTAGCTTCCTTTACATACATACATACCATCACGCCATGTCCCTTACGGGGTAAGCAGAGAGAACCGAGTGCCATACTTCTCTATTTTTGCATACATTCCTAGCTTCCTTTACATACATACATACCATCACGCCATGTCCCTTACAGGGTAAGCAGAGAGAACCGAGTGCCATACTTCTCTATTTTTGCATACATTCCTAGCTTCCTTTACATACATACATACCATCACGCCATGTCCCTTACGGGGTAAGCAGAGAGAACCGAGTGCCATACTTCTCTATTTTTGCATACATTCCTAGCTTCCTTTACATACATACATACCATCACGCCATGTCCCTTACAGGGTAAGCAGAGAGAACCGAGTGCCATACTTCTCTATTTTTGCATACATTCCTAGCTTCCTTTACATACATACATACCATCACGCCATGTCCCTTACGGGGTAAGCAGAGAGAACCGAGTGCCATACTTCTCTATTTTTGCATACATTCCTAGCTTCCTTTACATACATACATACCATCACGCCATGTCCCTTACAGGGTAAGCAGAGAGAACCGAGTGCCATACTTCTCTATTTTTGCATACATTCCTAGCTTCCTTTACATACATACATACCATCACGCCATGTCCCTTACGGGGTAAGCAGAGAGAACCGAGTGCCATACTTCTCTATTTTTGCATACATTCCTAGCTTCCTTTACATACATACATACCATCACGCCATGTCCCTTACAGGGTAAGCAGAGAGAACCGAGTGCCATACTTCTCTATTTTTGCATACATTCCTAGCTTCCTTTACATACATACATACCATCACGCCATGTCCCTTACGGGGTAAGCAGAGAGAACCGAGTGCCATACTTCTCTATTTTTGCATACATTCCTAGCTTCCTTTACATACATACATACCATCACGCCATGTCCCTTACGGGGTAAGCAGAGAGAACCGAGTGCCATACTTCTCTATTTTTGCATACATTCCTAGCTTCCTTTACATACATACATACCATCACGCCATGTCCCTTACGGGGTAAGCAGAGAGAACCGAGTGCCATACTTCTCTATTTTTGCATACATTCCTAGCTTCCTTTACATACATACATACCATCACGCCATGTCCCTTACGGGGTAAGCAGAGAGAACCGAGTGCCATACTTCTCTATTTTTGCATACATTCCTAGCTTCCTTTACATACATACATACCATCACGCCATGTCCCTTACGGGGTAAGCAGAGAGAACCGAGTGCCATACTTCTCTATTTTTGCATACATTCCTAGCTTCCTTTACATACATACATACCATCACGCCATGTCCCTTACGGGGTAAGCAGAGAGAACCGAGTGCCATACTTCTCTATTTTTGCATACATTCCTAGCTTCCTTTACATACATACATACCATCACGCCATGTCCCTTACAGGGTAAGCAGAGAGAACCGAGTGCCATACTTCTCTATTTTTGCATACATTCCTAGCTTCCTTTACATACATACATACCATCACGCCATGTCCCTTACGGGGTAAGCAGAGAGAACCGAGTGCCATACTTCTCTATTTTTGCATACATTCCTAGCTTCCTTTACATACATACATACCATCACGCCATGTCCCTTACAGGGTAAGCAGAGAGAACCGAGTGCCATACTTCTCTATTTTTGCATACATTCCTAGCTTCCTTTACATACATACATACCATCACGCCATGTCCCTTACGGGGTAAGCAGAGAGAACCGAGTGCCATACTTCTCTATTTTTGCATACATTCCTAGCTTCCTTTACATACATACATACCATCACGCCATGTCCCTTACAGGGTAAGCAGAGAGAACCGAGTGCCATACTTCTCTATTTTTGCATACATTCCTAGCTTCCTTTACATACATACATACCATCACGCCATGTCCCTTACAGGGTAAGCAGAGAGAACCGAGTGCCATACTTCTCTATTTTTGCATACATTCCTAGCTTCCTTTACATACATACATACCATCACGCCATGTCCCTTACAGGGTAAGCAGAGAGAACCGAGTGCCATACTTCTCTATTTTTGCATACATTCCTAGCTTCCTTTACATACATACATACCATCACGCCATGTCCCTTACGGGGTAAGCAGAGAGAACCGAGTGCCATACTTCTCTATTTTTGCATACATTCCTAGCTTCCTTTACATACATACATACCATCACGCCATGTCCCTTACGGGGTAAGCAGAGAGAACCGAGTGCCATACTTCTCTATTTTTGCATACATTCCTAGCTTCCTTTACATACATACATACCATCACGCCATGTCCCTTACAGGGTAAGCAGAGAGAACCGAGTGCCATACTTCTCTATTTTTGCATACATTCCTAGCTTCCTTTACATACATACATACCATCACGCCATGTCCCTTACGGGGTAAGCAGAGAGAACCGAGTGCCATACTTCTCTATTTTTGCATACATTCCTAGCTTCCTTTACATACATACATACCATCACGCCATGTCCCTTACAGGGTAAGCAGAGAGAACCGAGTGCCATACTTCTCTATTTTTGCATACATTCCTAGCTTCCTTTACATACATACATACCATCACGCCATGTCCCTTACGGGGTAAGCAGAGAGAACCGAGTGCCATACTTCTCTATTTTTGCATACATTCCTAGCTTCCTTTACATACATACATACCATCACGCCATGTCCCTTACAGGGTAAGCAGAGAGAACCGAGTGCCATACTTCTCTATTTTTGCATACATTCCTAGCTTCCTTTACATACATACATACCATCACGCCATGTCCCTTACAGGGTAAGCAGAGAGAACCGAGTGCCATACTTCTCTATTTTTGCATACATTCCTAGCTTCCTTTACATACATACATACCATCACGCCATGTCCCTTACAGGGTAAGCAGAGAGAACCGAGTGCCATACTTCTCTATTTTTGCATACATTCCTAGCTTCCTTTACATACATACATACCATCACGCCATGTCCCTTACGGGGTAAGCAGAGAGAACCGAGTGCCATACTTCTCTATTTTTGCATACATTCCTAGCTTCCTTTACATACATACATACCATCACGCCATGTCCCTTACGGGGTAAGCAGAGAGAACCGAGCGCCATACTTCTCTATTTTCTATAAAATTGTTTGTTAATAGTAGAGCTCCAATAATCCGACACCCCAGCTAATTGTAACGACTCCCCTAAAATGGACAGTCTTCCATGTTGCTTTGATGAGTGATATCTAACCACTCTACAAAAAAGTGTGAATAACTGCATTTTGCATGATTCAATTTTGGGTGTTTGGATTATCGAGGCTCTATTGTATAAAAAAGTACGAGGAAAACGATAGACTGCTTTAATTCCTAATATTATTACTATTAAAATATTTTTAACAGAGTGAATGGAGCACTTAGACCAGTTATGAATGATCGCAACATATCAAGAGACGCTAAAGTTGCCATTCATAATGCAATCGTAGTGCCAACCCTGACGTATGCAAGTGAGACCTGGACATGGCAGAAGTCACACGAAAGCAGAATAAATGCAGTTGAAATGAGATCGTTAAGAAGGATTTGTAATAGAACGATGTATGACTGGGTAAGAAACGAGGAGATAAGGAAAGAATGTAAGATTAAGAAAGATGTCATTACTAGAATGAAAGTGAACACATTGAGATGGTTTGGTCACATGGGGAGAATGAATGAGGAGCGCCTGACGAAGAAAATATACAGAGCGGAAAGGAATGGAATGAGAGGTCGGGGACGCCCAAGAAAGGGATGGCACGACCATGTGAACGAAATTTTGAAAGACGGAAATGTTAGAAGTGTGAGCAATAGACGAACATGTATGAGACGATGTATGAATGTTGATGAGGCGATGAATGCGTGTCAAGATAGAAAAATGTGGCGTTCGGTTCTCTCTGCCTACCCCGTGAGGGACATGGCGTGATGGTATGTATGTATGTAAAATATTTTTTTATTAATAATAAGTAAAATGAGAGTGAATGCCCTGAGGTGGTTTAGACATATTGAAAAGATGAACGATTGACCAAAAAAATATACATGGTTGTAAGAGATGGGATTGAGAGATGAGATTTTTGAATATATTTTATCACATAACCTCGAAATTTGTAATATAGGTGATACTCCAACATTTATTACCGCAATAAGGCGTGAAGTTCTAGACATAACAATTGCCAATGAATATGCTGCCGAATATGTAAAAGAATGGAAAGTCTCAGCTGACAACTCCTTCTCTGATCACCAGTACATTGAATTTAACTTAAACTTTCAGAAACCAGATAGAGTCATGTACAGCAATAGAAGGAACACACAATGGGATAAGTACAACACTGCCCTCAGTGAATTTCTTTCTGAAATACCAACCAAACCCTCAACAACAGAGGAATTGGATAACATGGTAAAGACCCTTACTAATGCTTGTAACCAAGCCACCAGGGAATCGTGCCCGGTGCGTATAGCTAAAGGGAGAAAAAGACCACCATGGTGGACAGAAGAGATAATTACCCTAAGAAGGGAATGTCGCAAACTATTTAACCTAGCCAAGAAAAACAATGAATGGGAAACTTATAAGGCTAGTCAAAGAGTTTTTAAGAGTAAAGTAAAAACGGCAAAAAGAACCTCATGGGAAGATTTCTGCACAAAAATTGAAACAATCCCTGAGGGAAACAGGATTCGCAAAATCCTAGCTACGGATCCAGAGATGCCTGAATATATAAAGAAAAACGACGGCAGCTGGACCTCAAGCAGCTCTGAAACATTAGAGCTATTAACAGAAACACACTTTCCTGGATGTAAACTCGACATGCCTAGGGAAACCGTCCACCCGATAGGGGGGGCGCAGACCCACCTGCAAAGAGAGAGCATGCCTGAGACAACAAACCAAACCAGGAAACAGAAAAACTCCCAGAAATTATTTAATACAGAAATGATTGCTTGGGCAATTTACAAGTTTGAACCATACAAGTCGCCAGGTCCGGATGGTATCATTCCAGCGGAACTGCAAGCGGCCTCGGAGACTGTCATACCCTGGTTGGGGACAATCTTCGAAGCATGTATAGAACTCTGTTATACCCCCAAATTATGGAGAGAAGTAAAAGTGGTGTTCATACCCAAAGGTGGAAGAACATCTAATAATACATCCAAGGATTTCAGACCAATCAGTCTATCCTCGTTTGTCCTTAAAACGCTAGAAAGACTCATAGAAACCAGAATAAGGGGTAAAATAGAACCTTCAAAGTGGTCAGAGTCTCAACATGCGTACAGCAAAGGGAAATCTGTAGAAACAGCATTACACACCCTGATACACAGAATCGAGAAATCGATGAAGTATAAAGAGTACACACTGGTTTCCTTCCTAGACATAGAAGGAGCCTTTAATAACATTAAATATGAAACAATGACTCAGTCTCTGAGGAAATTGGGGATAGAGACTTCGCTCATAGAATTTATCGACAATATGTTGAGAAATAGAGTTATAAACTCAGAACTTGGGGGCTCAAAGATAAAAAGATACCCGGTGAAGGGAACACCCCAAGGAGGCGTTCTATCACCTCTTTTATGGAATCTAGCCCTAAATAAACTGTTGATGGAGTTAGACGACACCGGGGTCGGAGTAATCGCTTATGCAGATGATCTCGCCATAGCGGTGTCCGGTAAGATCCTCAACATACTCTCATCTCTCTTACAGAGGGCACTAGACAGGATAACTCAGTGGTGTATTAATAGTGGGTTGGGAGTGAACCCAAAGAAAACAGAGTTGATCCTCTTTACAAATAAACGGGTAATCCCGGCATTTACATTGCCAACCCTAGAAGGGGTGACATTAGAGATCTCAACTCAAGCTAAATACCTAGGTCTGATCCTGGATAGAAAACTGAGCTGGAAGCCTAACACGCAGGAAAGAGTACGGAAAGCTACAAATGCACTGTACACCTGCAGAAAGATCGTGGGAAAACGATGGGGACTACACCCCAAGATAACCCACTGGATGTACAAGGCGGTCATAAGGCCAGTCATGATGTACGGAGTGGTGGTATGGTGGCACTGCTTGAAAAAAGGAGTGCGCCTAAAAGAGCTGGCAAAAGTTCAAAGACTAGCAGAAGTGACAACCACTGGCTGTCTGAGAACTACACCATCAAAAGCCCTTGACACCATCCTGCATCTGATGCCGCTTGACCTCCTAGGAAAACAAATGGCAACGAAAGCTGCCATAAGAATGAATTGTGTCAACCCTTGGAGGGAGACACACATTGGACACTCCATGGTTCTTCAGGAGTTCAAAAAGCCATCCGAAGGTATCGACTATGTCATTCCCAAGCCTTTCTTCGAGAACAGGTTCTCAACCCAAATCCCCTCGCGGGAAATCTGGAAGGAGAATCTAATCCGTCACGATGAAGCTCAGGTGTTTTTCACTGATGGGTCAAAACTGGAAGGTAAGGTGGGCGGAGGAGTCTTTTCGGAGCAATTAAATATTAACATTTCTTTCAGGTTGCCGGACCACTGTAGTGTTTTTCAAGCAGAGATCTTGGCAATCCAGGAAGCAGTAGAATGGATACAAGGCAATGCAGTATCAAACAGCATTGTCCGTATTCTCACAGACAGCCAAGCGGCTATTAAAGCCTTAAAAGGCGTAAGTACTACTTCTAGAGTGGCCCTGAACTGCCGCAACATCTTAAATGGGGCAGCGGAGCGGTTCAATCTACAAATCATGTGGGTGCCGGGTCACAGTAATATAGCGGGGAATTGTAGGGCAGACGAACTTGCCAGAGCAGGTACCCTGTTATCTCTAGACAATATCAAACACAGACCTGGAGTCCCCATGGCAACATGTAAACTCCGGGTCAGTGAGAAAATTATTGCTTGTGCTGACCAAAGGTGGTCTGAGGAGAGCACATGCTCCATTGCCAGACAAACATGGCCAAAATATGATCTCAGAAGAACCAGAGAAATACTCTCGTTCAGAAGAGACTCACTCGCCAGAGTCATATCAGTATTAACGGGACACTGGGTTATAGGAAAGCATGCCAGAAGGCTAGGGCTGGAGGCATACGATTACTGCAGAGCATGCCAAGACGAGGAGGAGGAGGAGACGGTGGTCCACTTCCTCTGTCACTGTCCTGCTCTCTCTAGAATTAGGAGAAGCTCCTTGGGAAGTTTCTTCTATGATGATTTAATTGACATAGCGTCGGCCGACATTGCAGACATTATGACATTCATTTGCCGCTCAGGCTGGTTCAAGGGGGATGAGTGAGTGGGAGGACAGCCCCAATGTGGTATCACAAAGGGCCAATCGGCCTAAGTGTGTTCTCCTCAAGAACTGCCACCCGCAAAAAAAAAAAAAAAAGAGATGGGATGAATAGCAGGGGCCGCCACAGAAAGGAATGGCATGACCATGTGAATGATATTTTGAAAGAAGGAAACGTAACAAGTTTGAACATTCGATGAGCATGCATGAGACAATGCATGAACCCCCGACGTTGGCTATCACTCTGGCAAATCCCTTTCCTGTCCTGTGCTGCCCGGAATATCTGCTCCACGGTCCTGAAGCCTGTCCATTCCCTAATGTTGCGCAGCCAGGACATCTGTCTCCTTCCAGTCCCTCGGCGACCTTCAGTATTAATTGGAGCTTGGAGCAAGTGATACTTTTCTCTCCTCATTATGTGACCCAGATATGTGATCTTGGGCACCTTTATTGTGGACAAGAGTTTCCTGGTTGTTCTGTCTCGACTTAAGACTTCTGAGTTCTGTCCAAGGGATTTTGAGCATTCTGCTATGCAACTACATCTAAAAAGCTTCCAGCATGTTCATGGTGTTAACCTTCAACGTCCAAGTCTCACAGCCATATAGCAATACAGACCACACATAACATTTCATCATCCGCTGTCTTAGGTCCATATTAAACTTTGCTATTATTAAATTGGTTGATCTTATTTTGTGTTTGGTTTTATTTAATTATTTATTTTCAGACTCGAAGGGTAGAATACACTGTCAACAAACACTATATAAAAACTACCATATTATCAGGACCATTTTACCATATTGAGATTTGTGTCTGAATTTTCAAGGAGGTATTTTCATACGATTGATGCTTATCATGAAATAATAATAATAAACACTTCCTTGCACCCTGCGCAAGTGGCGAGTTTATTGCCGTAAGGCAATTTCTTCTAACTAACCAGTGTTTCCAGCAAATAACATTTTATTCATAAAGCAAATATAATATTTTTTATTGATTTCTTAATATGCTTTTGTAATCATTGTTTATACATATAATTTTGGGTCTTTCACTATAATATAATAAAAATTTAGTTGTTTTGTAATTTTTATTTTAATGCTTTTTTCATTATAATACATATATTAAACATTCAGTTGATTTGTATTTTTTTAAATGATGTTTTTGCCCTGTTTGTAAACGAACAAAAACATAACAAACTATCAAGACAAATTGTATGAAGCAGATACTAATTTTATCTGATTTTCATAAAAAAAAAATTGATTTCTATTATCTGAGCCTTATGTGCATGAATCTGCTCGCTATGAATTTATCTTTGCTTGGTATACTAATAATTTACTGGATTAATAATTTTATATAAGAAGTTACTCTTAAGGCCGCACAGGCACTGAGAATTTTAGCGAGTTGTTGTATCCCACTTCTTCTATTGAAGTAGAAGTGGTTGGGTTCATCCCGATATAAATTAAATTTGAGATATTATATTTGTCTATATTTATACAAATTTTCAGTGTTCTACCTTTTATAGCTTTTGAGATATGTGGAAAAATACAATAAAAATTCAAATATTGATAACCCCTGACTGGCCTAAATTTTATGATCTGTGCATCAAGTGGATTAAAAGTTAGGGAGAACACACACAGACAGACACCACACACAAAAACACAATTTTTTGGTTCTTCTTTCTATTGTGCTTTTAGACTTTACACGCATCTTGGCTTAATACTGTCTATATGTCAATTTGTTCAAGAGAAATAAATTCTCTTGAACAAATTGACAGCTGGATAAGCCTTTTCCATGTCCACCCAAGAGGGTAAAGCTCGAGACTCGTTTTATTTTAAAGAGGTTCCCCAATGCATAGTTCTATTATGTCTAAACATAGAACAAGAGCCCATCAACACCAGATTTACATCATTGTATGAAGGTTGATTTTTTCCGTGTTAATGCACCATTGGCTTTTATGAACCCTGAGTCGTGGTGGCTTTGACAGATAACAAATAGTAAAAATGTATTGCCATTGCTACCTGTTATCTGTAAATGTATTACGACACGGTTCATAATAGCCGGTGTACTTTGCAGAAAAAAATTCAGCCTTTATGACATAAGTCTGGCGTTCACAAACTCTTAAACATGTTGTATTCATAATAGTACTAACACTAGGCCTAATCCTCTCTACTATAAAAAATAAATATATTAAAATAAAGGTAGACATTCATTTTTACTCAATATTAAATAAAAAAATAAGATAGTAAAAAATAAATATAAAATTATATAGTATAAACCAAATATATAAATATACCCAAAATATAAATATAATAATAGCATTTACCAGAAGACACAAATACTTATATAAATAAAACAAACATACACAAAATATAAATAAAATAATAACATCACATTCCTATATTCATTCACAAAAATGACATTACAGTTCATACATTTCAACTCTTTGTACCAAAATATAACAAAAATGGAAAAATTTTCTGCACCCCTTACACCCACACCTGTAATTTTTATTACGGGTGTGTACAATAATATTTATTTCCATGAAAATCATCTGTAACTATAAAAAAAAAAACAATTAACACAGTGCAAAACAAAATTGAAAGTAATGCAAATTAAGACAATGCTAATCTCTTTTAAAATTGTGCAGTTTTACACATTTATGTAAGTAAAAGTTTATTGTACAGTTAAAAAATGAACAATCTACTCTATAGTAATTACTTGTGGTACACAAAAAGAACAAAGAAAATTAGAATTTTTCGCTGAGTTTATACACATATTTTTACTCTTTAAACAAACTGGGTGAAAAATTTCCTTGCAACCATGACATGAAAGTGTAGTATTATTTGAATCAGAAATTGGACTCCTGCAAATGCAATAAACTTTTTTAAAGGAATAAACTGTTGGAGCTTTATATTGTCTGTCGTAATTAAGGATTGGGAATTCTTCTAAATTTGTCCTATTTTGAAACGTTGAGAAAAGATGAGAACGCAACAATTCATGCCGAAATGAGACTTTGCAGGGATCTTTCCCAAGTGATAGTATCTTTGCGAAAGCAATTGCAAATAATCCACAATCAGAACTATTTGATTGTTGATCAACATCATGGACATTTACTTGGATGTCTAATATCTCATTATAGCAGCGGTTCAAACTACTAACGATTGATATAACATCAGGACTTACACTGGCGAACAATGAATCATATTGATCAACAATAAGGGAATTATTTTCTATGCGACCAGAAATACAGTTCCAATGACATCTATCAATATTACATATTTGTATAAATGAACCATAGCATGGCTCAAAGCTTGGGGGACGCAACATTGCTAATAGAGGATCTTGGAGGCCACCAATCATAGGATGTTCCTTAGATATCATATCTGAAGCTGAATTTATGATGACATCATCTAACCACGCAGTGTCAGTTTGGAGAATTAGTGAATGATTATGCGATAAGTTTCTACCACAAATGCTAACCCAAATGTTTGATGCAGGAGCTGTTTCTTTCTGAGGATGAATTGTGCATGTACAAATTTCTACCTGTTTTACCTATATAAAAATATTCGCAATCTTCGGGTGTCTATAGATTAAATTGTGAAGATTGCGAATATTTTTATAGAGGTAAAACAGGTAGAAATTTTGATATTAGAATTAAGGAGCATTTAAGATGTTTAAAAAGTAACAATTTCTCAGAGTTTGCCAATCATTTGATTGAAAATAATCATTCTTTTAATACTCAAACGGGCTATAAAATCTTGCACATAAATAAAGAGGGCTTAAGATTGGATAACTTGGAAGCATTAGAGATAAAAAAAAGCCTTAAATACAAAACAAAAAATAATTAATAATCAAGTACATTTAAACAATACTCCATTATTTAATATTTTTCCGTTGACAACCTCTGCTTTCAATAATGTAAGCTCCGCCAATCAACTTACCGATACATAATTTAGGCACACGGGTCACATTATGTACATAGTATCTAAGTTTAGTATAAGTTTGTCCGGACGAAGGAGCGGTTACGTCTCCGAAACTAGTTGACATATAAATATACTCAACGTGGTTAAAAACTAAGAGATTTTATTTCATTATATTAGTTAAAATGTGCCACAAAGCAATAGCAGCAAAGTATCAAAATATACATAAGTTTAACAGAGTATTTATACAAAGACAAGTTAGATTTTTTTATGGATAGCAACCAAGTGAATCTGGAGCTAGGTTATAATTAAAAATTAAAAACAATAAGTTAAATACCTTGTGAACTAGAAAAAAAAAATATAAAACAAATACACGTCTAAAAAGTTATATTCTTAAACAAATTATATAAAACAAGTAAATTAGTAGAAACTATAGAAAACAAGAAACTAAAACGAGTAAATTATATAAAAACAAGTGAATAAGTTTAAATATGAAATAGGAATTATATAAAACAAGTAAATTAGTAGAAACTATATAAAACATGTAAACTAAAACATACCATACCATACCATCACGCCATTTCCCTATTTGGGGTAGGCAGAGAGAACCGAACGCCAGACTCCTCTCTCTTGACATACATTCCTCGCTTCATTCACGTCCATACATCGTCTCATACACGCTCTTCTATTATTCTTACTTCTAACATCTCCATCTTTCAAAATCCCATTTATGTGATCGTGCCAACTCTTTCTTGGCCGACCTCTACTTTTCATTCCTCTTTTATCAGCCTTGTATACTTTTTTTGTCAGACGGTCATCACTCATTCTTTCTATGTGGCCGAACCACCTTAGGGCATTTATTTTCATCTTACTTACGATATTTCTTTCAATCATACATTCTCGTCTAATATCCTCATTTCTTATTCTATCATACATCGTTTTACCACACATTCGTCTTAGTGACCTCATTTCAACCGCGTTAATTCTACTTTCATGCGTCTTCTGCCATGTCCATGTCTCACTAGCATACATTAGTCGGTGCGATGATACCATTGTGTACCGCGAGCTTTGCTTGCCTCGAAATAATTGGGTCAGCCATTACCGGTCTTAATGCACCATTCACTCTATTACCTGCCGTTACTCTCCTTTCAATATCTTTTTCCAATCTTCCATCACGCTGAAACATGCTTCCTAAGTATAAATATTCATCCACTTGTTCTAACTAAAACAAGTAAATTATATTAAAAGTCTTCAAATATATAATATTTTTATTTTAAATTATCTTTACTATTTAATTAAGGATCCCTGTAAGTTAACTATCCCACAACATATTGTAACTATACAGTCTGCGTATGTAACTAATTTAGAATATAAACATGCGTGAGACTCTAACATTTTATATTCTCTACGCCTTCGAATAACCCTTTCAATGTGTATTCTTAAGCTAGCTATTCGTTTTGTCTCCATAACTTCCAATACACTACTTTTTTTCCCAGCGTGGACACTTGGTGGCCTTATTAGGGTACATCCATTGGAAACTATTAAATTTTCTATGTTTTTGAACCCCCTATCAGCCATGACACCATCCCCAGGTGGAAGAATATTGAGATATCCACTTTTTTCAGTGATATATGTATCAGTTGTCCTTCCACCATATCCTGTAGAAATATAATTAATAAGGCCATCTGCGCTACTTGAAATTAAATATTTTAAGGTGTTACATTTTTTGTATTCGGACCATGTCAAAGCTTGTTTAACTGAGTCATTTGGCTTCTGGATCTCAATTTCAAAGCAATCTGTTATAGATTGAACATTAGAGAATCTAGCCTTAAAAGCTAAAGGCAATAACTCTTTGAGCTTAACGGGTGATGACCATACAATAAGTTTTTTCATATATGCACTAATTAATGGTGCAGTATTTAAAAATATTCTACTTGCATGTGATTCTGATATTCCAAAATCATCACCTAGCTCTACAAATGAATTATTAGTTCTGATTTTTTTTAATGTCAGATTATATATGTATTTTTTTAACAATGTATGTTTGACTAGTAAATTAATGACATATAAAGAAGTAGAAGGTAAACCTAAATAGAGACGAGGATTCTTTTCAATGTGGAAAATGGTAACTTTCAGAGACATAGTCTTTATAGCCTTTTCATCAATATCAGAGTCAGTATCAGACTCTTCTTTGCAGCTACCTATATTAAAATCAGGATCATCTTTATTACACTCAGTCATTGAATTTTCTGTGTTATATAAGTGGACCAATTCTTTTTCTTTTACAGGAGAAAGCATTACATCCCTCGAAACTTGTTTCAAAGGAGAAACAGCTTGACAAACTGTTTGAGGTGTTATATTGCACTCTACATATTTGCTTCTATACGAGCTTCAAACTTGAATTCCAACAGATTTTGAAGATATTCCAGTGAAACTTTCGTCATTACCTATGGATATATTTTCTATAACATTAGGTGCGATGTCCATAGGCAATATTACATCAGGAATGCTATCACAACTGGTTTCTGTCTTCTCTAATTCCTTTTTATAATCTTCAATTGTTGATTTTCTTAACCGTTTCATTGTAGTTGTTCTTGGACGACTAGGAAAAGTCCTGTCTGTCGGGCTAGCAAGCAAATATATGAGGAACAACACTTTTTTTCAAAACAATTCTTCCACGTACCAATTTGTACTTAATGTAATTTTCCATGTCATTCTCCATCTAAAAAATAAGTAATACGATGGATTCCTTTATTGACAACGGCGCTTTAAAGGTAACTACGTCACAACATGGTTGCCAGCTAAACAACTGTTTTCGCACCGAAATGAAATGTACGT
This sequence comes from Molanna angustata, assembly GCA_963576475.1. Lineage (NCBI taxonomy): Eukaryota > Metazoa > Arthropoda > Insecta > Trichoptera > Molannidae > Molanna > Molanna angustata. Next base: position 29,359,084 of record OY754964.1, on the reverse strand, counting down.
TTTTATTTTATGAATATCTCCACAAATACTAAAAATTAAAATTTAATATTTTCGATAAACCTTAATTAATAATTGATATACCGAATATCATAAAAATAAAAAAAACATGCAAGGACAAGGATGAAAAATTTGACACTGATAGATGTTTTAGCGATTGAGATCAGAGTACATGAAAATAAAAAAGAAGAATAAAGTGCCAACACCATAGAAAAGAGGCCAACACAAAGAAAATATTTGGAAGATAATTGTATTTTTTTTTTTATGGAATTATAGAAAAAATGACATTTGTCTATGGTCATACAGTGAAATAGCCCTTGCCAAAAAGTATACTACCTACCAAGAGTTTTGAGACGCGTATTTTGATTTATTTGATAATTTAAGAGGAATTTTACCATTTTTTTTTATATTATCACGTAGTTCACATTGTCTGTGAGTATTCCTCATTTATAATGTTTGGTTCTTAAAAGTGTCATTGTGTTCATTATTCTTTCTTAGTATGGTGTTTCTCATAAAATAATAATTTATTTCTCATTCCTTAGTTCCTAATAACTGTGAAATGTTTAGAATAAACTCAGTGATGAATTGACACAAGTTAGAGTTTTGTGTTTCAGGTTAAATAGAATAATTTGAAGGCTAAAATGCCAGCAGTCACTTCAGCGACAGATGAAGAAAATAAAGAAGAGAAGATAAGTCAACAAATGTCGGCTGCTCTTAAAAAGCACATTATAAGAGAGCGACAAAGAAAGAAAGAAGGTTTATTCACATTTAAATAAATAATCAACATAATTTATGCACATTCAAAATTCTGACACCATGCTCAAATGTTTAAAAGCACCACGAGATTTATTATGTATCATAATAAATCGTGTGGGAAAGAGATGGCGTCAGAAATGCTGAAGTAACTAGATATAATATGCATTGATATCACAGAAAAACGTTGTTCGACTAGACGCTGTCTTTTAGGAGAGAATAACGTTTGTAACGCGACGTCCTACGTAGGCGATTCAAAGCGAATGCGAAGCGGCGCGGCGCGGCGCGAAAATAACAAACAGTCGGTAACTATGGAAGTGTCCTACGTTACCGACCGCAAGTTGGTTTCGATGCGGCGCAGCGCGATGCGAAGCGAACGCGATCAGTTGGTTTGATATTTTTGCGCGAATTGATAGCGGCGCCATTGTTTTTTGACATGTCAGAAACAGAAATTTTAATTTCTGTCCATGATCGTCCCATATTATGGAACAAAAGAATTATTATTATCGAACCGCAAATTTTAGGATTTGGCAAAAATAAATGGGACTACATGTAAACACATTTATTTATTATTGCTATTTTACAATAGGATGTTGTTCAAAACACAAGTTTTCTCTCGCTTGCACGAATGTCAAATTTTGATATGTTTCCCGGAAAGATGTAAATTCAGTCACATTAGTAATTCTTCATACAAATTGTGATATCCCCCATAAATATGCCTCTCTAAGTACACAATATTAGTTTCACTTCTCTGCCGTAAATACTTCTTGAGTATTTTATATACGTACATCCATGACAGTAGCTGGCGGCAGAGGGAACGATTCGCACACACGTAGGACAGAGCCGCCGCGTCGCACCGTATCGCATTGAATTTGTTTGTATCCGCACCGCATCGCTTCGCAATTGCGTTCGCTTTGAATCGCCTACGTAGGACGTAGCGTAACATTTTTAAAAAAAAATTTTTTTAATCGAGTCACCGAAATGACTTCTTATATAAAAATCTCCCATATATGCATTGATATCACAGAAAAACATTAACTTTTTTGTGTATTTAAAAATTTATGTTTTATGCATTTCTAAAATTGTCTTTTTTAATAATTTTTGGTGAAATGTCCTGATTTTTATAAACATTTTCTTCAATTTACAATATATAACTCTATTGCACTAAACAAACAAACCAAAAGCGTATGTTCCTATTATACATACTGTTAAGAAATGTGTGAATCTTATATACATTTTAAAATAATATTATGTTCATTTTTATAACATCTTCTTTCAATACTTATCTATAATACAATATCTATTTTTTACGATATAAGCAAATATCTACCTGAAAAAATCTGTGTCCATTTTTCTATTCAAAATACCTTTTTGCATCACTTAAGATTCAGATTTAAGGCACATGGTAAGGCAATGTAGGCGAGTCAAATGAATACTTTGAAACTGTTTGTATGTCCTTAAAGATTACTACCGTGTGCGCCCGAGTTAAAGCACTTGAATCGAGCATTACGTAAAATAATATGCCTTATTTGAATTTACAAAAAAATAAGAACATTGCATTAAAACCAACCAATGTATAGACAAATAATGAAAGAATAATATATATTTTTGTTGAAGACTTAACTTTTAAGAGTATGGCGTAATGAGTAGATATCCAAAAAGGTATCTTGTAGCCTATCCCGTCACCTTAACTAACGTGGCAATCTGACTACAGTCTAATTAATTTAAAGTATGTATACCTACTATGGTAAAACTAAATTTACTGTAGTATATCACATTTGTAATATTTGTGAAACAAAACCTGTAAACTCGATTTTAATATTATTTCAAATAATTCATAAATAATAATTTATATATTTATTTGTAGAACATGAAGCCGAAGTAGAAGAAGAAAGACTAAGAAAAGAAAGAGAAGCTCGAGAAAGACAAGATGTTATGACATTAGGTAACTTATTCAGTTTATTGAAATAATATATTAATTTTATGTTACAAATTCATTAGAAGTATTTTTAAGTAACTTAATAATTACAATACATATATATTTTTTAGGAGAAACAAGAGAACAAATCCAACAATTAGAACAGAAACTGTCACAGTTGAAAGAAGAAAAACATCAGCTTTTTTTACAACTCAAAAAGGTTCTCAATGAAGATGATAACCGAAAGAAACAACAGAATAAGGATACAAAGTATGCTATTATTTATTGAATTAAAACAATTTCAAAGATAAATTCATAATTAATATTATTTAGGGTGAATTCTCAACAAGCTTGTTTTTTTTTTTGCAATGGTGTTTAATTTTTACCTAATGAAAGAGGTATTATAGTTCTCCCCAGAGCACATATTTATATATCTTTGTTATAGTTTCCGGTAAAAAAAATTGTAGAGTAAAGCAGCTTACGCATACACAAATGCACTCTACGCACCACACGTGATATACTCAAGAAGTTTGCCACTAACTATATTCCTCATCTTATAAATGTGTGTTTTAATGCTGCGTAGTGTTGGAATGATAATTATAACAAAAATAATACACGCAATTGTTTTTATTTTTAGTGAAATGTGTGTGAACATGAATGGAATGGTACCTGGAGGCAATATGGTTCAGTCACAACTATTTTTACCACCTACTGTTTCACAGGGTAACCCTAACATGGGTAGACCACCTCTCTCAGCACATATGCTCAACAAGGTAAGTTATTCATCTACACATGATATCTATAGAAGTCTCCCTTATTGTTAGCTATATATTACATTTAGATTGATTGTTAATTCTTCTCTTAGATAATAAATACTTTTGATATGGAATTACCCTACAATGGATACTTGCAGTTATTACAGCAGTTCAGAGTGCAAGTAAAAATATTTGTTAAGTACAGCAAGAGATAATATTGTTGTGTGTTTCTGATTTTAATTTCTTTATTAAACTTTCTATGTTTGCAAACAAATCATTTGTAGTTGGTCGAGTTGGACTGTTTGCTAAAATCGACCACACTGAATCGCTGTAATTGCGCACTTGTATACATCTTTATAGTGATTAAGAGCTCGACCAAGCTTTCGGCTGATTAAAAAGTCTGTAGTGTGCGAGTCCCCTTATATTTATTTATGGTCAACTAACAGATGCTGAGTTAAAAGTTAATTTTAAACACACCCAATTACAAATTACCACATTTTGGAGATTGATATTGTGACCTTTAATCAAAGTGAAAAACTTTGATCAATATAAGCGTACTAATTCACTCAAAAATTTGAAATACCCTTAAAATAAATTATATCACAAATGTATTTGATATTTCAGAGTGGTGGTGGTGGTATGAAGAGAGTGCGAAGTCCCTCACCTCCTTATGCTTCCCCCGGAGCAACATATTTGCATCATCCACATCACAAGCAACCCCATGCACCACATTCTCAAGGACCTACACATAGTAAGCATTTATTCATATTTTTTAAACACATGATTTAACTTTCAATTAAAATCCAGTACATCAGAAAATTTCAATAATCATATTTATTTTTCAGTATCTTGTAAGTATGGTATATGAAGGATGTATAGAGAATGGACTTAGGATGAATGCCAGCAAATCAAAGACAATGGTCTTTGAAAAGAGTGAAAGCAGAACAGCGTGTAAAATAAGAGTAGAGAACGAATGGCTCGAGCAAGTCGACGAATATGTATACTTGGGAAGCATATTGCAACTGAACGGATGACTCGATAAAGAGATCGAAAGAAGAGTTATGGCAGGAAACAGAGTGAATGGAGCACTAAAACCAATTATGAATGATCGCAACATATCAAAGGATGCCAAAGTTGCCATTCATAACACCATTGTAGTGCCAACCCTGTAGTATGCAAGTGAAACCTGGACATGGCAGAAGACGCATGAAAGTAGAATAAATGCAGTTGAAATGAGATCGTTAAGGATTTGTAATAGAACGATGTATGAACGGGTAAGAAACGAGGATATAAGGAAAGAATGTAAGATGAAGAAAGATGTCATTACTAGAATGAAAGTGAACACATTGAGATGGTTTGGTCACATGGGGAGAATGAATGAGGAGCGCCTGACGAAGAAAATATACAGAGCGGAAAGGAATGGAATGAGAGGTCGGGGACGCCCAAGAAAGGGATGGCACGACCATGTGAACGAAATTTTGAAAGACGGAAATGTTAGAAGTGTGAGCAATAGACGAACATGTATGAGACGATGCATGAATGTGGACGAGGCGAGGGATGCGTGCCAAGATATAAAAATGTGGCATTCGGTTCTCTCTGCCTACCCCGCAAGGGACATGGCGTGATGGTATGTATGTATGTATGTATATTTATTTTTAAACAAACCATGACATTGAATATTTTTATAATTGCATATATACGCATACACTGGATTTTTTCCTGTTTGTAGTCAATGATATATTTTGACAAATTAATATTGCAATAATATTACTTCACAATTCATTTGACTGAGTGTGATATGCGCAGCATATTTAATCCATCACAAAATTCAGTATAGACAAATGTACAAATATTTAGTACATGTATAGTTTTGTTATTTACACTTAGCGAGTACTGTATTTGTCACTAATTTTTATTTTATTTGTCTTAATTTAATTTTCTTATTTATTTCAGAAATTGAAGATGGAAGATGCAGAGAAATATCTAGAGCAGTTTTATGGAACAGTAAGAAAAATCATTTTATTTGTCTTATAATGTTTTGGATCCATGTTTTATATTTATATTAATATATTACAATTAATAAATATAATTTATATAATTTTTCTTATCCAATGAATTGTACCAAATAACCATGTGTGTTATCTCCAGAACCATCGCAATATAATACAGGAGGAGGTGGTGCTTCCTTTTATGCTATGCCATCCCAAGGAGATCAGCGAGCCCCTCCACTGATCTACACTGGTCCCGTCTATCAACATGTTCACCATCACACTCCTCCGAAACAGGTACCTTGTTATATCCACTTTCATTTTTCTTATTATGTAGCTGAATCGTATAAGATCTACACCATCCTATGCCATACTAGCACATGACTGATATGAAATTGTAACCTGATATAAGATCGACATGACATTGGGATCATGTTGAAAATTAGCTGCTGGGGGCTTGTCCTTCCACAACATTGTTAAGCATGGTTCTTTTGAGATATAAACTTGTTTTTATGTATGTATATTGTATTTCCTCTTTTGTTATATTTATGGAAATAGCTTTTTTTCTCAGTAAATGTTATATTATTAGTATTATTATATATTTACCAGTATTAACTCAATAAAATGGAGATGCCCATAAGCGAAGATTTACTGACTTATCACAATGATGACAAGAAAAATAAGTTGTTTTATTTTAATCTATAATTTTTACAACAAAAAACACAAATACAAATCCTGTTATGTATATTTTATCATAAATAGGTGTGGTGTTTAAGTTTACGGACATATCACCAGTATTGAATGCCTGGCAACAGAGTGTAGTAATTGTTGATGCTCATTGAAGTGGCAACCCCCCTGGTTTTTCTCATATTTAGTATATTTATAATCATAATTTATATTTTGTGTGTAATTTGGTTTAAGTATTTGGCTTTATCTTATTTGATCATCAAATTTTCACAGTCAATAAAGAGAAAATGGTTATGTATTATTTTGTCAAACATTCTCAGTGTCATTTGTGAAAATACAAATAATATTTAAATATATTATGTTTGTTTTATCAATAGCAGAGTGATTATGGTAGACAACCTCCCCCTTCTGTTTCTGGACCAACAACACCTTCCTCTGGTCGTCATAATCCTCAACTGATGTCGGGTCAAGTACATCCTGTTGGACAAATGCAACATAATAATACACAGGTTTAACATTTCATTGGTTAATTTGTATCACAATTTCAAATTAGGTTTAACATTACATTGGTTAATTCGTATTACAATATCAAATTAGGTTTAACATAACATTGGTTAATTTGTATTACAATATTAGATTAGGTTTAAAATTACATTATTTAATTTGCATCATAATATCAGATTTGGTTTAAATTACATTGGTTAGTTTGTATTACAATATCAGATAAGGTTTAAAATTACATTGGTTAATTTGTATCACAATATCAGATTAGGTTTAAATTACATTGGTTAGTTTGTATCGCAATATCAGATTAGGTTTAACATTACATTGGTTAATTTGTATCGCAATATCAAATGCAACACAATAATACACATGTTTTAATAAGAACATTGGTAAATTTGTATCACAATGTCAGATGAATTGACAAATTAAATTTCTTAATGCAGATGTTTTTCAAGCTAACGGCTGAAAATAAATTACAATAAGGTAAATAATAATCAAGATTCTTGAATAAAACCCAAAAAGACACTTAAATTGGGCAAGTATATCTGAATAACTATATTTATTATTTTATTTAAATTCATCCGAAGTTACGTAGAAATATTTTATGATGATGGTGTGCTATTTGAATGACTCACGAAGACTAACTTGCATTATATGATTTAAAATAATTTTGTTAACTTCTGATAAAATAAATACAAAATTATTTACAACACAATTATAGTCAACATCAATGGATTTTATAATTTTTTATCTAGGTACATAATGATATGTCTCTTATATTTTCTAGTATTTTTCCACAAAAAAATAATGGGAAAATAAAATATATGCTGCCCCATACACAAGTGTCCGCACTTCTAATGGGGCAATATTTTTTAATTATTTTTGTATTTAATTTTCAAGTGTACTTTTATATTCTGTAATAAAAAATAAAAGAATAAAAAATGTTTATATGTCCTTACTACAGTCATGTTTTGAGTATGGTTTTAAAAAAGATTGTATTTTTTTATTGCAGAACGCCAAGCCTGGAAGTATAACATCAGGTTATCCTGTGCGTCAACAAAATCCATCAGTTCAAAATCCCAACATCTATCCAAATAGACATCGCTATTGACCCCAACATTTGGATGGAAAGTTGGTAGAACCTGTCATCATTGTTACATTGGAATAGACATTTACCTGTAACAAGTGATCTGTTGTAATAAAAAAAACATATATAAATTTAAAGGACCATAGTTAGTAACTGTGTGACAGACTATTTAAATTTTTATTGCTATAAATTTGAATTGATGTTTCATTGACAGAATTACAATGATGGCAAAAATTAACATAAAAAAAAACTGAACACATTACAAAAAAATTAATAGTGTTTAACAAAGTGTATTCAAAAAATACAAAGTATTTCTAACAAAAAACAATATGGTTATATATTTTAATGATGGTTTGTGAAAGTATTTCGAAATTTTGTGATATAATATAAAAACGTGGTAGAATAATGAAATCTCATCTAACATTTAGTAAAAGTGAAACGTTTTCAGCTATAGAATTTTACCTATAAATATTGCGAATACTCGAAAACAATAACATTAAATATGTTTTAAATATTAGAAAATAAAAACACACCGTTTTAATTCTACATACCTACGTAATTATTTTACTGTTGCAATGCAAGATGACTGTTTCTTCTGATGAAGACTTTTTTAATTGATGAAATACAGATTAGGAAAAAATGAAATACATGCTTATATACTAATATATACATTAAATGGACAAATATAAATAATGAAAGGTAAAGATGGGTACCCCAGAAGCTAGAGATAATAAAGAAACCGAGATACTTCAAAAATATTCAACATCATCTCAAATTCAACATCATCTCAAGAATCTAAAATTCCAAATAATAATGTTAGTTTTTTATGCTCAATAAAAACTAATATGTCACGAAGATTCAGCAAAATCTAGTTCAGTGATACCGAAGTCACATTATCCAAATCAATATATTCCAAAAACAGCTACAATTTAAGTCAAATATTTGAATGGGTCGGTGGCAGAGCGGTTAGCGCGCTGGGTTTGTAATCCAGTGGTCGCGAGTTCGAATCCTGCCTCGACCGATTTCGTTCACCTATAGCACAAGCATTTATTTGCTTATTTTAGGGAACGTAGCAAGATGTATATGTACTTGTTTAACAAGGACATATTCATTTAAAAAAAAAAAAAATATTCTATGATTGCACATTATAAACGCATACATTGGATTTTTTCCCCGTTGTGAGTCAATAATAATAATTATTAATAATTAAAGACTTTTATTGAGTTAAACAGCGTGGTGGACTTATTGCCTGCAAGCAATTTATACCAGTCAACGACCAATCAATGTTATTTTTTCACCAGTCAATGATATTTTTTGACAAATTTATTTTTAATTATTTCAAATTGGCCTCTATTGTTATTTGATTTATATTGCATGGATGTTTTTGAATCTAACTCATCAAGCAAATGCAAAGTTAATGGTCAATAAACTATAAATAAAGACAACTAATTAATGACAATTCATTAATCCATAGATGGGTGGTGGCATAGCAGTTAACAAGCTGAGTTTATGATTCGGTGAGCATAAGTTTGAATCTTGGCATGAACGATTTCGTTCACCTATAGCACAAGCATTTATGCTTAGTTTAGGGAATGTATGAGGATTTATATTTACTTTATAAAAAGACATATTCATTCTATAAACAAGATATAATATAAAAATCAGATAAAGGAAATTCAATGATAATAATAAAAAAATTAACCAAATCATTAAAGTATTGAATAATTACAAATTACAGCTATACATTATTTCTGAAAATTGCACCTGTATTTTGTGGATATCGTCTTTTCAGAATATTAGAATTCATGAGTATATGTATTCACATATATTATGTAACTAATAAGGTATAATATTTACTGTACATAAATATAAAAGAATAGACAACTGTTTATGTATGTATATATTTTGATATTAAAAGATTAAATTTCTCGCTGTGTTTTCATATTTTACATTGTCATTACCTCAGACAAATCTTATTTATGACTAGCTTTTATGTCCCGCCGTTGGCCAAGAATGTAAATTAGTGAAGGAATAAGCAATCGTTTATATAATATTGTCACAAAAAATATTTGCTAATTCGTAGTATGAAAAGTAGTTTGAAATTTAATTGAGTTCAAGCGATGTAAAATGTTCAAGTGATGGCCACATCCCATTCGTTTTTATATTTTTCGTCAAGTGTGCATACCTATAGATTATTATATTTTTGCACAATAAAACTGATCTACATTACAGAAGAAGACTTAAATAGTTTTTAATTTGAATATAAACGTTGTGAAGAGTCCAGTAATGACCACAACCCCGATTTTTTATTATATTGTCATCAAAATCAAATATGTAGTTATTGAAAATTAAGCAATATATGATGATATAATAAATGGTGTAAATTTCGATTGAAAAAAAGTATTGAGAAGATTCTAGTGATGGTCACATCCCATTCGTTTTATGTATTTTCGTCAAGTGTGGATGTTGTTTATAATATTTCTATACAATAGACTATAAGACTTAAAACTAACCCAAAAGACTAAATGAAAAAAAAGAATAAGTATAAGACTATAACAAATAGTTTGTTATAAAAACTGACCCAATGGTCTACATAAAAGATGCAATAGAAGAATTACACAATAGTAAATGTATTATATAAAAAACTGACCAAATGGTCTTCATAAAAGAAAAAGAAGATGAATTGAAATATAGGAAATATTTTATATAAAATTCACCCAACGTCTACATTAAATAAGAAAACGAAGAATTAGACTAAAGGAAATAGTTTGTATAAAAACTAACCAAAAGATCTACAAAAAATAAGAAAAAGAAGAATTAGACTATAGAAAGTAGTTAATATAAAAACTGACCCAAAGGCCTACATATTAGAAGAATAATTATACGTCAGGAAATAGATTGTATAAAAACTAACGCAAAGGTCAACATAAAAGAAGACGAAGAAGAATTAGACTAAAGGATAAGTTTGCATGAAAACTCTCCCTTGGTCTACATAAAAGAGGAAAAATTAGACTATAGGAAGTTAGTTTATACAAAATTCAACAAAGGTCTACATAAAATTAGAAAAAGAAGAAATACGTTAAAAGAAATAGTTGGTATCAAAACTGGCCCAGAGGTCTACATAAAATAAGAAGAAAAAGAATTAGAAAATAGGAATAAGTTTGTATAAAAACTCACCCAAAGGGCTACATAAAAGAAGAGGAAGAAGATGAATTAGACTATAGGAAATAGTTTGTATAAAAACTCACCCAAGGTCTACATAAATTAAGAAAAAGAAAAATTAGACTATAGGAAATAGTTTATTTATGAACTGTCCCAAATGACTTCACAAAAGAAGAGGAAGAAGAATTAAACTCCAAGAAATAGTTTGTATAAAAAATCACCCAAAGGTCTACTTAAATAAAAGAAGAATTTCACTATAGGAAATAGTTTGTAGATTGAATGACATGTGTATTGTAGTTAACCTAAGATAGTTTAATACTTTTCCTATACGAAATTAGTATATTGTTGGTTTTTAAGTAGTATTAGGTATGTAGGTACCTACCTACAATGATGTTCTAAATTAATTCGAATTCGATTTATAACAAATTTTATTTGAAAATCAGAATGTGTCCGTTACCATAGTAACCATGGAACATGTAAAAAATATCAAATGGTTTGTAGACATTTTTTGAATAATATGTAGGTACTTACCTACATTGGTTTGTTCGATGCCATAAAAATGAAAATTGTCCGAAATATCAAATATTATATACAAATTATGCAATTTTATTATGCCTATATCTTTACTAATAATTAACAGACTTTTACAATATACGTCTTAAAACTTGCTGTAATGTCTTGTGTTTCATTTTATTATTTCATAATTATATTTATTTCAAAGGTTTATTATTTTCAAGAACATATTCATTCGGTAGGAAAATGAAATATTGTATGAAAAGATATTAAAATGGCGGCATTTTTGTACAAAACGCTTACTTTAAAAATAAGTTAAACATTATAATTATACAAAATATTCACCATGTTTTACACTTAAACGCTAAGTTATACTTGAAAGTAAATTTTTTTCGTGTAAATACGTACTTCTAACTTTTAAACTAACAGATATTTGCGTGCAAAATGTACACTTTTTTGACAGATACGACTTGGAAAATTTTGTATGAAAAAAATAATTATTGAAATATTTTTAAAATTCAGCATTTTTATCGCATTATTTTTAGCGTGACACTGCATCAGGTATACAGGTACACGTTCGCACATAAATTAGATTTTTGGATGCTCTTGGTTTTTCAGAAGGCGTGAGACAAACACACACACACACACATACACACACACACACACACATACACCAACATTTTGATTGCTTTATTACTTTAGATTTAGATATTTTAACTCCTGCCATGTAAAAGAACAACTGTTGATGGCGATAGTATGTATAGTTGAAGACTCCTGAGTGGAAGGTCCTGATCAAAATATTGAGTGTCCCCGTAGATATTGTGTATACTGCCATATCCATAAGTTGGTGTTTTCCATGCCTCTAAGTTGGTGTTTTTTTTACTTTAAAGTTGAAAAAAATATAGACCTGGCCACATACAAATCTCTCGGATCTTAGCTTGAAACTTTGCCGATCTGTTAAGAGAAATAAATAAATTTTCTTGAACAAATCGACAGTTGGATTTTAAAGAATGAAATATACTATGCAGTCACTTTATGATATAAAAAATATACCAAAACTGAATAAAATTATCCGAGTCACATCATCATTTTTCAATATTTTACTTGGCTGTGAATCATGTGTCTTTAGAAAGGTTAAAAATTTGTTGCAGTGTACAGAATACTTTTTAAATGTTTACAATGATAATTATGTCACCATATGATAGAATGCTTGTGAATTCACTTGTGCACAGACCAATTTTAGTACAAAGATATAATCTGATTTGAATCAACCAATAAAAAAATTTATGTTCTGCGTATGGTATGTCATTTTTGCTCTATAAAGGCTGCTGCATACGGGACGGGGCGACGACGTGAACGGGACGGGACGTGTTTTTTTAAACATCGTCTCATATAAAATGTATACGAACGTGCATACGCCACGGGTGCACGACAGGGTGAGGACGGAGCGGGATAAAACATCGTCGCCGACGATGTTTTGCACGTCCATGCCCCGTTGCGTATGCATGGCAATTACAGCCGCTCTGGAGAGTTGTTCACAACACTAGCACGTCATGTCTACGTCGCTGTCACGGTGCTTATGCATACATGGTTTCATAACACCACGTCCCGTCCACGTCGTCGCCCCGTCCTTTATGCAGAGGCCTTAAAACTGTCAACCACATTCTTTGAGTCGTCAAGCTCTCATGAGTAATTAATAGAACAATGAATATTTGCTAAGAAAAGAATGTATGGTATAGTACGATCTCCATAATGAATGCATAATAGTGACAGGGTAGACTCTGCTATTCATGGTGTCGTGGCCAATACATTTTGGCCTTGTTCAATGTATTTGTTTTTTTCTCTCCACACTATGGAATAGTGGAGAGTTATGATTTCACAATTTTTAAGCATATTTTTTTTTACATCAATTTCTCGGGTATCATGTAGAGAGTGCACGCTGTGAGTTTCGTCGTGATGTGGTTGTATGTATGGCATTCGGCGTACGGAATTTTTTTTGTGTCCTCTCTACAGCCCAAACTATAATTCTGATCGACTTCATATTTACATCATATGTGTAAAGTGCATAGACCTAGAGCTGATTAGTTTTCCATAGACAACTTTTAATTTCTTCTCTATGATTTCATCATTTATGTTGTTTTTTTTTGTGTCCTATCTAAAGCCCAAACTATAATTCCAATTGACTTCATATTAACATCATATGTGTAAAGTGCACAGACCTAGAGCTGATTAGTTTTCCATAGATATCCGTTAATTTCTTCTCTATGATTTCATCTATCCAAATTTTCAAAATGCTCTCACGGTCTGGTAAATCGAGTTTTTTGTATACTGTTTGAAATTTCGATACAAAAAAAATACACTCATCAAAAATGCATTCAAGGATTGTCAAAATTTAAAGGAAAAATCTATGGTTTGTCATATCAATTTGAAATAAATTTCATATTTATATGAAAAATGTATGTAACAGAAGTAAAATAGCTTCTGTAAAGGAAAATTGAGTGATCAACTTCATATTGATATTGTATGTGTCTCTATAGACAAGTGTGTTTTTTTCTCTACTTCTATCTTCCTCAAGGGGTAGGCAGTGAGAACCGAACACTGCATTCTTCTATCTTGCAACATACATCGCCTCATCAACATTGATACACTGTCTCATACATGCTCATCTTGCTAGTAATGCAATTTTACTTAAAATTTCTCAACAGGTATCGTTTAGAAAATACATACTATGAGTTTCGTGACAATATTTTTGTGTGTATGGTGTATTGTGAAAACTTTTGTCCTCTGGGAATCTTATATTTGTTTAAGAATCTAATAGAAATGTACTTCATAAAAATGCATTTAGAGATTGTCAACATTTGAAGATGAAAAAATGAACGCTTACTATGGTGTGGAGAGTTTAGTGTTGGCCACAACCCACTCGTTTTATTCATATTTGGTGCAATTTCATTTATAAATTAATCTCCTTTTCTTACTTTTAATATTTTCTTTTATTTAAAATATTAAACTCGCATACTGACACCCCTTACTTGCTCAGTGCTATAAATTTGCGGGTGCCGTCCCTGGTCACACGCAGTACCGCGCCATTTTATTGTCATACTAACACTAGCGTATACCGGGCTAATTCAACCTTGCAAAGACTGCATAGTTTGGGGAACCAGTATGCACAATACACAGATATATTTAATGACTCGATCGGCATCTATAGAGGTTGCCTATACACTGCACTTGTTAATGAGACCAAACATTAGATTATTTTGTCGGTTTTTAAACTACTTTTCTCATTTCTTTTTTCCTGTATTAATTTTTGCATGTATGTTTACTTTTTTTTTCATATTTTTAACATGTTCTTCATTGTTTATTTACATATTTTTTACATATTTGTTACATGATTTTCATTATTTTTTACATGTATTTTGTTTATTTTTTTTACATATTTTTACATGTTTTTTGTTTATTTTTTTACATATTTTTGAATGTTTCTCGCATGTTTTTTTTTTACATATTTTTTTTTTTTTAAATGTTTTTCATTATTTTTTACATATTTTTTTTTTTAAATGTTTTTCATTCTTTTTTACATATTTTTACATGTTTTCACCTTTTTTATATTGTTATTCATTTTTTATTTTCGTTTTGTATATTTGTTTGTTTTTATTTGTTTTTTTTTTTAATTCTGTTGTTTTTAATATATTATGTATACTTGTATGTGTAAAAGGTTATCAAACCGTAAATTGAAATTAAATAAATAAATAAATAAATATACCTACCCACACAGGCAATATAATTTTTATATGTAAATATGTATTTTAATTTTTGTAACATGAGCCAAAATTAAAATCAATAAATAAAATGCATTCTTCTATCTTGCAACATACATCGCCTCATCAACATTGATACACTGTCTCATACATGCTCATCTTGCTAGTAATGCAATTTTACTTAAAATTTCTCAACAGGTATCGTTTAGAAAATACATACTATGAGTTTCGTGACAATATTTTTGTGTGTATGGTGTATTGTGAAAACTTTTGTCCTCTGGGAATCTTATATTTGTTTAAGAATCTAATAGAAATGTACTTCATAAAAATGCATTTAGAGATTGTCAACATTTGAAGATGAAAAAATGAACGCTTACTATGGTGTGGAGAGTTTAGTGTTGGCCACAACCCACTCGTTTTATTCATATTTGGTGCAATTTCATTTATAAATTAATCTCCTTTTCTTACTTTTAATATTTTCTTTTATTTAAAATATTAAACTCGCATACTGACACCCCTTACTTGCTCAGTGCTATAAATTTGCGGGTGCCGTCCCTGGTCACACGCAGTACCGCGCCATTTTATTGTCATACTAACACTAGCGTATACCGGGCTAATTCAACCTTGCAAAGACTGCATAGTTTGGGGAACCAGTATGCACAATACACAGATATATTTAATGACTCGATCGGCATCTATAGAAGTTGCCTATACACTGCACTTGTTAATGAGACCAAACATTAGATTATTTTGTCGGTTTTTAAACTACTTTTCTCATTTCTTTTTTCCTGTATTAATTTTTGCATGTATGTTTACTTTTTTTTTTTCATATTTTTAACATGTTCTTCATTGTTTATTTACATATTTTTGCATGCTTTTTGTTTATTTTTTACATATTTTTTACATATTTGTTACATGATTTTCATTATTTTTTACATGTATTTTGTTTATTTTTTTTACATATTTTTACATGTTTTTTGTTTATTTTTTTACATATTTTTGAATGTTTCTCGCATGTTTTTTTTTTACATATTTTTTTTTTTTTAAATGTTTTTCATTATTTTTTACATATTTTTTTTTTTTAAATGTTTTTCATTCTTTTTTACATATTTTTACATGTTTTCACCTTTTTTATATTGTTATTCATTTTTTATTTTCGTTTTGTATATTTGTTTGTTTTTATTTGTTTTTTTTTTTTAATTCTGTTGTTTTTAATATATTATGTATACTTGTATGTGTAAAAGGTTATCAAACCGTAAATTGAAATTAAATAAATAAATAAATAAATATACCTACCCACACAGGCAATATAATTTTTATATGTAAATATGTATTTTAATTTTTGTAACATGAGCCAAAATTAAAATCAATAAATAAAATGTTTTTTATTAATCCATTTCAACAATGTGGTTACTTTTAAGTAATGTAATTATAAGCCAACAAAAATTGCTTAGCTACTAGAACAGAGACAATGCCCCCAAGTCAAATTGAAAACGCTGTTCGTTATCGCCAAACGCTAATTTTTTTTTCTATGTGATTTGACGTTTGTTGTAGAATTTTTTTCTACAATAACAAACAACAAACGTCAAATCCCATACAAAAAAAAAATTAGCGCTTGGCGATAACGAACAGCGTTTTCAATTTGACTTGGGGTTATTATCTTAAATAGAATTTTAGAATTTCTCCGATAGATTTGCTTACAGTAAAAATTGTAGATTAAATGAACATGTTTTAGTTTGTCAAAATGATTTTGTTATTATCAATTGGCATTGTTTTGATTTACATGCAAAAAAAACATTAGTATTATAAAATAAAACTTTGAACTTAGAGATAAAATGGCTAGCACATACACATAATTCATATTTCTACCTATACATTTATGTTACACCTATTTTTGTAAAGGTTTTTCATAATTTATAAATTGTGTACGTAGTATGTGTGTGAGAGAAAAAGAAAGATACTACTGATTATGATAGTTTCTGAAATGTGTCAAAGTCGAGAAGAGTTGAGAATATTTTTTTTAAAAACTGCATTATATCGAAAGTTTTGTCTGGCGTCTGATTTCCTCTATTCTAATTCTGTCTCTTAGACTTACGCCTAGCGTTTGCCTATCCATAAATCTAGATTTATTTGTACGATTTGTTTACGAAGGAACTATAATATATTTATATTAATAATATATTTACACAGAGAGAGGTGAGAGATATATGACTTCTTATATATAGATTCTCGACCAGGCCTTTGAGAATGATCGATTGTCACCAATTGGTTAAGAGGGAACAGACATTTGCTATTGGTTGTGCAGTTGTCAAACAATGCACCACCACAGATTTAATAAAATATCTTTGACATGCTTAAGTTTCCCAAAGACTGCTCAACCTAGTCCGATCCTTATGAGTATCTCTGCTGTCTGGTTATCCTTTCCTAATGTTATCTTATATCCTAGATATATGTTTTCCTCAACTGCTTCAATTTTCTTATTATCTATTGTGATTCTCTCACTCGTACAGCGGTCTTACTCTTGACTTTAAATCTGACCCTAATTACAAATTTTTTGATCCCTACCTTTATAATAGAGCATAATGTTGATATGTTTAAATCGTAATAGTATATAATTTTAATGTACGCTGCCAACAGGTAGGTAAGTTCTAAACGAAAATTTGAAATTAGTAACGGATTTGAGTGTCAAGAATAATGCTACAGGTTGCAAGGGAATAAGAGTCCAATAGATATAGGAAGTTTCTTCAAATAATATTTTATTAATGGAATTGTTAAATCCAAGAACAGGAGATGGAATACTGATATTTTCAAATAAGAAATCTAATGAATGTTGTTTTAGACTGACTAATAAAGTTGTCTCCAAATTTCTTGAACTTTTAGCCGAGAAGGGTGACGATTTGCACGTAAACTAACGAAGCAAAAAATACACAAATTTGCGCTCTGCGCAACCAGAAGCTCGTTCAAGATGTTTGGCGAAAATTATATCTCTATGATGCTTTCACCTCTGTGTATAAATTTTTGGAAACAAAAGAAACTTCAAAAGAATCCCAGTATTTCAATATTTTTATAGAAAACAAGAAATTTAGAATAAATTAACAAATCCTCGACCTATTAAATTACACTGGGTTAAAGGAACATACAATAATGTTTTAATATGCATGATTATTTGCATAATTTATGTAATTGGAATATTTGTTTACCATATTGTCGAAAAACATGCAAATATAATATTGCCTTATCTGTATTGTATATACCAATGAATACATCACATGTGATAAGCTTATCAATAACTGTTTGGTACATACCTACTACTAAAATATGTTGTTGGTTTAAACCAAGATACTAACTTAAAATGGCAGTGAAGTTATGTTTTAATAATTTTGGTAAATTATTTCATTCTAAAATCAATTTGGCAAGATGTTTTTCAAAGTATTACCCTATAGATGAAAGCATTTTTGGTCTTACAAATGAACAAATTCAAG
Source organism: Molanna angustata (assembly GCA_963576475.1). NCBI lineage: Eukaryota > Metazoa > Arthropoda > Insecta > Trichoptera > Molannidae > Molanna > Molanna angustata. The sequence goes on along the minus strand of OY754964.1, from coordinate 29,340,480 downwards.
TAAGTACAATTTGGTTTCAACTTTCGTAAATCATATTTTTTTAATAATATTACATGAAAGATATTTGTTGAGGTTGTTTATTTTGTAAATTTCGTTGTCTATTATAACTTCATGGTTACTAATTTATTTTTAGTTGAGAGAAACAATCTTTAACTTCACTCAAAATGAGCTTGCTCCAAAAGCATATGAAATTGACAAGAACAATGAATTTAAAGAGTTTCGGCAATTTTGGAAGAAACTTGGGAATCTTGGAGCACTTGGTATGCATTTAGAAATAAAAATAACATTAATAGCAACTTAACTTACATGAATGACAACCAATATCCAATAATATATAATTGTCAGCTTTCATGGTTCTGTTAGTTAGAATTTAAGTCCTGAAAATCATAGTCCCATGTTTGATTACTGGTGGAGAAACAGTTATTGTGTTTTTAGACTGAATTTGTGAACTTATTTTTGGGTGTGCAATCCATATCCAACATGTTTCATTTATATATTATGCCTACATAAATTATATAATTGGTAATTGCTTAACCAAGGAGCGGTGATAGCCCAGCGGTAATGTCGTCTCACATTCTTGAGGGCGACGGTTCGAATCCGGGCGGGGCACGCACCTCTGGATTTTTAAAAAATCTATGTGCGAATTTATATCACTAGCTATGTGTAGCCATGATCCAATTTGTCTGGTTCCCCTTTCTAAGGGTTACGAAGGTCAGATGGCAGTCGCTTCAATGTAATAACTAGACTCGCCAATTCCAGGATCATGGTCAAAGCGTACCCCGATAGAAATGGGACAAAAGCGCTAAGGGGAAAAAAGAAGGTAATTGCTAAACCAAAAAATGCGTAGATTATATTTATCATACAAATATTGGTATTACAGCTGATTATACTGATTATGTAGTTAGTAGTACTGATTGTATCTTAGTAGAAAAAATATACAATGCAATTTTTTTTTAATGATGAAATTTGTGTTTTCAGGAATTACGGCTAATCCAGATTTTGGAGGATCAGGTGGAAAATATTTAGATCATGTTGTAATAATGGAGGAAATATCAAGGTACAAATTCCTTCCTTTATCATTTCACGAAACATCAGACGCCTTTTCTAAAATCTTTGACATTTCCTTGTGCAGTGTCAGGTTTCCCCAACCTTGGCTATCACTGTGGTGAAGACCTCCCTGTCCTATGGTGCCTGGAACAGATCTTCCATTAGACCTATTCTGGTCGATTCCCTGATGTTATGCAGCCAGGACATCTCTCTTACATGGAAACTTTAAACACACCATTAAATATCATCTTTTTTTGCTGTTAATTATATTTTATTTACAAAACAAATATTAGGGTAGGTGCCCATGGAAGCTTGTAAATTCGTACAATTGGATTTTTTTTAAAGTAGCATGTTTTATTTGTAATTAATGTTTCGGAATCTATATTAATTTCGTTCATTGTAGGAGGACCTTGATCTTCTAAGCAAGTTTTGGAATACATATTTATTTTGTCCATTGTAGGAGGACCTTGATCTTCGAAGCAAGTTTTGAAATATATATTTATTGCGTCCATTGTAGGAGGACCTTGATCTTCTAAGCAAGTTTTAGAATACATATTTATTTTGTCCATTGTAGGAGGACCTTGATCTTCTAAGCAAGTTTTGGAATACATATTTATTTCGTCCATTGTAAGAGGACCTTGATCTTCTAAGCAAGTTTGGAATATATATTTATTTCGTCCATTGTAGGAGGACCTTGATCTTCTAAGCAAGTTTTGGAATACATATTTATTTTGTCCATTGTAGGAGGACCTTGATCTTCTAAGCAAGTTTTGGAATACATATTTATTTTGTCCATTGTAGGAGGACCTTGATCTTCGAAGCAAGTTTTGAAATATATATTTATTGCGTCCATTGTAGGAGGACCTTGATCTTCTAAGCAAGTTTTAGAATACATATTTATTTTGTCTATTGTAGGAGGACCTTGATCTTCTAAGCAAGTTTTGGAATACATATTTATTTCGTCCATTGTAAGAGGACCTTGATCTTCTAAGCAAGTTTGGAATATATATTTATTTCGTCCATTGTAGGAGGACCTTGATCTTCTAAGCAAGTTTTGGAATACATATTTATTTTGTCCATTGTAGGAGGACCTTGATCTTCTAAGCAAGTTTTGGAATACATATTTATTTTGTCCATTGCAGGAGGACCTTGATCTTCGAAGCAAGTTTTGAAATATATATGTATTGCGTCCATTGTAGGAGGACCTTGATCTTCTAAGCAAGTTTTGGAATACATATTTATTTTGTCCATTGTAGGAGGACCTAGATCTTCTAAGCAAGTTTTGGAATACATATTTATTTCGTCCATTGTAAGAGGACCTTGATCTTCTAAGCAAGTTTGGAATATATATTTATTTCGTCCATTGTAGGAGGACCTTGATCTTCTAAGCAAGTTTTGGAATACATATTTATTTTGTCCATTGTAGGAGGACCTTGATCTTCTAAGCAAGTTTTGGAATACATATTTATTTTGTCCATTGTAGGAGGACCTTGATCTTCGAAGCAAGTTTTGAAATATATATTTATTGCGTCCATTGTAGGAGGACCTTGATCTTCTAAGCAAGTTTTAGAATACATATTTATTTTGTCCATTGTAGGAGGACCTTGATCTTCTAAGCAAGTTTTGGAATACATATTTATTTCGTCCATTGTAAGAGGACCTTGATCTTCTAAGCAAGTTTGGAATATATATTTATTTCGTCCATTGTAGGAGGACCTTGATCTTCTAAGCAAGTTTTGGAATACATATTTATTTTGTCCATTGTAGGAGGACCTTGATCTTCTAAGCAAGTTTTGGAATACATATTTATTTTGTCCATTGTAGGAGGACCTTGATCTTCGAAGCAAGTTTTGAAATATATATTTATTGCGTCCATTGTAGGAGGACCTTGATCTTCTAAGCAAGTTTTAGAATACATATTTATTTTGTCCATTGTAGGAGGACCTAGATCTTCTAAGCAAGTTTTGGAATACATATTTATTTCGTCCATTGTAAGAGGACCTTGATCTTCTAAGCAAGTTTGGAATATATATTTATTTCGTCCATTGTAGGAGGACCTTGATCTTCTAAGCAAGTTTTGGAATACATATTTATTTTGTCCATTGTAGGAGGACCTTGATCTTCTAAGCAAGTTTTGGAATACATATTTATTTTGTCCATTGTAGGAGGACCTTGATCTTCGAAGCAAGTTTTGATATATATATTTATTGCGTCCATTGTAGGAGGACCTTGATCTTCTAAGCAAGTTTTAGAATACATATTTATTTTGTCCATTGTAGGAGGACCTAGATCTTCTTAGCAAGTTTTGGAATACATATTTATTTCGTCCATTGTAAGAGGACCTTGATCTTCTAAGCAAGTTTGGAATATATATTTATTTCGTCCATTGTAGGAGGACCTTGATCTTCTAAGCAAGTTTCAGAATCTATTTTTATTTCCTTAGTAATTGACATTTTGTTTCGGATCAGCTGACCACTGACAACGTACTTCTTGCTCTAATACGCTTGGATAATTAAATTGTCAGTCGCATACATGCCCCCTTATACCAAAGCATTGGTTACATGCCGTCGGGTGATCTCGATCGGTATATATTTTATTCTCGTTGCAGATTTGGAAATCAGCCATTTCTGTTAGCTTTTATGTGCGTTCTTACATGTAATTTGTATGTTGTAGCTGACCGATAGTTTGATTGGCAGATGAAATTAGCTTCCATGCGCGATTACCCTTATAAATTTCTTTTTTTTTTTTCTCTTTTGCAATGTGAAAATAACTTAGTATCTACCATAATATAATCACAAAAAATGAGATTTTATAAAAATAATATTTCAGGGCAAGCAGTGGTATTGCGTTATCATATGGTGCACATTCAAATTTATGTATAAACCAAATCAACAGAAATGGAAACGATGAACAAAAATCAAAATATCTTCCAAAGGTATAGAATACTAGTTTTAGTAATTAATTAAACTCTAATATCCTTATTTATTATTTTATCCTTATTTATATTATTTTATAATTATTTTTTTGAAGAATGAATATGTCCTGGTTACAACTAAATATATACATTCCCTAAATTAAGCATATGCTTGTGCTATAGGTGAAAAAAATCGGTCATGGCAATATTCAAACTCGCAACGAATGAATTACTAACCAAGTGAGCTAACGACTCTGCCTGCACCACCCATCTAAATAATATTTTATTTTATATTACTTCTCGGGCAATTAACAGGTGATATGTCATATATTGTTTTAATTTGTACTCAATAACAAGTTTCCACACTCTGGAGACTTATGATATTAATGGTCTCACAGATCCAGACTGAAAACACAATTAAAAACTGTGTCTCCACTGGAAATCAAACCCGAGATCTTTGGATCAGCAGTCTATACCTAACCAACTGAGCCACGTAGGCTGACATTAGTGATTAATAATTTATATTTTATGAATCACTAATATTAATTTTCAAACTTTCTGTACACATTCAATTACGTAATGGTGCACTATGGTGGAATTACTGACTGATGGCAAAATCTTACAGCCAACAATATACATTTGATGAAGTAATCAGCGTGTATGGTATGGTATGTAATCAACATGATGTAAATATTAATAATGGATATAATGGGGAGAGGTGAAAAAAGGAGGTGACAAGGATTGGATAAGGAGATAGAATTATGTAAGTGTTATTTATATAAAGTTAAATGACAACACATTTTTTAATATTATAGTTATGCAGCGGAGAACATATCGGAGCCTTGGCTATGTCAGAATCTGGTTCAGGAAGTGATGTTGTTTCAATGAAACTACGAGCTGAGAAGAAAGGTGATTATTATGTATTAAATGGTAACAAATTCTGGATTACAAATGGTCCAGATGCCGATATTTTGGTGGTTAGTTATCTTTTGTTATTTTATTTATATTTTGTTTATTTTATTTATATACTTAATTATATATTTGTTGTAAATTTATTTAAGGTGTATGCTAAAACAGATTCACAGAAACAGCAACATGGAATTACTGCATTTATTATAGAAAAGGATTTTGAAGGTTTCTCAGCGGCTCAAAAATTGGATAAACTTGGAATGAGGGGATCTAGCACTGGAGAATTAGTTTTTGAAAATTGTAAGGTGTGTATTTATTTTGTAGAAAATTACACTCTGTTCAAATTAAACATACAATTATGCTTTTGCAATTATGTTTTAAATTAATAAATTAAGTTTTTATTAATATATTCATAATTTCAACAAAACAAAATATTCTCTAATTGGCATTAGTATAACAACAGCGGGGATTTTCCTAATCCAACTGTCGATTTGTTCAGGAGAACTTTGTTCTCTTAACATATCGACAATGTATCAAGCTAGAATACGCGAGAATTGTATGGAGAGGTCTACTTTTTTCACGGCTTTTCCAACTTTGAAGTCAAAAACACCAACTTAGAGGCTTCGCAGCATATATGTTCCATACACGGATTTACTCAGAATTCGGAGTAGAACATTTCGTGTGTCTGTGTGTGTGTCCGTCCCCCCCTTATAACTTTTGATCCGCTCAATTTACAGAGCCCAAAATTTCAGAATATATAAACAGTTATAGGCCTACAAAACTTTTATACTCAGAATTTCGAATTTTTGTTTCAGTCAGGGGTTATCAACTTTTGAATTTTTATTTTATTTTTCCATATATCTCAGAAACCATAAAAGCTAGAACGCTGAAAATTGGTACAAACATAGAAAAATAAAAAATCTCAAATTAATTTTTTCAAAAAAATTCCAGGGTTTTTCAAACATTTTTTATTAAGAAAAATATTTTTTTTATGATAAATTTATGAGTTTAACTGCCTATATTTCCAAAACTTATACAATTATCGAAAAAAGCCGAAACACCCCAACTAGATAATTTATTTTTCTATAAAAAATATTAACATTTTAGTAGAAGATCCCAATTTTTTTTAACAATTTTTTTAAAAATTGAATTTAGTGACGACATCGCTTCATACATTTTGTATGGCAGTCGCCTATACACAATATGTAAGAAGACTTAATAGTTTGATACTTCATCTCCAAACATACATACCATCATGCTATTTTCATATTCTGGGTAGGAAAAAAGGAACTTCCTCCATACTATCCTATCTTGACATACATACCTACATAATATATGTTGTATAGAAAACAAAATATCTGAAAATATTCAATAATTTGTATTTATGGGTTTATAGTTTGGTACATATTCTTCAACTATACATACTTTCGCTATCGACAGTTGGATCTCATGTGTTACATGCAACTAGTTTAATACAATTTGATTTCTGTTCCCTAGTATTAAGGTCAATAAAAGTATTAATATGTAACATTGAATAAGTCAAAATAATTTGTCAAGTTCATGATAAATATATGCAAAATATAAGTTCTGGTAATTTCTACCAAAAGACTCTATTGAATATCATTCCCTAAGAATAATATAATCACAACTGTTTAAATTTACAGGTTCCATCAAAAAACATTCTCGGAGAGGAAGGAAAAGGTGTTTATGTGTTAATGTCTGGACTTGATTATGAACGTTTGATTCTTGCTGGAGGTCCAGTTGGTATAATGCAAGCATGTGTCGATGTTGCATTTGAATATGCACATACCAGAGAACAATTTGGAAAAAAAATTGGAGAATTTCAATTGATTCAAGTAAAATATTTCAATTCAAATATTGATTTTCATTGCTAATTATAATTCAGCATCTTGCTGTACCTTATGTGTTACTAATGTGTTTTTTCCCTATCCATTTATGTGACATTAACTTCTGTATATGTACTATTTTTTAGTGTTTCTTACAAATTTAATTGATTTAGGTATCACATAATTTTGACATCTTCAAAAAACAACCTTTCAATCTGGATTTATTGTGAAACGATTAATATCATATCTCCAGAATGTGGCAACTTGTTATTGGGTGCGTGTTAAATATTTGACATAGTACATAGTTGCCTATATTGCAATACGATAATCAACTTGATTAATTTTTCTGGTTTTGTCCACTATGATTTTCTTTATTATATAAATTTACTATTTTTTTATTAAAGAAATAATTTGTCATACTTATCAACCGCCTAATTTTCCATTTGTCTTTCAAAGAACACAATTATAAAGTTGAGTAAGTATTGTTGTTTAAGATGTCCCTTTAAACTATTTTCTAACAGTAATGAAGAAAATTAATCGTGAAATTGTTTTTAGGGAAAAATGGCAGACATGTACACAACTTTAGGAGCATGTAGAAGTTATCTTTATAGTGTTGCTAGATCTTGTGATGCCGGACGAGTGAACAGTAAAGATTGTGCTGGAGTTATTTTATACTGCGCAGAAAAGGCTACTCAATTGGCTTTGGATGCGATACAAATATTGGGTAAGAAATATATAATTTATTTATCTTAAATATTTTTGTATGGTCGAGTTTAAAATAATAATTGAGTGAACTGTTCCACACATATATAATAAATACACCAAAATTATTTGTTTTTTTTAACAGATTTTAATTATCTCAATAGAGACGAAGTTGGAATATTTATTGTAGGAGAACCGGGAAATCAAGGCACCTACAGGGCTTACGACCTGTCATCGGCTGGTTTACGTGATCACTTTATGCGCTTGCGCAACGTTCACCAATTATGCCTTTTAATGAGATCCCTATCAATTCAATTTTGAAAGTTCTATATATTGTAATACTGAAATTCTTTTCGCTTGAAAATAAGGAATTTTTACTACAGCCATTTATGGGTGAAATTATGAACAACAATCTTATTATTTTTATTTATTTTGTTGGAACGCCATCTATTGAGAGAATTGGTTTTTTTGTAAATAATGAAAGCTACAATTCTTATATCTGAGGTGACAATGCATTTTTTCGCATAGAAGTCACCCCTGAATTGCGCCAGACTTATAAGGTCATTTTTGTCTTATTTACCTACTTGTACCAATGTGTAAGTAGGTAAATAAGACAAAAATGACCTTATAAGTCTGGCGCAATTCAGGGGTGACTTCTATGCGAAAAAATGCATTGTCACCTCAGATATAAGAATTGTAGCTTTCATTATTTACAAAAAACCAATTCTCTCAATAGATGGCGTTCCAACAAAATAAATAAAAATAATAAGATTGTTGTTCATAATTTCACCCATAGATGGCTGTAGTAAAAATTCCTTATTTTCAAGCGAAAAGAATTTCAGTATTACAATATATAGAACTTTCAAAATTGAATTGATAGGGATCTCATTAAAAGGCATAATTGGTGAACGTTGCGCAAGCGCATAAAGTGATCACGTAAACCAGCCGATGACAGGTCGTAAGCCCTGTAGGTGCCTTGATTTCCCGGTTCTCCTACAATAAATATTCCAACTTCGTCTCTATTGAGATAATTAAAATCTGTTAAAAAATATCTTTGACTCCCGACAGGGAAAAAAATCCAATGTTTGCGCATATGCAATAATAAAAATATTCGAAAATTATTTGTATTAAGTTATGTTTACATTAATGATATATATTTACTTACAGGTGGCAATGGCTATATTAATGATTATCCAACAGGAAGATTGCTAAGAGATGCAAAATTATATGAAATTGGAGCAGGAACCTCTGAAGTTCGGCGTATGTTAATTGGTAGAACAATTAATAATGAATACAAATAAACTATCATCAATGTACATACATAATAATCATCCTATATCCTTCACGGAGTACGCAGTGATAACCGAATGACACATTTTGATATTAAATTCATCATTTAATTTTCATTCATAAATGTAATTCTGTTTTCATTTTTATATTCTTATCCAACTGTCGATTTGTTCAGGAGAACTTTGTTCTCTTAACATATCGACAATGTATCAAGCCAGAATACGCGAGAATTGTATGGAGAGGTCTACTTTTTTCACGGCTTTTCCAACTTTGAAGTCAAAAAACACCAACTTAGAGGCTTCGCAGCATATATGTTCCATACACGGATTTACTCAGAATTCGGAGTAGAACATTTCGTGTGTCTGTGTGTGTGTCTGTGTGTCCGTCCCCCCCTTATAACTTTTGATCCGCTCAATTTACAGAGCCTAAAATTTCAGAATATATAAACAGTTACAGGCCTACAAAACTTTTATACTCGGAATTTTGAATTTTTGTTTCAATCAGGGGTTATCAACTTTTGAATTTTTATTTTATTTTTCCATATATCTCAGAAACCATAAACGCTAGAACGCTGAAAATTGGTACAAACATAGACAAATACAAAATCTCAAATGAGTTTTTTCAAAAAAATTCCAGGGTTTCTCAAACATTTTTTATTAAGAAAAATATTTTTTTTATGATAAATTTATGAGTTTAACTGCCTATATTTCCAAAACTTTTACAATTATCGAAAAAAGCCGAAACACCCCAACTAGATAATTTAATTTTCTATAAAAAATATCAACATTGTAGCAGAAGATCTCAATTTTTTTTTAACAATTTTTTTAAAAATTGAATTTAGTGACGACATCGCTTCATACATTTTGTATGGCAGTCGCCTATACACAATATGTAAGAAGACTTAATAGTTTGATACTTCATCTCCAAACATACATACATACCATCATGCTATTTGCATATTCTGGGTAGGAAAAAGGATCTTCCTCCATACTATCCTATCTTGACATACATACCTACATATGTTGTATAGAAAACAAAATATCTGAAAATATTCAATAATTTGTATCTATGGGTTTATAGTTTGGTACATATTCTTCAACTATACATACTATCGCTATCGACAGTTGGATCTCATGTGTTACATGCAACTAGTGATATAAAATCTTATGTCTTATGATTCTCAATAGCTTCTCAAAATATTCTTTCTATCATTATTATTGTATTCCCATTTATATAATTAATCCAACTGTCGATTTGTTCAGGAGAACTTTGTTCTCTTAACATATCGACAATGTTTCAAGCCAGGATACGCGAGAATTGTATGCAGAGGTCTACTTTTTTCACAGCTTTTCGAGCTTTGAAGTCAAAAAACACCAACTTAGAGGCTTCGCAGCATATATGTTCCATACACGGATTTACTCAGAATTCGGAGTAGAACATTTCGTGTGTCTGCGTGTGTCCGTCCCCCCCTTATAACTTTTGATCCGCTCAATTTACAGAGCCCAAAATTTCAGAATATATAAAAAGTTACAGGCCTACAAAACTTTTATACTCAGAATTTTGAATTTTTGTTTCAGTCAGGGGTTATCAACTTTTTAATTTTTATTTTATTTTTCCATATATCTCAGAAACCATAAAAGCTAGAACGCTGAAAATTGGTACAAACATAGAAAAATAAAAAATCTCAATTTAATGGAGAACTTTGTTCTCTTAACATATCGACAATGTTTCAAGCCAGGATACGCGAGAATTGTATGCAGAGGTCTACTTTTTTCAGGGCTTTTTCAACTTTGAAGTCAAAAAACACCAACTTAGAGGCTTCGCAGCATATGTGTTCCATACATGGATTTACTCAGAATTCGGAGTAGAACATTTCGTGTGTCTGTGTCCGTCCCTTCTATTTCTCATCTCATGTGAATGAAAGGGACAGACATAAAGAAGAATGCACTTAGTAGAAACTGTTAACATTAAAATGAGAGTTAAAGAAAAACAGATTTAAATATTTTGTAAATTCAATTTATTGTTTAAAAAAATCTTATTACTATTTACCCCAAGATAAACCATGGGCTACAAAAAATATATCAAGTTGAAAACATAAAAGTTTAAACTCTAAAAAACATGAAAATTTTCAGTAAAAATATTGAATAACAAATATTTTTTGTAGCAGAATTACAAAAAAGAATATTTATATAGTAAAACACTCCATCAACTAGAATTTGCATAAAAACCAAATCACTCATTATGTCTATAAAAAAATACTCATCTAATTTAATTGGTTTTAAATAATTATAACTAAATAGTCAAATTTTGATTTATAATGCAATAACTAAGATTATTCAGTCTTATTTACTATGTATTTGTGATTTGAGTTAAATCTGACACTTACCCAGTTATTTGCAAGGCCGAAACTGCTTAAATGTCAGATTATATTATAGTCAAAGCAAGGCCCCATTGTTGAAAATGGAAACAATTTCATAAATATAAATATATTAAGTATGTACTACTCACAGAGTAAAGAATATATACAGATCTGACATAAACTATGACTTTGGGCCAGGGGATCGGTACAAAAAGTGAGGTGGAACAGGGGTATCCCAAACACATTTAGATAGCAGTAAAAGTATTTGCTTTTCTTAATTTAAATTCCTTAACATGGACTTATTGATGTTAGTGTTGAGTACTGTTTTAATTTTCATTCCAAACCATTAAGAAAATATTCAAATACTTTATATTGATTGCCACCATATATGTCTATATATTATTAGTCTGTGATGCAACTCCCATTTTAAATACCTCACAACATTTACAGAATTTTAGCTACAGGAGTGTGATATTATATTATGTATCTGCCACTAAAGTTTGCAATAAGAATCAAATGTAATTTGAGGAAATATTCAAATACTTTATATTGATTGCCACCATATATGTCTATATATTATTAGTCTGTGATGCAACTCCCATTTTAAATACCTCACAACATTTACAGAATTTTAGCTACAGGAGTGTGATATTATATTATGTATCTGCCACTAAAGTTTGCAATAAGAATCAAATGTAATTTGAGGAAATATTATATTTCAAATTCAAATCAGACTATGAATACAAACCTAAGAGAACTAAATAAAATTAAATTTCAGAATAAATAAGTCTAAATCATTATGTTAATAAAAAATATTGTTTCAATTACCCTAATTCCTTCAATGTTTCAATAAATATATAGGAATGGTCCACGTTATACAATTATTTAAATTATCAGTATATATACAATTAAATAAGATTAAAATAATTCAATTAAAAAAAATGGTACAAAGGTACATACTAACATTATTTTTTTATTTAGTAAATGCAAATGTTGCAAAACATTATTTAGTTAAATTTCTTTACTAAAAAAATACATGATTGACATTGATTGGTATGCTACTAAATACAGCGATCTATCATTCCCCGAACAATCGTTTTCCCGTATGTGTCACATTTTACTGCAGGTCCAAATTATTTTCATACAAAAATAGATTATATTGATCGTTCTCTGTTCATTATTGTCCCACATTAATTGTTCAAATTATGCAACAAATTTCATAAATTGCATAAAAAAAATTTGTTAACTTGTTAACCCAATTAAGATGAGTAAGAAAAAGCACTTGCATTACCTATGGACCGACAGTATTTCACCATGTACACAGTATTTTTTAATGTCGTTTTAATTAAATATTATAACAGTTAAAAAAAATCTAACGATGTAGATATATCATAAAAAAATCAAAGATAAAGAAAAGATCATAAATACTCAATCCTTACGCATGTGCGTAGGAAAGTTTTGTCTTAATCAAGTACGAATTTACTAAGATATGAAGGTTCAAAATTGGGTACAGCATGAGGGCATGTATAGATGACGTTCGGCGTTTAGGCAAAGGTTAACTGATGCCGGATAGTAAAATAATTTGTCGAAAGAATGTTGATTTCTTACGTCAATACAAAAATAAAAAACATATGACAATGAAAGATTATTTTATGTTATATGTATGTACATATTAAACATTTAAATAAAAATGTGTTTTTTTTTCTATACACTTTGTATTCCAGCATTTTTTTCATTAGGTCTCTTCAAAACGATAGAGGATTCACTGTACATTAAATTTCTGTAAAACAATAATGCATCATAGAAAAGGCCAATTATAGGGATAAATGCTCTATAATAAGAAGGTCAATTTAAATTATATTATAACAGTCTTACTAATAAAAATCTACTGCACACCCATATACCAGTGTTTTGGGTACATACCATGTAAAGCCCGTGCAGCGATTATTTGAAAATCTTACTAATAAATGCTGTATAACGATTGTGTAGCTACAAGAGTACAACAAAAAATAATCCGACAACGTTGTAATTTCGAACTCACGCATTTGCAAAGCCGCCAGCCTCCATCCGCCATTATAATTTTGACGTTGTAGTTAATATTTTCATATGTTTTTCACATTTCAAAATAGGAATATGGAAAATATAACGAATATTTTCATCATACGAATATCTAAGCGAGCACCATTGTTGATATTATAAGAGCTGATTTTTTGTCAACTTTTCGCTCCTAAAATGCACAATTACCGAGAATATAATAATTTTAGGTTTTGTCATATTCCAAGATATAACAATATAAACACGCATATCAAAATCAAATTCGATTTTTGACAGATGAAATTTGTCTTAAAACACCGCTAAACTACCTAAAACAGGCGGGCAAGCAATGTGTAAAATTTGTATGAGAGATACACAGTCGTTGACCAACTGATCTGCTACACAGCGTTTATTGGTAACGTTTAGCCTACACGGGTGTTAAACGGTCGTGTAAATTTTACAATACGTTTATTAGTAAGACTGTTACCGTCTTACTTACTATTTTCGGTTTTACGATCAGGGTACGTTGAGCCATGTTTCGGCATGATTTATCAAAAAAGTGTACTTACTTTCAGTAAATTGGCGTCAAGCGTGCGTTAAACCACCATAATTTCAGCTGTCACTTTAAACTACCTAGACCCCTTGTTTTACATTGGCTTAACGTTTTATGACAGTCTATTCTTATATAGAAACATCGCAACTAGTATTTGTTATTACTAATATTACAAGGATGGCAGATTTTCTGGAACATGTTAGAGATTATAATGAAATAATGGATATAATAGGTGAAATAAGTGTCCCATGAAGGGCTAAAATATATAAAATTACTTTCTTTACACCACTTATTATAAAAACAGTCTATTTTATTTTTAATTTAGTATTTAAGTCTTCCCGAAGAACAGAACGTTGTTATCGAAACCGGTCGATGTTTGCTCTCAGAAGTGGCATAAATCCGTAAACAAAGTAGTTAATTTTGTATTGTAGGTATATTATAAATTATTTATAATAACACCACAGTATAAGTTAGTTTCCGAACTTTAACAAAATACATATTGAATACCTAGGTACCTAAATTAGAAACAACGCAATTAAAGTTTTTGAAAACAGAAAAAAAAGTCAAATGATAAATCACCAATTATATGAGTGCATATAACTTACTTTTTCGTCATTAACGTTTCTTCTTATTTGTAATCATTTTAAACAAAATTAATAATTATTTTACACAGCGCAAAGTAAACGAAAAACAACGTAATTTGAAATAACGCGAGAATGCACGCGAAGTACTTTGACATTGTACGATGGTACCAACATAATATTGGTAAAAAGCGATGTTGCCGTTTGAAAAATACGCATTTCGTTGACTCGCTTAAGCCGCCACATTTCAAATTTAGTAAGTACGATTTGACGAAAACCAATAGTCTGCGCTTAGTATGAATTTATGAGACCTGTGACTGAGCCAGGCCTTTATTGAAAATAGTAAGTAAGGCGGTTAATGTATTTATCATATAAATAAGTTGTTAAGCCCATGAAAGGGGTAAAAATAAAACAAAAATATGAGCATAAAAATAACAGATTAAAAATATAAATTGTTAGTCATTACTGAGATTGAGTATTTCAACATATAGCTTGTTTTCTGAACAAATCATTCAGATAAAGAAGCGAGGTTAATATTTAAAATGTGTCATAAAGTTATATCGAGACATTCAAATAAATATTAACATATATCAGTATGTGATGCACAAGTGAGCGTGTGATTCTTTATATTTCATATTTTAATATTTTATTTCTGTCAAATAAACAAATTATAACACAATATTGCCCCTGAGTCAAATTGAAAAACCTGTTCGTTATTGCCAGGGGCTATTTTTTTCGTATGGAATTTGATGTTTGGTGTAAATTTTTTTTTACAACAGACATCAAATCCCATACAAATAAAAAATTAGCGCCAGTCGATAATAAATTGGGCGCTCATATATTGAATTGTTTTGATTCAAATCATACTGAAATAGTTCTTTTACCTTTAAAATGACAGGAAATAAAAAGGAGTGATAATTATTGTTTCTAATTAAATTTATAAAGTATTTAAAATATTATTAGTACTTTGCATTTGATATTCATGCAAAAATCGATATTATGAGCTGCGTAATTCAAAACAGTTTAAAAATTCAATTTCATTGTAAAAAAGAAAATATTTTAAAATAACATTTTGTATAATTTGTAAGGAATATCATAAAATAATGGTATGTACAATTTGTAAGGAATTCATAAATATTATTCAAATATAAGAAAAAGAACCTTTGCGTAAATATGTTTGAGTAATATATCGATTAATACATCACGACATCTATCAATGAAAACTAATGGATGAAACAATTACTGTTAGTAATGGTTGGAGAGATACTTTATAGAAGTCTGAATAATCCTGAGCAATTATATTTTAACTAACATTCATGATATTTAGAGTTAGTTATTAAAGGGCTGTATTCAAAATATTTATTAATAGAATTGAAATATTTATAATATTATGCAATTTGGATTGTTTGCTCTTACCTACACGAGACAATTAGGGCATCCACGAACAGGGGTTGTCCTCAGGGGGGGGTTTTATCACCCCTACTTTGGACCCTGGTGGTGGATGAACTTCTTGTTAAGCTCGAAGAAAAAGGGATTAAAGCCATAGGCTATGCAGATGATATTGCCATCATTGTAAGTGGAAAATTTCCAAGAACAGTCTCGGAAGTAACTCAGTCAGCCATCCAGACAGTAGAAGAATGGTGCAAAGAGGTAGGACTGAAAATTAATCCTAATAAAGCAGTCCTAGTACCATTCACCAAAAAGAGGAAACTAGAAGGGTTCATTACACCAACTCTTTTTGGAAAACATAAATACCTTGGAGTTATAATAGACAAGGGATTAAACTGGAAACAACATGTGAATCACATAACAAATAAAGCTAGCAGAGTTTTCTGGGCATGCAGAAGAACCTTTGGTAAATCATGGGGACTTAAACCCAAAACCCTGCACTGGATCTACACCACCATAATCAGACCAACCATCACTTATGCTGCTCTGGTATGGTGGCCAAGAACCGAACTTGTGTCCTGCAGGAACCAACTAAGTAGGTTACAGAGACTTGCGTGTATGGGAATTACAGATGCAATAAGAACAGCACCAACAGCTGCTTTAGAGGTCCTTCTTGGCCTCCCACCCCTTCAAATAATGATTGAGGCAGAGGCGATGCTCGGACTATACAGACTAGTTTGTAATGACCAATGGAGCCTTAAATATTTAGGCTATGGCCACACAAACTTCAGTGGGGACAAAGAACTGGATTCATTAATGCATATGAATTCAGACAAAATGTTACCAAGATATCACTACCAAAAACCATTCACAGTCAGTTTACCCCACGTACGAAGAATGGGATGGGAAAAAAGAATACAAACCAAATAAGCAGGGATTGATCTGGTACACTGATGGATCTAAGACCAGCGAGGGCACTGGAGCAGGGGGGCATTGCTGGGGAACCAAGATTAATTTCTCGTGTAGTCTTGGACAATACCCAACTGTATTTCAGGCAGAAGTATTTGCAATCACAGAATGTGAATATGAGAATATAAATAGGAACTACAAAAATGGGAACATTTATATTTTATCAGACAGCCAGGCAGCTCTTAAGGCCCTAGAATCATACCAAGTTACATCAAAACTGGTATGGGACTGTCTAATGTACCTTGAAAGGCTAGGGGAACACGATAGAATACATCTAGTATGGGTACTTGGTCATAAAGCTATAGAAGGAAATGAGAGAGCAGATAGGCTAGCCAAAAAGGGATCAGGGCAACCTTTCATAGGACCTGAACCTGCAGTTGGCCTATCTGCAAATACGATTAAAAGATCAATTAAAGACTGGATAACAATTCAGCACAGCAAATTCTGGAAGACCAGTTGTGGACAGCGACAGGCAAAGGAATTCATCGAAGGGCCCTCTAAGAAAAGGACAAAGAAGCTGCTAAATCTTGGCAGAGAACAAAAGGCAATGACTGGTTTATTCACTGGTCACTGCCATCTGAAAAGACATCATTACATAATGGGGATCGCTGATGAACCAAACTGTAGAAGGTACCAACAAGAGGAAGAAACGGCCTCACATGTGATCTGCGAGTGTCCAGCACTGATGGAATCCAGACACAGACATCTGGGAGCCTTTATACTAAGACCCAGGGACATGGGAGGCATCACAATTTGCAAAATATGGGACTTTATCCAAGAAACCGGAATGCTATTGAAATGACAGCCCTAAAGGGAGGTGCACAATAGATCAAACATGGTCGCAGTGCGGGGGCGTAGGGTCCCACTCCAAACTAATAATAATAATACCTACACGCAATGCGTGTAAATGGTGCTATGTGCATAGTACAATACAGGATTTTAAAGAAAAAATATAAGGTGAAAGGATATGGAGGTTGACTAAGCAGAGGGTGTAGTTTTTTTGGGCATACCCAGCTGAAGGACCCCTTGCATGTGGCATGCAAGGGGGTATTTGTACTGGAAGGACCCCTTGCATGCCACTGGCCCTGAAATACATTTATCAGAAATTTTGGGCATACCCAGCTGAAGGACCCCTTGCATGCCACTGGCCCTGAAATACATTTATCAGAAATTTTGAAGACAAACTTCTGTCATTTTAAAGCTGACAATTTATATGCTTCATTCAATACTTTTATCCATATATGATTTTATTTTTCATGTTCAAAGGATGAACAGCAACAGACCCTCATATCGTGCTGCAATCAGCCTTACGGAACCTGCCCTTGGATCATATCTGAATAATGTTGCTGCCTGCATAACTTAGCAAATGTTTAAGCAAGTGCATAAAGGCTGGTTTATTGCCATAAGGCAATCTCTTTCAACCAACCAAAAATTTTATTTGGTACAATAGCATTTTATACGTAAGAAAAAATACTGATCATAATATAAAATATGTTTGCCCGAAGAAAAAAGGTTGAGTATGGCTGACTAAACCTGTACTTACATATTTTGGATATTTCCTATCATACAATGGAGCTTGTTTAAATTTCTCTTCAGATATTCATATATTAGTAATCGATAAAACTCACTCGAGATTTATGAGAACAAATAAAAACAATTCAACAAAAATAAAAACAAGAAATATTATACCTATATTAAAAATATTAACCCCCTCTCTTCATTTTTGAAGCTTGCAATTTTTGTCGAATTTTAAAGACATTAGAGGATTCAGTACGTTTGATTGACTTTCCATACAACATTTGTTCCCTAAAATTATTTTCAATCATGTTACTGTCAGCGATCAAAATTTGTTTCGGAGATTTTTTCAATGACACAACATTAAAAGCAGTAGTGCTTCCGGAATCTGAAACAGATATTGGCCTTGGTGTTATTTTTTTACCTTTTTTTATAATTTCAAACTTTCCCGCAGTTTTGGTCCAACGTTCAGTTTTAATGTTGTCCTTAATTGTATTTGTTTGGTTTGTAATATTATCAGTCACATTTTCTACATCAAATGCTTCAACTCTAAAATCACCAACATTTCTCTCAATATTTTTTTTACTAGATTTCTTGAAAGCTGACAATTTTGAAATAGTTTGCAAAGGACTCACAGACCAATCACCGACATCATTAACGACGCTAGAATCTTTTTGTTTCTCTTTATTTGATTTGGGTTTCTTTTCATTTGAAATTTTCTCTTGTTTGGAATCAATAGATATGGTCTCGAGAGCAGATTCATCATTAGAACTACAAACAAAAGAATCTTTTTTATACGAGCTATCATCGCTTTCAATATCACTTGAATCTGAACATATGGACTCCCCTTTTTCGATAATTTCATTTAAAACAATCTCCTCTCTTTCAGAATCCTCCATACTATCACCAGATTCATAATTACTTCCAGCATCACTTGCAGAATCCAAATATTCCATATGCATCGAATCTTCACTTTCCGAAGAGTCTTCATTAGCTTCATCTCCTTGGTTTATGTTAATATCGTCCACTTCTTGGACAGATTTTTTTGACACAATTTCTTTTTCTTTAAAGGGAGTACTAGTTGAAGTATTATTTGAATTTTTAGCATTTTCAAATTGTGATTGCTTAGTATTATTTCTAATGGGAGATATTTGATTTGAAGTTATATTTTCTTGATTTAACGATTTGTTTAAAGATTTTCTTCCTTTGATAGAAGTCTTACTCAAACTTAATTTCTTCTTTTCCAAATATTCAACATTTTCATTAGGCTGATTTTCAGAATCAATAGTTGATGCAGTACAAGATTTTGTTTGCAATGCAGATTTTTTATCAGTTGATATGTTGAGCTGTATGGGAGATTTAGGTGACTTATATTTACAATCTTTATTACTTAAGGATGTATTAGCAGATTTTGGCTCATTTACAGAAGAATTAAGACTTTTTGGAGAACTCTTGTTACCAATATATTCATTAGCAGAAGTATTAAGTTTTAAAAGTCCACTTAAGGAAGAACGGATATTGGGTGATTCTTTGTGTTTAGCATCTTCAGTATCCATATCTAAATTTAAAACATCTTTGTTAATAGATTTATGTAGTATAGACTGACTTTGATTAACTGAATCACACACTTCTACACAATTATTTCCATCTGAATCTTTATCTATGGATGAATTCAATGAGGTTGAACTGCTATCAACAAGTGAATCATCTTGACCAACAGATTCACCAAAATGTTTATTGCTTTTTTTGGATGAAAATATAGGTGAACTTTTTTCACTTTCTGAAGAATTCGGATTTGATTTTGATTCAGCAGATAAAATTAATTTTGGACTTATTAAATCTGTTGACTTTTGAGAAGAATTCACCAATGATGTATTGCTTTTACTTGATGAAGTCTCAGAATTTCTGGAAAGTTTAACAGGTGTACCTTCAGTATTTTGAGAACTTAACGGAGCACTGGTATTTTCAGTGGAAATGTTCAGTATTGACGAACTATTCTTACTCGTAAATGATTCAGATTTTCGTGATTTGTTTTTAGAAGAAATAGATTTAGGAGATTCATTGTCGTCAACCTCAGGACTTGTTAAAACAATAGATTTTCTTGAAGAATTCAGTAATGATGGTGTATTGTTTTTACTCAATGGCGTGTCAGAATTTCTGGCCTGTTTTTTAGGTGTATCTTCAGTACCTTGAGAATTTAGTAGGACACTGGTATTTTCAGTCGAAATGTTTAACATTGTTATACTACTACTGGTAAATGTTTCAGATTTTCGTGATTTGTTTTTAGAAGAAATAATAGATTTAGGTGATTCATTATTAACATTCCCAGGACTAGTTAAAACAATAGATTTTTGCGAAGAATTCATTAAGGATGGAGTATTGTCCTTACTCAATGTTGTCATAGAATTTCTGGACTGTTTTATAGGCGTATCTTCAGTACCTCGAGGAATTGACGAGACACTGGTATTATCAGAAGAAATATTTAGCATTGGTGAACTATTCTTACTTGTGAATGTTTCTGATTTTCGTGACTTGTTTTTAGACGAATTTCCAGATTTAGGTGATTCATAATCTACGGCCATGGGACTTGTTATGTCAACACACTTCTGAGAACTCATTGATTCATTACTATTAACAGTCTCAAAACTCTTTGACTGTCTTCTGAGTAAATCTCCAGAATTTAATAGAGTACCATTATTTTCAGATGAAATATTTAGTAGAGATAAATTATTTTTACTTGTGAATGATTCCGAATTCCTAGACTTATTTCTAGAGGGACTTATATCAGTGTCATTTGAAATAGATTTTTGGGAAGAACTTTTTAACTCTGGTGAATCGTTTCTACCTGTTATATCTTCATCACTAATACCAAAATATGGTACATCATTAGAACCGTGAGAATTATTTTTGTCTACAATCTTTTTGGGTGACTGATTATTTGGAGATGCTAACATAGAAGAATTGTCTTTACTATTTGTATGATCAGATATATTATGTAAATCTGACTTGCTACTGGAAGTATTTAACTTAGGAGAATAACTTTTTCTCAAAGATATATTTGTACTGGTAGGTTTTGGTGATGAAAATTTATCATCAATAATTGATGTTTGTGGAGATTCTTTCAAAATTGATGAATCTTTTTGATTCTTGGACTTATTATTACTATCTGACACTAATTTGGGAGAGTCGCTATTGTTTTTAGCAGCAGGAGAAAAATTATCCGATTTTCTGACAGACCTTCGTTTGGGTGTGTTATCATCTAAAGATGATTTATTATTTTCTATTTCTGAAATTTTTCCTAAACTATTCCTTAATTTCTTTGGTGAAGAGGGTGATATTTTGTCATTAGTGGACAGATGTACATTTTCCATAACATTTGTTTTTTTAGGTGTTAAAGAAGCACTTATATCCATTTTTCTAACACATAAGGTAGGTGTTTTATTATTTGGTAATTCCTGATTGATATTCTCATTTGTTTCTGTTAAATTTTCAGTTTCTTTAACATCTTCACATTCTTCTGGTAACGGTGGCTGCAATGGAATAACGCTTAATCTTTTGCCTCTTCTTGTAATGGGTTGCACACAATCCACTTGTTCTTCACCTGAAAAATTTATAAATTAAATAAGGATGTTAATGTTTATTGTAAAACATGTTTTATATTATAATCATGTAATATAGTAGTTCCGAGTTTGATATATGGTTGAGTTACAAAAATGAGTTACCTTTGACAGATTTTTAATACTTAAAGTAAGATAAACAACTTTTAATGGCATTGAATAGATAACACAAAGTGTTTGTCCATAAAAAAATATAGCAGAAATTTTCTCACGAGAACAACAAAGGCAGTAAATCTATGAAAGTTTTTTTTCAATACATGTGAAAGTAAGTAATTGGAAAATAAAACTTACGGATAGGATCTTCAACAACAATATTCAATTCTGAGCTTAATCTTCTTGATCTTCTCAGTGTAGAAGTATCTTGTAGAACTTCTTCTCCTGTAAATTTTCATAATGTAATTAATGCAAATAATTTTATTACATAGGTACTATTTTCAAAACATGTTTAAATTAATACCCTTATTTTAGATTTTTAAATAATAATTATAATCAAGTATAAAATAAGATTATCAATCCCTATTATATTAAAAAAAAAATATTTTCACATAGGACTCCAAACACAGACAGAATTTGAAATATATTGCTCACGGTGCAAAAAACATGTTTATCCGGCCCTAGCGATACCTATAAAAAAATATATTACCTCCAGAAAGTCTTTTGGTCTTTCTTGGCTTTGGAGAATCCACAATAGACTGCATCATGTTATTTTCTAGTTTTTTGTTTGATATTTTTTTCGGTGTAGTTTTTGAATTTGTTATGTTTCCCTCTGGAGAGGTTCCAGTAAAAGATGAATTTCGTTTTCTTAAGTTTCTGCAGGGGCTATCTAGTAAATTCGGAGATACAGCAATAGGTAAATGTTTATATACATCTTTTTTAACTTCACTTTGAGGAGGATCTAGTTTAGAATTTTCTTCAGTTGCTTTGTTTATTCTATCCAACTTTGATTCTAACACATCTGAATCTGAAATAAAAAGAAATACATTAGAAAATATTAATTTACCTAATAAAATTTTTGTTTAATATTATTTTATCATATAGAAAGAGACAAGTTTGAAATAGTCATATTCCAAAACGCACTTGGATAGGTCTTCTTACCATATCTGACCTCGATCGTTTATCTATATTTTGTGAACAAAATTTCCTTTTTCTAAACACTCTGAAATGCAAAATAATGACATTTACTCAAAAACATAATGTAATACCTACTAAATAATTATTCACATAATGGTAATAAATTAGAAAGAATTGATCTGATTAAAGATTTGGGAATTACACTAAACTCTAAATTATCGTTCATTTCTTATTTATTTATTTATTTATTTACGGCAAATTGCCTTTTACAAACATGAACAACAATTAAGTACACACATTGAAATTACAAAATAAAATAATAAAACTATCATAAACATAAAAGAAAAAGAAGGTACTGTAACAAAATTAGTAAATATAAAAAATAATATTAAGTGGAAAAAAATACAATTTAAAATAAAAGATATAGGTACTTAGGTTGAGACATAAAAATCATTAAAATATACTAAAATAATATACCTACGCACTTAGAAAAAAAAGAAAAAATAATAATAATGTAAAGAAAATAAAAGAACTATAAAAACAAACATATGGGTACATACTTAGGAAAATAAAAACTAAATGATGAAACAAAACAAATAACAAAAAAAATATATTATAATCACATTTATAGTATAATATTATACTATACATGCAAAGTAGGCAAGCAAAAAAAAATGTATTGCAAATCTTAAAGAAAAAGAAAGAATCTAAATTACAGAAAATTTAAAAAATATCACATTTCAAACGAGATTACATTGTTAGCTGCGATTGACTGTTTTTTATAAAACATTGATGTTAGTTCGTATTTAAATTTGTGAAAGGAAGTGTTAAAATAATCAAATGACTGTGCATATATTTCCCAAGTTCTGAATTCGATGTATTGGTGTATAATAGTGTGCTAAATTTGTAGTATTTTTACAATAGAATGGAAAATGATTTCTAGTTTTTCTATTTGGTACATTGAAATTTATTAAGAATAGTAATTCTGGACAGTCTAACTGATTATTAATAATTTTAAATAAACATAGTAAATCAAATAATAATCTTCTCTCAGAAAGCTCTAATAAATTTGTTTCTTTAAGTAAATAATAATAATTCAAATTTTCTATTGGTATGTTAAGTCTGTAATTGATATATCTTAGAAATTTATGTTGGATTTTTTCTACAGTATTAGAATGAGAATTGAAATACGGTGACCAAATTGTTGTGTTATATTCAACCTGAGAACGAACAAGTGATGTAAAGAGTATCTTTAAAATATGAATATTATTAAAATCCTTACCAACTCGCAAAACGAAACCTAACAGTTTCATTGCTCTATTACTGATGTTGGTTATATGATTGACAAAGGTAAGTCTTGTATCAAAAATCACCCCCAGATCTTTGATTTCTGATACAGAATTAAGTTTAACGTTATCAATCCTATATTCAAAGATAATAGGGGATTTAATTCTGTAGAATTGCATCAATTGACACTTGGAAATATTTAAATGCAGTTTATTGTCTGTACACCATTTAAATAATCTATCAAGATTGAGTTGTAAAACATAACAGTCATGTAAATTTGAAATAGTTTTGTAAAGCTTCATATCATCCGCAAATAGAATAAAATTAATGTCTGTAAAGATTTTCACAATATCATTAATAAACAATACAAACAGAATTGGCCCCAAGTGAGATCCTTGCGGCACTCCACTTGTTGCTATGATAATTTTAGATTGGGTGTTATTTATTCTTACTGCCAACCTTCTTCTCAAAATATAGCTTTTAATCCATTCAAGAAGACTACCATGTACACCGACTCCCTGCAGCTTATTCAACAGTATGCTATGGCACACCTTGTCGAAAGCTTTACTGAAATCAGTATAAATGGAGTCCACTTGCTTTCTACAGGCTAATGAATCTTGTATAAAGTTCTCATACAATAGTAGGTTAGTTAGTGTGGATTTGCCAGCTAAAAATCCATGTTGGTATGGTGTAATTATTTGATTAAAATGATGGGTGATTTTTTTTAAAACAATCTTTTCGAAAAGCTTGGGTATTGTTGATTGAATACATATTGGCCGGTAATTAGTTATTTCATTTTTATTGCCTTTTTTAAAAATAGGAGTCAAAAAACTAAATTTCCATGTTTCTGGAAAACAACCAAGTGTTAAAGATTTGTTAAAAATTACTAATAGGGGATAAGATAATAATTTTACGCATGATTTGAGAAATATAGGAGGTACATTATTATGATAACATCATTAAAAAGCTAACAGTACGCTGAGCTTCATTATAACAAGTTGCGAAAATTCCAACTATTTTTTATGAGGGACATGACACTGCATAGAATAATTATCAAGACCGTTCTCCAAATGAGTCATGTGGAGATCATGCTCAAAAAAACCGAATTAAAAGTAAAATATGTACATTGACTCATTTGAGAATGCGTACTCGAACAAAATGTGGATGCAGCTCTATAAAAGTTATAAAAGTCTTTAAACTTTTTCTCGTGAATGCCAATAATTTCAGAGATGTTATGTTGGTACCACTGATTTGGAAACACTATTTATAGAAATTTTGGCATTGCAAAAGGTCTTGATATTCTTCAAAAATGTGGAGAAATTTATGCAAGATAGTATGATACCTAATGTAAAATATTTTATTCGGAAGAGGAAAAAGATATACTGGTGGGGGTGAGGCCTGCCCGAAAAATCTTTATATTCCTACTTTAGGCTGCCTGTCCATTGACGCGGAGCGAGGCAGCGGAGCGGAGAAACGAAGAAATATTAACCAATAGGATTGCATACTTTTTTATTGATGGAGCGGAGCAGAGATTTTATGGTTAATATTTCTTCGTTTCTCCGCTCCGCTGCCTCGTCAATGGACAGGCAGCCTTAAAGACCTGGGTCTCTTTGGGATAGGGTGGTAAAAGCAGCATTATACGTATCCTATTGGGTTTGGTTACGAAGGGGAGTGGAGTATCAGTCGGAGATTGGTGGCTGAGCGGTGAGCGTGACTTGAGTCATAAATGGGCCCCTTAATCCCGCATACATGGTCGCAAGCCCATATGGCTCACCTGTTCTGGCTGGTACTCTTGACCAATGTTCCCTGTAAGGTGTGCGCGCGCACACCTACTAAAATGTCTCCGCACACATGTCATGTGTTACCCTCCGCACAGTCAATATTATATAAGAAAGTTTCCATTGCCAGATTTTAGTTCTTTTTTATTTATTTCAAAAATTATCTTTGTTAGTGTTATTATATAAAATTACTTTGATTAATAAATACCCTAAAAATATACATTTTAATGAAAAATTGTATTCGAATATATTTTTATTATTGCATATGCGCAAACATTGGATTTTTTTCCCTGTCGGGAGTCAAAGATATTTTTTTTTAACAGATTTTTAATTATCTCAATAGAGACGAAGTTGGAATATATTTATTGTAGGAGAACCGGGAAATCAAGGCACCTACAGGGCTTACGACCTGTCATCGGCTGGTTTACGTGATCACTTTATGCGCTTGCGCAACGTTCACCAATTATGCCTTTTTAATGAGATCCCTATCAATTCAATTTTGAAACTTCTATATATTGTAATACTGAAATTCTTTTCGCTTGAAAATAACGAATTTTTACTACAGCCATCTATGGGTGAAATTATGAACAACAATATTATTATTTTTTATTTATTTTGTTGTAACGCCATCTATTGAGAGAATTGGTTTTTTGTAAATAATGAAAGCTACAATTCTTATATGTGAGGTGACAATGCATTTTTCGCATAGAAGTCACCCATGAATTGCGCCAGACTTATAAGGTCATTTTTGTCTTATTTACCTACTTGTACCAATGTGTAAGTAATCGAATATATTTTTATTATTGCATATGCGCAAACATTGGATTTTTTCCCTGTCGGGAGTCAAAGATATTTTTTTTAACAGATTTTTAATTATCTCAATAGAGACGAAGTTGGAATATATTTATTGTAGGAGAACCGGGAAATCAAGGCACCTACAGGGCTTACGACCTGTCATCGGCTGGTTTACGTGATCACTTTATGCGCTTGCGCAACGTTCACCAATTATGCCTTTTTAATGAGATCCCTATCAATTCAATTTTGAAACTTCTATATATTGTAATACTGAAATTCTTTTAGCCCTGTAGGTGCCTTGATTTCCCGGTTCTCCTACAGTAAATATATTCCAACTTCGTCTCTATTGAGATAATTAAAAATCTGTTAAAAAAAATATCTTTGACTCCCGACAGGGAAAAAAATCCAATGTTTGCGCATATGCAATAATAAAAATATATTCGATTACTTACACATTGGTACAAGTAGGTAAATAAGACAAAAATGACCTTATAAGTCTGGCGCAATTCATGGGTGACTTCTATGCGAAAAATGCATTGTCACCTCACATATAAGAATTGTAGCTTTCATTATTTACAAAAAACCAATTCTCTCAATAGATGGCGTTACAACAAAATAAATAAAAAATAATAATATTGTTGTTCATAATTTCACCCATAGATGGCTGTAGTAAAAATTCGTTATTTTCAAGCGAAAAGAATTTCAGTATTACAATATAATATAGAAGTTTCAAAATTGAATTGATAGGGATCTCATTAAAAAGGCATAATTGGTGAACGTTGCGCAAGCGCATAAAGTGATCACGTAAACCAGTCGATGACAGGTCGTAAGCCCTGTAGGTGCCTTGATTTCCCGGTTCTCCTACAATAAATATATTCCAACTTCGTCTCTATTGAGATAATTAAAAATCTGTTAAAAAAAAAAGAAAAATTGTATGTGTGTTTATGGGGGGGGGGTGTAAATTTATCGCACCGCCACTGCACAGATGCGTCGAAGATCCGCACACAATAGAAAAATTAGAGGGAACATTGCTCTGGACGCCTGTGCTCGTGGGCCCTGGATTCATGAATCCAGTGAAACCACGATTGACTTTCTCTTTTATATCTATTCATTTAGTTGTCTTATAGTATACCATGGGAAAGAGTGTAATCCAGGAAGGTCAGCCATTTCAAAATATGACACATGATGAGCTGCTGGATGTGCCGAAAATTTATGAAATCTTACAAAATAGTTAATTTATGAACGATTTTATGAACATTACGTCGGCCTTCGTGGCTCAGTTGGTTAGATGTCTGACTGCTGAGCCAAAGGTCCCGGGTTCGATTCCCGGTGGAGACACAGTTTTTAATTGTGTTTTCAGTCTGGATCTGTGAGACGATTAATATCGTAAATCTCCAGAATGTGGCAACTTGTTATTTGGTGCGTGTTAAATTAATATTTGACATAGTACCTGTTAGTTGCCCGAGATGCAATACTAAAATAAAAGTACTCCCGAAAGATTCCAAATATGATGCTCGATCCTAATGCAGTAACTAATGCAAAGTTCATCCATATCTATATGCGTCTCTTTTTTGTAAACAGTGCTGTCTTCTTCCCTCTCTATGCAACCATTCTCAAGACAGGGTGATAGCTGTCTCGAAGCAATCTCAACTCTGTGATTGCATCAAGCTCAGTGAATTTTACATCCAATACCATTTTAGTTGAGAATGTGTGCTCAAGACCAGTCTCAAGCTGAAGAACGAATATCTATAATTTGGGCCTACGTGATCAAAGATTCCTAACAGGGAGATACCGTCCCCCAGGGGATGCCGGAGCCTTCCAAAGAGGCGGCAGCGGTACTCCAAATGGATAACGTTGAGGCTGTCACATTTAACAAATTTACATACTATATTTAATATTATTTTAAATATGTAATTTTTGTGATTTCAGTTACTTTATTGTGAAGTTTTTTTTACCTTGGGGCCTCTTTAGTGCTTAATTCGCTAGTGCTTATAAACATAACTTCTATGGAAAAGGTAAAATAATCATAATAATGCATTTATTCCTTACCTGTTTCTGCAACATCCTCTAATTCAGGTTTCATTGACAATCTTTTTGTTTTCTTTTTGGTTGGAGTTGACGAAACAGAAACATTTTTGGTTGGAGTTGATGGAACAGAGATATCGTCATCTTTCAAATCAGACTTTTCTACAGACAAACGACGTCTAGACCTTGTAACTGTAAAAATATTAAAAGATTAACTATTGGAAACACTAACAATTCTATCACAATCACTTAAAATAACTCTAACACAATCACTTCTTCTTCCTTTGCTTGATTATGCCGATGTATGCTATTTGGATGTTAATGAAGTGCATCTCAATAAACTTGAACGTCTTCAGAATATTTTATTGAAAAATAATATTGTATTAAAAAAATGTTTGTGAGTCACGCCAAGTCTAATTCCTAGACTTGTCGGCGTGTTCTCAAGACAATATCTATCTATACTCTATCTTTGGGTTGAAAAAATTTGATCACATATCATCTTAACGCAATCTTCTTTACTGGCCCAAGATACACCAGCGGCACAATATACACATTCTGTCACTATCGACCAATATTCTCTCTAATCCAAACCTGCTACAGTACCTCAAAAAAAATTTCACTTATTTATCAAATCATGGACTTCCACTCCAATCTGCTAAACGTACAACACTAATCCATCCCTATCCATAATACAGAATTTCTCAGATCTTCGTTCGAAGTAAAATCAGCAAGATTATGGAATAGCCTAAGTCCGGATACTGCGTCCTCTAACTCATTTTGTATTTTCAAGAAAAAATTTAAGGGATATTTATCCCTTAACATCTGGGTGCCTAGCCAAGATGACAAGTTAAAAGTTAACGTTTGAAGAAACGTTTGTGAGTTGGTCCGGCATGAATTAATAAAATGTCAAGTCCCATACGCATAAAAATAACACACAAACCAACCAACGTTTCTCCAAACGTTAACTTGTGATCTTGGCTAGGCCCCCTGATAACGATTTCCTCTCCTTGTCCTTATCCTATCCTTTTTTTGCTATGAAGAATTATCCTTTTTTTAAATTTTAATTGTTATCTTAGTGTAATATTTATATATTTTCTTTTTTTTCTTTGCTTTCATTCTTTTGTTGTTTTACATACACAATTTTGTCATACTTTGTAATCTGGTTGGTTGGAAGAAATTCCCTAGTTATAAAAAGCTCGCCAGTGTACAATATATTTGTTTATATTATGTACAGAAAGATAAATAAATAAAATTAACAATTTGAGTACCTACTTGCAAAACGCCACCTAAAATGCTATCAATGTTCCCTTTGCATAAAATGTTAAGAGGGGAGATGTTTTATATACCTACACATGTCATGATTTCTACACAAGTTGAATAGTAAAATATTATTGCTCTATTCCACTGATTGTTTTCGCTAATTTCATTTCCATCAAGAGATTCGTAATTCAGTGAGATTTAAGTACAAGACTTGGCCCTTAGGGCCCTTACTGATGTGGGCCCTATGATGTATACTAATACATTGTATAGCACTTAAATAGGAATATAATAAAAGGAATTATAAGTAATATATTAGATTTTAAAGATTTTGGGAGGGTTTATTATTTTGAATATAGTTATAATATTAATTAGAGTTCTTTTGTTTACATTTAGGTATATAAATATATTTTTATAACAATGACCGTTTTCAATTTTCATAATCATGATCAAGGAAGAGGAAGTTATTATATATTTAATCAACTGTGTAAACGATATTGGGTAACAGCCAAAAATAAGTAATCCACCAAATTAAATAAAGATGGATTGTAATAAATATAAAATTAAGAATAATAATTTAATAAGAACTTATACTATGTAAATGAACTAAAACTTAAAAATAATCTGTTGAATCTGTTAAAGGTATTTTTCACGTTGATTCATGTCAAATTCTGGGGTTATTTAAATATGATCGTATATTTGATTTTATAAATAATGTAAAACTAATGCGAAATAACATACCAATACCAACAGCATTTAAATTTTCCATCGTTAATCACTTAACTACGATTAGTTGTTGCGCAAATGTGTTCAAACTGCCAAGAAGATTACCCGCGAACAACCACTTTACAAAATTGCAGGTTTCGCAATTCGCAATCCCAATACACGTGTTTTTGCTATGGAATTCAAAAACAGACTTTTATTTAATCCATAGATTTTCATTAAATCACAGATTTTTATTATAATATACCTAGATGTAGTACTCTGTGCAAGAAGTGAGTCATGGAATATCGCGAGTTTGACGTTTTGGTTGGCAACATATTTCAGTTTTCCTTACATTTCAACACATCCTAGATAAATGTTCTCTAAATGTTATATGAAAACCTATGATTATAATATATAGTTGTCGGCAAATAACTTGAACTTTTAGCCGAGAAGGGGGCGATTTGCACGCAAATCAACGAAGCAAAAATACACAATTTTGCGCTCTGCGCAACCGGAAGTTTGTTCAAGATGTTTGGCGTGATGAGACCTCTCGTCTACCACGAGGAAACATCAAGCCAAGGTGTGGGGAAGAAAAGGAGACAAATGATGACGACACTTAAAATTTGTTTTAGTACGGCGCTTTTTTATTTATAATGTTCACAAATGGTCCATGGCGATAAAATAATAAAAAAAAAACAAAACAACAGACAACAAATAAAACAGAAACACGTGGCATTTATCGAAACGAACTGTCAAACCCACGCGAACACACGAAAAGACGCCGACCAGAATATACCGCCCCAGGGTACAGCGACATCCTTACTCCAGGCATGTCACTGTCTTCCACGTGGTGACGGTAGATCGGTGGGGCCCAGCCTCTGCGTCAGGCTAGCAGGCCTTCCTCGTGTCCGGCGTGGTTTCTTCTTCTCCTCCTGATCTCCTCCTCCAGACCGTCACCCATGGCTGGCTCTGTGCCCCACGACACGCTATGACGGCGCATCTCGACAGAGGTGGCATACCAGTCGTGACCTCACCGGAAGGCGAACCGACGCCCCAGACGACACGGATTGCCCTTCGTGGTCCAATCTGCGAGCCGCCGCGTTCCCTACGCGGTGGCCCCACACTGCGCTCTGCCTCCAACCTCCTGTCCTGTTGATGCCCTCATCTTGGTTCTGGGGCACCATCAGCGTCCATGCGCGTGACGGGTCCTGTCACACAGACCTCCTCGTGCTCTTGAAATATGGCCGCCATCGGGACCCGCGTGTCGACCGATGACGGCGTCACACCAAACCGTCCGTCCTCCACCAGCGTCGAATGCCAAGAGCGCGTGCCATCGCGCGTGCTATAAGCTTCCTTGTCGTTCTCTCACGCCGTCAGGGGCGCTAGTAGTCTTCCGCCAAAATGTTGCCGCGGAAAAAATTAAAAATTATTGTTTTCCGACAACACTGTTTTTCGGCTATAACAGGCGAATATTACTAGATATAGTACTCCGTGCAAAAAGTCATGGAATATCGCACGTTTGACGTTTTGGTTGGCAACATATTTCAGTTTTCCTTACATTTCAACACATACTAGATAACTGATCTCAGAAATCTTTAAAAACAAAGTTTTTTTCGACAAATAAATCCGAAAACAATTCACATTAGTCGTTATTCTGCCAACCAAAATGTCGAAATTCCCGCAGAAAACGCCTCACTTCGAATCATACAAAATATGCTAAATACGACATCTAGTATATTATAATAAAAATCTATGCTATGATCAGGGTTTTTCTATGGAATTTAACAGTATAATGGTGTTCTATGATAATGGGCCATTTACATGTTTGTGTAGGTTTGGCAAACCATCTAAATGTGTAAATAGGGCGTTTGGATTGGTTCGCCGGGGTTTGCGTCTGATCTTATCGAGGGTCGGTTTTTTGGCACAAATCAAAGGGGATTTGCAACAAACGTTTGTGAGGCGTTTACACGTTTGTGCGGACTTTAATATCGTTTGTGCACTGACAGCCCCCTCTGGATTTGCAGTATTTGCAGTTATATCGCACTGGCAAGTAGGGTGCAATTTCCATAAACAAAATTTTGTTTGAGAATAGTTCGGATAACCTAGTCTTCACACCATTTTTTAAAAACCTAACCATAGAATTATAATGTACAGAAGCCGCGTGTAGAACAAATTTCGAATTCAAATGTATGCCAAGTTTTTTTTACATGTGTGTGTGAGGCGGTAGATCGGTTGGTCTAAGTTTTATGTAGGTGTGCGTATCGGTAGGTGTACGTATACTAGAAATTCTTCTGTTTCAGAGTAGTTTTAGTTGGCATACATTCATTGCGCTGACTAGGTATCTGTATCATATATAATCTAAGAACTTAGATTATATATGATACAGATACCTAGTCAGCGCAATGAATGTATGCCAACTAAAACTACGTCGAAAATCCCCCCTGAAAAATGACTCACATTCGATTCATACAAAATTTGCTAACTACGACATCTAGTGTATATGAAAACCTATGAAAATAACAAATGAAAGTTAACCAACATTAAGAACCTATCCTTAACTTCAAAACTTTTTTGAAACCGTTTCGTTTTATGTAATTTTTGAATTTTGTGTTGTTATATCTCGATTAAATTTGTTGTCGTTTAGTCTGTGATGCGTAGGTATGTGTAATCTATATTTGTGATTAAGTTATACGGCTTACATAATAAAGGATAAATATTAATATTTTACCAAAATGCAAAAGTCTATTAATCACATAATCTTGATGAACCCTTTCTCCGACCACGAGGAAACATCAAAGCCAATGTGAGGAAGAAAATGAGATAAATGATGGTGACACTTTGAAATTCTTATAGGTTGGCGCAATTATTGTTAAATCATTATTATTTAAAAGTCCACAAATTAAAAAAAAAACATAACACAAGCAAACAGAGTAAAACAAACAGAAACAAAGGAAAACACGTGGCAAATAACAAACTTTCAAACACAACCGAGCACGAAGAGACACCGACCAGAAGGTTCAGCGCCAGGGTACAGCGACATCCTTTCTCCATGCATGTCAAACGGACCATCCCAGGCGACCGAGGACGTCACCAACCCGTGGAATAACTAAAACTTCGCCAGGTGGCCTGTCGATATGTATCCATCAACAGGCGGTCTAGGCGATTCTACCACGTCTTCAGGGTAAGTGGCTCAAATTTTTCTGACCTGCTCCAACATCGACAATTGTTCAAAGGAAGCGATCTACTGGGACGGACGCCTCACGTCACCGTCTCCCCAATGTACATCGGCGCTGGCTGCTGACCGGAGCTGACTAGCGGCATAGCCCTCCAAGTCTCCGGACCGCGCTCATGTCAAAAGCACAAAATTCAGTTGAAAATATCACTGAAAATTATTACAATTATTTTTTCCTTGGTGGACATACATTTGATACCGGCATTTGATCTATTCGAGTATACTGTGGTTTATTTTTTTCGCGGTATTTACCCAGACTATTAATTCTTGTTTTTCCCTGATGTGAGGACTAGACTTCGTCAATCTTGGGCCGTCCCAGATTTCTGGACATCTCAGTTTATTACAGGACACGGCAGCTTTAATAGCTACCTTCATAGATTCCGCCTTGTAAACTCGTCCTCATGTCAGTTATGCCATCACCCCTGACCAAACTTCAGAGCACATCCTCTGGGAATGCTCTCACCCAAATGTGTCCTACAACAGAACGGAACTCCTCGCTGCAGTCCGTGGGCCTCTTCTAGGTCCCATTGGGCATGCAGATTTAGTGGTCTCTAAGAAGAACTTTACAGCCTTCAAATTGTTTTGCCATGGCTATAGTGCCCTTCTATCTGCTGAATAAAAAAAATGAAATTCCAGAGTGTCCTTGGTCAACTTTCTGATGCCCAGTTTTACAGTCACAGGCTTGAAGTACTCTCGCGACAATCCATGTTTTTTTTTTATTGAAACCAAACAAAATATAACAATATACAAGCAATAAAAATATTAAAAAGAAAAAGTACAATTTAAATAAGTTAGTATTTTTTATAAATAGTATTTTTTGGTATACACCACCTCACTAGGCTGAGCCTGTACCGAGGTGGCAGAATTTTTTTTTTTGCGTTATATCTGACAGAAAAATATTAACTTGTATTTAACTAAAACTTGTTATAAAATATACCTATTATAAAATAAAAATATAAACTATTGTAGCTTGATCATGTTTCCGCAG
The DNA here is from genome assembly GCA_963576475.1 of Molanna angustata. Lineage (NCBI taxonomy): Eukaryota > Metazoa > Arthropoda > Insecta > Trichoptera > Molannidae > Molanna > Molanna angustata. The sequence continues at coordinate 29,305,616 of OY754964.1, read as the reverse complement.
TATATAATGCCCTTGTTTCTAATCCATGTTTCTATTGTTTTCTTGTATTTCAAATTATTCATCAACTGTATGTCCGTTATTTCACTTTTTATCTTATTAAAAAATTTTGGAGCTAAAAAATAGTAATGTCTTTGTCCGAAAGTCGTGTTTGTCTTTGGAGTCATGAGACAATTCCTGCGTGTCGTCTAGTAATTGTGTTGCGGTGTAATGTGAATTGTTTTATCTTTATGAAAATGTATAGAAATAATTTTGATATATAACTGTGGAATGTTGAAAACTGGAAAATCATTAAATAATTGAACTGTTGGATATCTTAATGGTTTTTTTGTTATAACCTTAATTAAAGCTTTTTGTGCTTTAATAAGAGGATCCATATTAATTTTAGCAGCGCCACCCCAACCAATCATTCCGTCTTTTTTAGTCATTATGTTGCGAATGTTCTTAAAAATATAAATAAGCCTTCTTAGTTTACCTGTAACTGTGTTTATTTGATCTGTCCATCTTATGTTGGGATCAATGTAGATACCCAAATATTTATATAATGGAGTCCTTGTCAGTGGTTTGCAAAAGCAAATTTGCTCGTGAGTACAGTCATGTATGATTAAATTTTTGTCTTGGCTAGGTTGCCGTCTAGAATCTATACTGAATGTCATGTATTGCGTTTTGTCAATATTTAATGTAAGCAAGTTTGCATCTAGCCATTGTTTTATTTTATTAATACCTTTAGTAGCTGTCTTGTATACGTTTGTCCATGAGTCGGAAGTAAAAATAAAAACAGTGTCATCCGCGTAGCAAATAGATTCTCCCTGAAAATTCAGTTGGCATAAGGAATTAATGTATAATAAAAATAAAACCGGACCCAAATAATATCTTCACCGACTATGAATATTATCTTCACCGACGTTGATTGTTATTTTTTGCAGAGCTACTCTTTGTGCCATGCATTCTTTGTCATTCTTACTAGCGTTCTGTGAAGGGGCCGTTACAGTCCCCATATGCGGAGCGGGTGGAGGTGGGCGTAGCTAGACTGTTAATTATATTCTTACTATCTATGATTTATTTTTTTATGAATTTTTGTCGATGGCGATTTTTGACAGAACAGCTGAGCCGGGTTCGACCTTGACCTACCAATACGTGTGGGTCAAGGATAATCGATTTTCTTTTCGAACGAAAGGGAAAATCCCAAAATAAAGACGATATTAACTCCACTGGTCCCTGCCGGCCGTGAAAATACCCGATACCTAGAGACACGAACCAGGAACGGTTTTATTTGACACTATAGCTGATATTTTTAACCACCTGACAGCCGACATCTCTCGGAAATTAGAAGCCCCATCGGTCCTGTCACCAATCACAAGGATTGTCCCTCGACATAGCTGCCCGCCACGCGGTAGCTAAAAGTTTTGTAAATTTTTTGGCAACAAATTTTTGTAACTGGGGAGGCCTCTTCAGAGTGAGGTACAAAGATAGTAGAAGCTCCTCAAGTCGCCGTCTGTCTCGTAACCTGCTAGTTGGCATTTTAACCTTAAACTATATTTTGTTTGCCCTAGCGCAAGTCAGGGCCCCTTGTAACCATGTGGAGGGGAGAATCACCGCTGCCTGTTGCGTCCCTTTCCCCATTCGTGACTGCATCCACTCATTCGGCTGCTTTCTTGTTTTATATTCTGGATCGAAGACCATAACCGAGGACGTCACCCGCCCGTAGCTCCCCGCCGGCATACGACTGGGTGATCTGCTGAGCGTCTCCCTTCGTAGACGGTCGAAGAGGAAAGGACCGCGTCCTTGGGGTGAGTGGAATTCAGGTTCTCTCTCTCGATCTAAGACCAAAGCTGGTCACATTGTTTAAGCAGGACGCCTTGCGTCCATATGAACTGAACGCCCTCCTCTGCAACCACAGAGAGAGAGAGCTGGTGTCACATTGTCTTTTCTCTTCATGGCCATGAATGGACACGTCTTATGCCATGACTTCGACTTCTGACGGAAGTCGAAGTTGGCTGATGGGGACAGGATACCAGGGAAAGGCTCCGCTTGCTCTAGACACCAGTTGAGTGGCTGTATCGGGAATGGCAGCGTCTGGGTAGGTGTCCTCAAGGCGGTAGGGTTCAAGAGTGACATTGCAGGCTGTGGCTCTACAACAAGCGTGACTCAATGGAAACGGAGTCCTTTCCGGTACAGGATCCGCTACTTTCCAGGAATGCGACAGCATTACCGCTGGATGGTGCTGCGAAGTCTACCGGTAGTCACTTCAGGACAGGTCCTCATGATTCCAGGGGAAAGGGCCCGACCGATGTCTAGATTTTTTTTCGACATGGTTCTGATGCAAGATAAGACGATTCGCGAGCGTAGCGCGTGACAAAACGACTCGTGTGTATTTCCGACTGTCGGCTTACCCTTTTTCAGTCATAGTATCGCAGTAGGTGCAGAGTTTGGACAGATGCGTGGTTATTCTCCATCGGTGACTTCTGGTACGACAATACATTGGAGTAGGAAATATTATTGTATTGGCCCTCTATTTTTAGTTCTAAAGGAAAAACTTTATCCGAATAAACCACTTCTCGTAACACCACCGTTTATAGTATATTCGATAGTACCCCAAAGTAGGATCTCCCGTGATAGTATGTAGAAAATTATTTCTTTTGATCTGAATATATAAAAATCTCGTGTCACGATGTTCGTACACGCTAATCTCCGAAACTTTCCAACCGATTTCAATGAAATCTTCTAAATTTGTGTGGTTGGTTCCGGATTGAATGATAGGATAGTTTTGGACTCCATAGGTGATGGTGTTATCGAGATTTAAAAAAGTATTTTCATTTTTTCAAATATTTTTTTTAGATTCCTCACTTATACATAAACGCGAACCGAATAAAGAGTGGGAGTCTGGAATATCAGAAGAGGGATGGACAGAAAGATGAATGAATTGTGTGATATAATGAAAGGAAAGGAAATGAGATCGTTAAGAAAGATTTGTAATAGAACGATGTATGACCGGATAAGAAATGAGGACATAAGGAAAGAATGTAAGATGAAGAAAGATGTCATTACTAGAATGAAAGTGAACACATTGAGATGGTTTGGTCACATGGGGAGAATGAATGAGGAGCGCCTGACGAAGAAAATATACAGAGCGGAAAGGAATGGAATGAGAGGTCGGGGACGCCCAAGAAAGGGATGGCACGACCATGTGAACGAAATTTTGAAAGACGGAAATGTTAGAAGTGTGAGCAATAGACGAACTTGTATGAGACGATGCATGAATGTGGACGAGGCGAGGGATGCGTGCCAGGATAGAAAGGCGTTCGGTTCTCTCTGCCTACCCCGCAAGGGACATGGCGTGATGGTATGTATGTATGTATGTACTAATTTTGACTTCTTTACAACCATCCCTATATTAAATATTTTTATAGGAACAAACGGTTGTAATTAATTTTTAATTCGTGTAATATTTCAATAGATGGCGGTGTGAAAGTTATTTCAAAATCGGAGTAGCATCACAGACTAATAATATATATTCTCGTATACATGACAAAAGCAAAGATATTAAATGTATATACCTAGATGGAGTACTTGTCAACTTTTCATAGCGGTGACGTGAGGCAAAAAAATGTTGTCTCTTTCGCACAATCGGTAGGCAAGAAAAACGCGGTTTGTATGAAGATTGTTGAGTACGACATGATATTTTCGTATTTATTAATCGAAAATAGAGTTAACAGTTGAAAAAAATAATAGAAAGCAATTAAGGAAGTAACTGGTGTGCATTGTAATGTAAAAAATACCAACATTGGTTATATTTTTTTCTTTTTTACCTGTTTTTGTGGTGGTTCATACATTGTTGATAGCTTGGTTCATCTACCAACTCGAAGTACTGAAATAAAACCCTAGGAATAAAAATTCATAATTTTTCTTTATTTATTTAAACACTACCTTACATCCTATTTAAGTGGCGAGTTTATCGCCAAATGGCAATTTCTTCCAACTAACCAGTGATTTGCGTGAGAAATAAATTTCTCCTCTACCGGGAATCGAACCCTGGACGCAAGCAAAGAAGAAGAGGCTTACTACTGTGCCATGGCAGTCGATATCATCTTAATGTGAAAAATGAGTTCATAATTTTTATAACAGCTAAATAAGAATGGATTCCCTTTCTTTCATCAGCAACATTTCTAAAATTTACTACTCTTGGACATTTTATCTTTTGTTTTCAAAGATTTAGAAAACAATATTAAATCAAGGGGTTTGTAGAATATTCAACAAAAATTTATTGAAAAAAATGTATAGGTACATAAAACTAACAACTTAGGTCTCACAAATTTGAAAGTATAGGGTCTCTGATCACATAAAACGTTTTAAGGTCAAATATAATTAAAAAGTCCTTTAAACTATCACAATTACTGTGTAAATAAACTTAACCACTAATTTTAACACTAAAAATATCATAAAAAACTGTTTTAAACTTAGAAATAACTCAATATAAACATCAAATGTCAAAAAAAATAAAAATCACACCAAACTTAAAATAAAAAAACCAAATCGGGATTCTAATTAACGCAAAACACTAAATAAGTCCTTGGTATAATAAATACATCCATTAAAATTAATAAAATGAGGTATAACGATGAATTTTTCACAAAACACGGGAAGCAAAATGTACCGAAAAACGTACAAAAATCAGTCTTCTGCCTACCAGCGCGCAAAAACTCCCGCGAATTTCGACACACTATTTCCGACAAGTACTCCATCTAGGTATATACATTAATATCTTTGGACAAAAGTAAAATTTCTTGGTACACACCGCCACCAAAATTTGGTGGCAATCAATATAAGGTATTTGAATATTTTCCTAATGGTTCGGAATGAAAATTGAAACAGTACTCAACACTAATATCAAAATGTACATGTAAACGAAGGAATTTAAATTGAGAAAAGCAAATACTTTTACTGCTATATAAATTTGTCATTAATATTAGATTTATATTAAAACATTGAATGTGTTTGGGTTCCCCCTCACTTTTTGTGCCAATCCCCTGGCCTATAGTCATAGTTTATGTAAAATCTGTCCGAAATTAAAATGTTCACTCATAATCTCGCCGAACGAGATAATTAATACTAGACGATAATTGAAATCGTGGTCTGACCATACATAAATGTCAAGTGTTAGTGTACAAACGTCAGACGGCACGGTTATGTCACAACATCAAATGATAAAAATGTCTGATAAAATAAATATTGGAATGGCAATAAATTAGGACGTCACAAATGAAAATAAATAAAGTTAATTATGGGCGTCACAAATTAAAATAATGTCAAGAAATAAATAATAACCGGGAAGAGGACACTCAGCAGAACTGCTGTACTCAGTGAAAACTTTTCAGTGGTAAGCATTTTAAAAAATAACTACTTTGTATTATGGTGTAATCGTACATATACATATAATAATTATATGGATAGGGTAATAGTTTGAGTTGGTTATCCATCTACTTTGAGTACAGTGGAAATGTCATGGATCATGTAGTATTCACTGGTTACATCCATTTTCATATATAATTACCATGATGGTAAAATAATAATAAAGTAGTGATTTTTTTGGTTTTATTAATATAATAAAGGTGATCTATGTACACGACACCGAACGTTTTAAAACAGTATTATATATTATAAAAATTGATTTTGGTATGTATTAAAAAATTGACTCGATACATTACTGTTTCACCTGATTAGAATTGAAAGGAGTGGCCTGTTTCTACGATGTATACCGGACGCGGCCGACTATACCCGAATACCCATCCCGCAACCCTCGCATATCCCCCCGCAGGTACGTACGTAAAGTTTCATACTAAAGTCATCTAACAATCTGACTATACATTATTATAAGGTCTTTGCAGTTTTCCTTACATTTCAACACTTCCTAGATAACTGTTCTCTAAATCTTAATAAATAAAGTGTTTTTTTCGACAAATAAATCCGAAAACAATTCACATTAATCGTTATTTTCTATAGAAACACGATGTGGTCTGCCAACCAAGTGATCAAAAATCCCGCGGAAAAAATCCTCACTTCGATTCATATAAAATTCGCGATATACCATGACCAGCGCCCTATGGATTTGCAGTTGTCTAGAGGAAAACGAAGACGAACAATCCAGAGGGCCTTGCCAAGGCCCTCTGGATTGTTCGTCGTTCGTTTAGAGGATACAACTGCAAAAACTGCAAATCCAGAGGGCGCTGGCCTTGCCATGACTCACTTATTGCACGGAGTACTCCATCTAGGGCCGCGTTCTAAATCAGAGTGAATCGCTGAGTGAATCGCTCTACCGGTGCGACCTGAAGTTGCAAAGAGAGCGACATTTGGGCGATGTTTAATCCGAACGGCACTGAGCGATGTTGGGGTGACTTAAAATTACTCGGGCGCGGGAAATTTAAAATTACAAGGTTGGTGTTACTTAGTTGTGTCTTTTTGGTCAAAAATTATAATAAAATAGTGGTTGTATCATTTGTTTTGGTGTTTATCGGATGTTTTCATTATAATAACGATAGAATAATTTATTAATTATTAATTTTAAAAGTATTACACGTGTTGTGACAAGTGATTCGTATTATTCGTAAGTATTTACGATTTTTTCTTGTGCGTGCATAGTTTTCACGAGCTTTTCGTGTTTTGGGCATTCAAAAATTGTTTATTTCCCTTAAAATGATAACCACTCATTTAAAAATCATTTTCATAAAACAAAATACACTTACTGTTGATGTATTAAATAATGACCTTCCACATTTCTTTATGGTTAACCATTATCATCCATGATAAATTTGTATAAATATATATCCATTGAATATCTTTTTGTAAATTATAATAAATAAATAATTCAATAAATTAAATTATAAATACAAATAAAACCACCCCATGATGAATAAAACCAACTAAAACCATACCAAACTAAAAGTATTGACGACTATGTGAAAAATTATAAATTGCCGCCAAATAAAATGTCACTTTGACTATGCGAAAATCATAAATCCCGCCAAAAAATTTGAAAATTTGACAAGAGCGACATTCACCCTACTATTTCATCGAGCGACTTGGGCGACATTGGTGCGAGTCAACCGTGATTCCGAACGGTTAGAGTGAATCGCCGCGCGAATCGCTCGATGAATTCCGAACGCTTAGGATTACGCTCTAACATCGCCGAGCGTCTTTCCGAACGCTACCTAGGCCGCGTTCTAAATCAGAGTGAATCGCCGAGTGAATCGCTCTACCGGTGCGACCTGAAGTTGCAAACAGAGCGACATTTGGGCGATGTGTAATCCGAACGGTACTGAGTGATGTTGGGGTGACTTAAAATTACGCGGGCGCGGGAAATTTAAAATTACAAGGTTGGTGTTACTTTAGTTGTGTCATTTTGGTCGAAAATTATAATAAAATAGTGGTTGTATAATTTGTTTTGGTGTTTATCGGATGTTTTCATTATAATTACGAGAGAACAATTTATTAACTATTAATTTTAAAAGTATTAAACGTGTTGTGACAAGTGATTCGTATTATTCGTAAGTATTTACGATTTTTTCTTGTGTGTGCATAGTTTTCACGAGCTTTTCGTGTTTTGGGCATTCAAAAATTGTTTATTTCCCTTAAAATGATCACCACTCATTTAAAAATGCATTATTTTCATAAAACAAAATACACTTACTGTTGATGTATTAAATAATAACCTTCCACATTTCTTTGTGGTTAACCATTATCATCCATGATAAATTTGTATGAATTTATATCCATTGAATATCTTTTTGTAAATTATAATAAATAAATAATTCAAGAAATTAAATTATAAATACAAATAAAACCAACTAAAACCATACCAAAATAAAAGTGTTGACGACTATGTGAAAAATTATAAATTGCCGCCAAATAAAATGTCACATTGACTATGCGAAAATTCATAAATCCCGCCAAAAAATTTGAAAATTTGACAGGAGCGACATTCACCCTACTATTTCATCGAGCGACTTGGGCGACATTGGTGCGAGTCAACCGTGATTCCGAACGAGCAGAGTGAATCGCCGCGCGAATCGCTCGATGAATTCCGAACGCTTAGGATGACGCTCCAACATCGCCGAGCGATCGCCGAGCGTCTTTACGAACGCTACCCTAGTATATTATATGAAAATCTATGATACCTGTCAAATGTCAGTTGCGCTGTAGGGTATCCTCTTATCTCTTCCAATCTCTTCTATGGTGTGTGTATGTATGTGTATGTTGAGTGTGGTGTGGCTTTTAAATGCCAAATATATGTCATATTTATTAGTTTAAATAACATTAGATAATTAATTTCATAAATGAATTCTATATATGTAAATAGCTATATATGTCAAATTTAGTGTCATTGTATTTTATCACTGTTTTTCTTGTGTTTTTTAATTTATTTAATGGATATCTTTAGTGTATAAAAAATATCAATTATCACACATTTTTAAAAGTCATACAATTTTAAATATACATTATAATGGATCTAAAAGAACCTAAGAAGAAATTGAAGACGGTAAGCTTATTTACAATTATTCATTTTATATAATTCAGTACCTATGTTAGTAATATATACTTACGTGTACCTATAAATGAAATAAATATAGAAATATTATTAATAAATTCACTTCCTTTAACATTACAATTAATCCATTAATCATAGTATAAAAGAGAATATGTTTTAATTAATTGTTTATTTTATAACATATGTTTTATTGTCCTTAATCTATTTTTTTTTAGTTTTTTAACAACCATATTCATGGCTTCTGTTTAAGTATTTTCCTTATTTGTTTTTTTGAAGGTCTTGTTTCATACAATATGCAATAATATCTATGGGGTTTTTGTCAATATTGTCGTTTTTCCAGTGTTAACCCAGTTATGTTTTAGTTATCTTTTCTCGGAAGGACTGTACAATATGTGTGGCCGATTTAGGGGGTGGGGGTTTGGAAGGGGGTAGATCCCCTCTGTGAACGAAAGGGGGGCGCGGAGCCCCCCCGTTTTTGTCAAATATTAAGTGAGAGTATATAATACAACTCGCTCACGCGAGTCACAATAATAACTACATACAAACCTAACCTAACCAATTTTTACAAAAAGTTTGCTTAGAATAGGTTGGTATTTAGTTATTATTGCGACTCGCGTGAGTGAGTTGCATTATACATTGAGTGACAGTATATGTTTCGTTTCGGTTGAGTTAGTAATAAACTCGCAAAGTGTCATCTGGCACTCGCCGGCCGCAATGGTTGGTATTTAGTTATTATTGCGACTCGCGTGAGTGAGTTGCATTATACATTGAGTGATAGTATATGTTTCGTTTCGGTTGAGTTAGTAATAAACTCGCAAAGTGTCATCTGGCACTCGCCGGCCGCAATGGTTGGTATTTAGTTATTATTGCGACTCGCGTGAGTGAGTTGCATTATACATTGAGTGGCAGTATATGTTTCGTTTTGGTTGAGTTAGTAATAAACTCGCAAAGTGTCATCTGGCACTCGCCGGCCGCAATGGTTGGTATTTAGTTATTATTGCGACTCGCGTGAGTGAGTTGCATTATACATTGAGTGATAGTATATGTTTCGTTTCGGTTGAGTTAGTAATAAACTCGCAAAGTGTCATCTGGCACTCGCCGGCCGCAATGGTTGGTATTTAGTTATTATTGCGACTCGCGTGAGTGAGTTGCATTATACATTGAGTGGCAGTATATGTTTCGTTTTGGTTGAGTTAGTAATAAACTCGCAAAGTGTCATCTGGCACTCGCCGGCCGCAATGGTTACAGTAAACGGAACGCAAAAAACGCAGGAATTGTCAAAATGGTGTAAAATTTATATGAAAAATTGGAGTTTTAAAATAATTATATCTCCGAAACTACTTTTCTCCGTATAATGAAACTTTGCAATTTTACGTATCTAAATAATACCTTTCTGCCATAAAAATTTGAAGTCTCTAGTTAACCACACATATTGTACAGATGAGCCCTTTTCTCCAATAAATTATTATTAATTTCCCAGAATGTCAAGAATAGATTTGGATACAAGCTAAAAGAATAAATTATCTACAAAAGTGTATTTCAATTCCCATTAAGTTCCAATTTGATGAATTTAATACAGTAGACACTCACCCATTTTTTTCTAAATTTTTAAAATTATGTATTTCGATATAATACTTTTTTTTCATAACTGTTATATTACGCAAATGCGACAATGCTTTCTTGTTGCATGATTGAAATGGTTGCAACTTATTTGCGCATCGTGGCTCAATGCTTGCTGCATATTTATTTATTACAAAATCCAGTAGAGTAAAAAATATTGGTATGGTACGACAATTTGAAAAACATGTAAATACTTATATAAAATGCTGTTAAGTCATTGGCATCATGTAAAGATTTATGTTATTTTTTTTTTCATTATTTGTATCCAAATATTGTCTCGATTTGTTATACTTTGTTCGATTATAATATACTTTCTTTCAAATATTTCGGAATACAGCCAATACAGGTGATCAGTGTTAGCGCTCTATAGTCCGACATATCAAATAATCCGACACTGTAATGCAAAATGTTTTTTGGATTACCGCAGGTCCACCGTACTATATTTGAATGCAATTAATGTGAGCAAATGTGATGTGTGTTGTTTTTTTTAACTTTCTTTCATCTCAAATTTATATTTGTTTGCATTCATAATACAACAATCTCCCTTTTTACATGATTTTTTCCAAGGTTTCAAAATAATATTTTTTATTCTCATTCCATAATTTAACAATACTATTCAGTAATACTGGTTTATTTTAATTTCCAACATCTCCTTCATATACTAACTACTCAGTCTTGCGTTCCAAGAGAGGTTTACTATAACAATTATATTTTTATAGATTTTTAAAGGATCATTTTAATGAATTAATAACCTACTATCATTTTTACAATATTTACAATATATGTCTGTATCAATTTATTTATTTATATATATATATATATATATATATATATATATATATATAGAAATAAAATATAACAATTTAACAATTTAAATACTTATAATAGCATACACAAAAAATATTTTATTCATATTACCCCCCAAAAAGAGCTTATACTCGTGGTTTGGGGGGGATTCCTATATAAAGTAAAAATTAATCTTCATTATCATAATTCATCAAAAACCAATAATGTACACAATATCAAAAGAAAAATAAAGAACAGAAAAAAACATGCAATTAAAATACAGAGCAGAAAAAAACATGCAATTAAAATAAATTAAATATTAAACAATTCCATTAGAAAGTTATAAAATAAAAAGAGACTTAACAGCATTTTTATAGTTATCAAAATCAGTTGTATTTAATTTATATTTACCGGTCAGCTCATTAAACCATTTAACACCTTGGTATGTATAATGGAGCTGGCCGGTAGTCGTTTTTAATAATGGTATATCAATGTTTGTCTTTCTTCTTGGATGTTTTCTTGAATTAGTGGTTGGATATAAATTTCTTATGAAATGATCTTTAAATATCTGGTAAAGAGAGGCTCTTTTAAAAAGTGAATTTATGTTGAGAACATTAAAATCCTGATAAAGTTGGTTTGTTGGATAATCAAAAGGTTTCTTAAGGATGATTTTAATAATGGTGTTTTGGACTATTTGTAAAGGCTTTAAATTAGTTTTGAAAGCTGCACCCCATCCTATAATCCCATATTGTAATATAGATTGTGCAAATGCAAAATAAACCTGTTTTAATGATTTTAATGGAATTATTCGACGTAATTTAATGAAAACATAATATAATTTTCTTATTCTAATGACTATTAAATTTATTTGTTCTTTCCATTTAATGTTGTTGTCGATCATGATACCAAGATATTTTATACTTTTCGTGCGTTTTAATTCAGTGCATTTATTCTGGCAAATCTCATGACTTTCATGATGATGAATTTTCAGGAACAGGTTATTAGGAGCATCTCCAACGAGCGTGAAGGGTATGAAAAAGGTTTTGTCAGTATTTAAAGATAATAGGTTATCATTGAACCACTTTTTTGCTATGTTAATGTCATTATTAGCATCTTTAGTTACCTCTCTCCAATTTATATTTTCATTCAGTATTATTGTATCATCCGCAAAAGAAATAATTTTTCCCTTAACATTGAGTTTAAGCAAATCATTAACGTAGATAATAAACAAAATAGGACCAAGAACGGTTCCTTGCGGAATTCCGAATTGAGATGTCTCGAAGTCACTTGTGAGGTCATTAATTCTGACAAACTGTTTCCTTTGGTATAAGTAGCTTTGAATCAATTTTTTAGCATTTCCAGTAATTCCTATTGTATTTAGTTTATTAATCAGTTTATTATGAGACACACTATCAAATGCCTTACGAAGGTCGAGGAATATTCCCAGAGATTTATGTCCCTTGTCAAGAGCCTTATATACATGTGTTGTAAGTGCAGCAATAGCATCTTGTGTACCCATTTTTTCTCTGAATCCAAATTGATTGGGACTTAAAATATTTTTTTTATAGATATATTGTGTCATTTGTTTTTTAATAATCCTTTCAAAAATTTTGGCAATGTTAGAAATCAATGATATGGGTCTATAATTTGAAACATTCTTTGCATCACCCGACTTGTAGATTGGAGTTACAATCGTTTTTTTATAAATTGAAGGGAATATGCCGCTTGAGAGGCTTACATTTACCATATGTGTTATAGGTTTACTTAAATTGTCAGTATTTTGTTTCAATATTAAACTGGTAATTCCATCAAAACCGGGGGATACTTTATAAGATTATTTATAACCTCTATTCACCACAATATTTAAAAAATAAAATCGTTTTCCTGTCAATTCACGTCCTACCTTTTCGATCTGCTGAACGTATCACACTAGCTATCTCCATTCACAATACAGAAGTTTTCAGCTCTTCTTTTCAAGTACAATCAGCTAGACTATGGAATGGCCTAAGTGATGAAGTTATGTCGTTTTAATCCAGCTTCTTCTCGTGTCATATCAGGTCCTCCCGACATTGATGACCACCATAGAGAAAGCCTCCCTGTCCTGTGCAGTGCGAAACGGCTTCTCCACAGTTCTCATACCAGTCCATTTCCGGATGTTTCAAATTCAGGAAAGCTACCTTCTTCCGACTTCATGACAAGCTGAAGGACAGTATATTAATCACCTCAGAATATGGCCGATGTATGACACTTTATTGAGTCATAATTCATACAAATATATATAGATAAACTAAGAAAACTTTATCTGTCAAATAGTTCCTGAATATTTCTTCTATTTCATTCCGTACCCTCCTTCTTTTCCTCATTGCTATGTGAGGTGTTATTATTATTATTGTACAAATAGTTCCTGAATATTCCTTCTATATCATTCCGTACCCTCCTTTTCCTCATTGCTATGTGAGGTGTTATTATTATTATTGTACAAATAGTTCCTGAATATTCCTTCTATATCATTCCGTACCCTCCTTTTTTTCCTCATTGCTATGTGAGGTGTTATTATTATTATTGTGCAAATAGTTCCTGAATATTCCTTCTATATCATTCCGTACCCTCCTTCTTTTCCTCATTGCTATGTGAGGTGTTATTATTATTATTGTACAAATAGTTCCTGAATATTCCTTCTATATCATTCCGTACCCTCCTTCTTTTCCTCATTGCTATGTGAGGTGTTATTATTATTATTGTACAAATAGTTCCTGAATATTCCTTCTATATCATTTCGTACCCTCCTTCTTTTCCTCATTGCTATGTGAGGTGTTATTATTATTATTGTACAAATAGTTCCTGAATATTCCTTCTATATCATTCCGTACCCTCCTTCTTTTCCTCATTGCTATGTGAGGTGTTATTATTATTATTGTACAAATAGTTCCTGAAAAAAGCCAAAACACCCCAACTAGATAATTTAATTTTATATAAAAAATATAAACATTGTATTAGTACATCTCAATTTTTTTTTAACAATTTTTATAAAAATTGAATTTAGTGACGACATCACTTCATACAATTTGTATGGTAGTCGCCTATACACAATATGTAAGAATACTTAATAGTTTGATACTTAAATCTCCAAACATACATAATACATACTATCATACTGTTTTCATATTCTGTGTAGGAAAAACAGACTGACCTCCATACTATCCTATCCTGACAAACATACCTACATGTTTTATATAGAAAATAAAATATCTTCTAATATTTATTAATTTGTGTTGTTTATAGTTTGGTACGTATTTTTTGATTATGCATACTATCGCCATCGACAGTTGGATCTCATGTGTTACATGCAACTTGTTTATAAAAATTGTATTTAGTGACGACATCATATATACAATTTGTAAAGCAGTATACACTACACAATATCTACGGGGATTCAATATTTTGATACTTATCTCCAAACATAAAAGCTAGAACGCTGAAAATTGGTATGAACATAGACAAATACAATATCTCAAATTAGTTTGTCAAAAATTTCCAGGGTTTCTCAAACATTTTTTATTAAGAAAAATATTTTTTTTATGATAAATTTGTGTTTAACTGCCTATATTTTGAAAGTTTTTAAAAATATCATAAAAAGCCGAAACGCCCCAACTAGATAATTTAATTTTCTATACCTACAAAATATCAGCATTGTAGTAGTACATTTTATATTTTTTTTTACAATTTTTATAAAAACTTAATTTAGTGACGACATCGCTTCATACAATTTGTATGGCAGTCACCTATACACAATATCTAAGAAGATTTAATAGTTTGATACTTCATCTCCAAACATACATACATACCATCATGCTGTTTTCATATTCTGGGTAGGAAAAAAGACTGAACTCCATACTATCCTATCCTGACATACATACCTAAGAATATTTGTAAAAATTGAATTAAGTTACAATATCGTTTCATACAATTTCAATGGCAGAATACACAATATCTATGGGGACTCTTATAGTTTTTTACGTAATATATGCATAACATCAAGCTATTCGAGTAGGAAAAAGGACAGAACTCCACACTATCCTATCCTGACATACACGTTTTGTATAGGAAAACAAATTATTTTAATATATATTCAATAATTTGGATTTAAGGTTTTATAGTTTGGTACTTATTTTTTTTTAACATACATGGATTTTTATGTATTCTAACACTATACGTATTCTATCTTTATGGACAGGTGGATCTCATGTGTTACATGAAACTAGTTTAAAAAATCATGCTTGAACCAAGTACATATCTGGTGAATTGAAACACTCTTGATTATATCGGGTGCCCTTGATATATACCAGACCTCCTTTGTACTTAAATAAAATAATGTAATCAACCGTAAAAATAACATTTTTTACTAAACATTACTAGGTAGATACATAAAATAGTAAATATATAATTATTGTACGTGTGATCGGCTATTATTTATAACTAGTTGCATGTAACACATGACATCCAACTGTCGATGTCGATAGTATGTATAATTGAATAATGCGTACCAAATTATAAACACTTAAACACAAATTATATAATATTTTTATATATTTTGTTTTCTACATAAAACATGTAGGTATGTATGTCATGTTAGGATAGTATGGAGGTCAGTCTGTATGATAGTATGGTTTTCCTACCCAGAATATGAAAACATGATGGTATGTATGTATGTGTGGAAATTAAGTAGGTATTGAGTAAGATATTGTGTAGTGTGTTCTGCCTTACAAATGGTATGAAACAATGTCGTCACTAAATTCAAATTTTAGAAAAATTGCTAGAAAAAGTTTGAGATGTACCTACTTATACAATGTTCATATTTTTCCAACTGTCGATTCGTTCATGAGAATTCAATTCTCTGAATGAATCGACATTATTAAGCCGAGATGCGTTTACGAAGGAAAATTTTGTATGGCGTAGTGGACTTTTTGCATGCTAATAACACCAATTAGAGGCCTCACAGCATATATGTTCCCATACATGGATTTACCCAGAATTCGGAGTAGAACATTTTATCTGAGTTTTGTGTGTGTGTGTGTGTGTGTGTGTGTGTGTGTGTGTGTGTGTGTGTGTGTGTGTGTGTGTGTGTGTGTGTGTGTGTGTGTGTGTGTGTGTGTGTGTGTGTGTGTGTGTGTGTGTGTGTGTGTGTGTGTGTGTGTGTGTGTGTGTGTGTGTGTGTGTGTGTGTGTGTGTGTGTGTGTGTGTGTGTGTGTGTGTGTGTGTGTGTGTGTGTGTGTGTGTGTGTGTGTGTGTGTGTGTGTGTGTGTGTGTGTGTGTGTGTGTGTGTGTGTGTGTGTGTGTGTGTGTGTGTGTGTGTGTGTGTGTGTGTGTGTGTGTGTGTGTGTGTGTGTGTGTGTGTGTGTGTGTGTGTGTGTGTGTGTGTGTGTGTGTGTGTGTGTGTGTGTGTGTGTGTGTGTGTGTGTGTGTGTGTGTGTGTGTGTGTGTGTGTGTGTGTGTGTGTGTGTGTGGGTGGGTGCGTGCGTGCGTGCGTGCGTGCGTGCGTGCGTGCGTGCGTGCGTGCGTGCGTGCGTGCGTGCGTGCGTGCGTGCGTGCGTGCGTGCGTGCGTGCGTGCGTGCGTGTGTGTGTGTGTATCTTTCCAACTCAATATTTTTAAATAATATTGAAAAAAGTCAAAACAGTCCAACTAGAAAATTTAATTTTCTATAACACCCTCACACACACACACACACACACACACACACACACACTCACATACACACACACACACACACACACACACACACACACACACACACACACACACACACACACACACACACCCTTACACACTAAATGTTCTACTCCGAATTCTGAGTAAATCTATATATGAAACATATATGCTGCAAAGCCTCTAAGTTGGTGTTTTTTGACTTCAAAGTTGGAAAAACCGTAAAAAATATAGACCCTGCACACAAATTTCGCGTATCCTGGCTTGATATTTTGTCGGTATGTTAAGAGAAATAAATTCTCTTAAACAAATCGACAGTTGGATCAGGTTCTTTTTCTGTTTTGTATTTTAGTTCAACTATATAAATCACATACCTGAATACCCGCAGTTTCGCTTGCTTTAATTATTTGAATGCCGATTAAAGAATAATAAACTAGCTTACTCGGCGAACTTACATAGTACCGCCTAACAGTCAATGAATGTCGTGTTAATTTTTAGCTAAACTTAATAAGGGATTTTATTAACGTAATAGAAATGAATACAGAAAATATTAAGTTCAATAGTTCGAAGAGAAGCAGAGACGAATCCAACAATAAAATATCATTACAATTATTGGTCCAGACGTTTTTGAATTATAAATTTTGTAAGTAATTCGACTTTGTTTTATCTATTTTGATTAAATTTCTGTTTCATCTTTTTACGTGAATTATTCCCATTTTTTTTTTTCGTTAATTATTCAGGTTTTTTAAAAGTTATTCTGCTATTCGGGGCAGATACAAATACGACAAAATAATAAGAGATCATTACAATTGATCCAGCCGTTTTTGAGCTATAAATGGTGTAACTAACCCGAATGAATTATTTAGATAAAATTTCTGTGTAATTTTTTTACCTGATTTTTTCCGATATTTTTGTCGGTTAATTCCTACTCTTTAAGATATTTCTTTTATCGTGGCTTGGGAGTTAAAATATGCATTGAACATTTCACTGATGCGACTACTATTTTGGCAATTTTATGATAAATCGATATTATTTTGATTACTGTTGCTAACACCATTATTGCTCTGTTGCAGTTTGTTAATACTGAGTATAATTATTTTAACGCTCTTGTATTTTTTAATATTTTGGCTACATCTAAATTACTTAGTAAAAAAATATTTTGTGAATTGACACTACATATTATGTACAAAATAAACTTATATGGTAAGTTGTGTTTACAATATTGTAAACAGATTATTATTTATCTCTATTCTTATAACGGGTAAAGTTAATTGCATGCAGAATCAGCCTCTTGCTCCTAATAATGCATTGAATGTAGGACATGTTAAGAAAAATAAGGTTAATTATTGACAAACATCTTCAAAAATCGAACACACAACCAGATATGAAGTAAGATAAAACAGTGTGTCTACTGTTAAGAAAAATAAAAATAAATAGATGGATGGTAGAAGAGCTGTTAGACGCTTGGTTAGTTATCCAATAGTCGCGAGTTCGAATCCCGCCACAGCCCGTTCTTTCACCTGTAGCATAAGTATTTATGCGTAGTTTAGGTAAGGAATGCATGAGGATGTATTTGTAGGTACTTGTTTCAAGGACATAATCATTCTTTGAAAAATAGAAACACCACAATTAACATAAAAAATCACACATTTAAAAATATATTGAGAGGGAAAGGAGAGGAATTGGAATCAGGTGTTAATAGATAAAAGTTGTCCTCCCTAATGTCTGTACATATTTACATATATAACGCGAAACGACTTTCTATGCCTGGCTGACTGGACCTTGGCGCGGGAGAATGAACAAATGGACATGAACAAGTAAATATTTTACACAAAAATAATTAAGGAAAACGGTCACATGAATGATTCAGTGTAGGATTTAAGAAAGTATAATCTATTGTATGTATGTGAATAAATATCCCCCCCCCCCCTCCAAGGAGGCGCCCCCCACCGGTTGGGAAGTTCTGCTGTGACAGTATTATTTTTCATCTAACTTCTTGTTTATAGTACCTATAATATGCACTGTTTGTGTTGTGTTATAATCAATAATCACAATTATAGGTACCATGAAGTATTACGGCATTCAATAATGCATCAAAATCGTAAATATTTATTAACAAAATTATAAAAGATTTTTAGAAAATAGAATTTTGAAATAAATTAAATTATCTAATAATGATAAGTTGTGAGATCTGCCAATGCCTGATATTCCGTTTTTATCGACAGAATAATATATTTGTACTTCGTCTTAACCAAGACATAATTAATTTTCTATTTAACTTTGTTTATTGCAAGGCTTTTTAACTCAGGGCCGGATTTGTAGGATTTTACACCTGGAACAACATTGAACGACACAACGGCCTGGTGTTATTTTGTAAATAATTATTGATACAGACATTGAAAATACAAAAAAAAATATTATTACATTCAAGCTGATGGTCAATTTGTAATTTTCTATCAATATTTAATATCACATTGGTATGTTGATTCCACAATGGAATTCATTATCACGTAATATTACATCGATGTACCTATTATTATACTCTCTTACTGCCCGTTCCCACTTGTCGTGTCGGGCACGATAAAATGTCGTGTGATCTAGTGGCCATTTTAAATGGAGCTGTTCACACTTGTAACACACGTGTAAGTGTGAACAGCTCCATTTTAAATGTATTGCCACTAGATCACACGACATTTTATGGTGCCCGACACACGACAATTGGTAACGGGCAGTTACTGTAATCTTCTTTGTTGCCCAAGATATGTCAGCGGCGTAATATGTACATTTTGTTATTTAATTGTTATTGAATGTGCTTTTTGATATTAATTTACCACAGTATCTCAAAACCATGTACTAAACTGGTCGTTTAAATTAATATTGACAAGATTGGAATATTCTAAGTCTGGATATTACATCGTCAATTTATCTCCATATTTATTCAAAAAGGGACTAAATAAACTTCTAACTATTATCTCCTGATTCCAATTCCTCTCCTTTCCATCTCAATATATTTTTAATGCTGTGATTTTTATATTGAAGTGGTGTTTCTATTTTTTTAATGAATGATTATGTCCTTGAAACAACTACAAATACATCCTCATGCATTCCCTAAACTACGCATAAATACTTATGCTACAAGTGAACGAAATCGGCTGTGGATAACTAACCAAGCGTCCAACCGCTCTTCCAACACCCATCTATTTATTTGTATTTTTCTTAACAGTAGACACACTTTTTTTATCTCACTTCATATCTGACAGCTTGTGTGTTTCATTTTTGAAGATGTTTGTCAATAATTTACCTTTTTTTTCCTTATCTTGTCCTACATTCAATGCATTATTAGGAGCAAGAATATAGCCTAGGCTGATTCTGCATGCAATTAACTTTACTTGTTAAAGCAATAGAGATAAATAATTAGAATGAGAGTGATAAATCTGTTTACAATTGTAAACACAACTCACCATACCATTTTATTTTGTACATATGTAGTGTCAATTCACAAGATATTTTTTGATGATATCTTTTTACTAAGTAATTTTAGGTGTAGTCAAAAGATTAAAAAATACAAGAGCGTTAAAATAATAATACTCAGTATTAACAAACTGCAACAGAGCAATAATGGTGTTAGCAGAAGTAATAGTAAAGTAATAAGGCTTAAGAACTGTTAAAAATGGTTTGATCGTAACTTACTATCCTTGAATGTTTCTTAAACTAAGTTCTTAATTTTTAGTCCCACGGAGGTTGATCAACCCAAAACAAATCCCGAACTTAAACATCGACTTCATATAGCTGTCACTCACTTGATCTTTGTAAGTGCACATGTCTTGCAAAAACGAACACTATAAAGTACCTGGGAGTTACAATAGATAATAAACTCTTCTGGCGAGACCATATTCATGATCTTTCTGATATAAGATAAGAAGGCTGGGCCACCTATATAAGACCCTTCGAAATATTTTGGACAGGTCAACTATGAAAACTGTGTATTATTCTCTCTCACAATCAGTTTTATCATTTGGAATTATAGGATGGGGAGGATGTGTTAAATCAATCATGGATCCGCTTAAAAAGCCCAAAAATGTTTAATGCGTATCATAAACAAAAGAGCGAGATCATTTCCTTCAGATAATCGACGCAATTAAGCGGTGCAACGCAGCTTTACACATGTCATGTCTACCACAGTACCGCGTAGGTATGCTTTTAGTTTATGAACACATAATGTAGAGAGAAGAAGGAACATATTTTGTCGATTTTCGAGATGTAAATTGTATTTAAATTATAGATAAATGAAGTACTTATATGCATAGAATAATAAAAATACGCTTATATGTAAGTTTTTACCTTTCTAAATTCTGATGAGCAAAAGTCTTTTTTCGATGCAAAGTAATTTCATATATATTGTATTGAAACTGTGACGTCATAATATTTGATTCACTCTGATTGGTGTTTCTCATAAAATGGCGGACTTACATATTTTGTATTTTTATTTTAATAATATTAATATTATTCGCTCTTTTAAAATGAAAAGAAATGTATTTTTTCAAATCTTTATAACCTATTTTATTTTATAAAATTATAATTTCAATGATTTTTTCATACTGTCATCACGCCTATTATGAATGTGATTATGAAGAACTCATTTGGACAACGACTTTACTTCTTAATCTTTTGTAACCTTTTTTTAAAAAAAAACTACTTGAATGTAACATCTGTGTACCTTGTATATTATGTATCCTCTGTGTAATTTGTATACTCTATTGTACAAAAAGTAAAATAGCCCCAGAACAGGTTTAGCCTAGTGGGGCGTTACTTTTAACCTAAATATGTACAAATGTTTGTGGATTAACAATAAATAAATAAATCAAAATAATATCAATTCATCATTAAATTGCCTAAATAGTAGTTGCATCAGTGAAATGTTCAATGCATATTTTTTTAGCAAAATCAAGAACTCCCAAGCCACAATAAAAAAAAGATTATATATAGAGTAAGAATTAACTGACAAAAATATCGGAAAAATTATACAGCAATTGTATCTAAATAATTAAACAAAGTCGGGTTAGTTACACCATTTATAGTTCAAAAACGGTGATCTCTTATTTGTTGGATTTGTATCTGCCCCAAATAGCAGAATAACTATTGAAATATCGGAAAAATATACATACAGAAACATAAAGTTTTAATAAATTAAAACACACCGCAATGCGAGCGTGAAAGTTTAATTGAATTTTTTCACGGTGATGGCCATACTATTATTATTATATCATAATAAACTATTGAACTTAATATTTTTTTGTATTCATTTTATTACGTTAGTAAAATCCTTAATTAAGTATAGCTAAAAAACACGACATTCATTGACTGTTAGGCGGTACTATGTAAGTTCGCCGAGTAAGCTAGTTTACTATTCTTTAATCGGCATTCAAATAATTAAAGCAAGCGAAACTGCGGGTATTCAGTTATGTGATTTATATAGTAGAACTAAAATACAAAACGTTATGACCAAGCTCAATATTGGATTATTGGTTATATTATTATCTCTAAACTATTTCAATATTTTTTTCATGATTTCTTATGTGCGCCTGATTTTTTCAATCTGAATATACTGGCTGCTTTTTATACAACATTGCTCGATTCAGGAGCGTATCGTATTAAATAGTACAAAACAATTTAATTTGACTAAAAATTACCCAACCCTTTATATAATTATTTTTATTTTGAACTATATACAAATTGCAATGTACCTATGTGGAAAGCGAATTTGGCAGATTGCAAAATATACAATTCTTCAAATCTTCTTTCGAAGTTTAATTTGTAAGTTAAAGTTATTATTTATAGGTGATAAATGTATCGTCATTTCAATCTTCATAATAATATATTATTTATTTTAGGAAACATACTTACCAATTACTTTTAATTACTGATTCCATCTTCCTTCCTTTTCCATCTTACTTAGTCCTTTCCTCATTACTTTATATACATTATTTTCACCGGAATGCTTTTTTGGTTTTCACGTTGTTTAATTAGTTGGAAGTAATTAACTTATGCTCGTTAATCCACAATTTAATACTGTATTATTGTATGTATGTATATTTTATTTACATGTAAAAAAAATCTAAGTATAACCAAAAAGAACATATAAACAAGTTCAAATAATAACAAATTTACACAGTATGAATTATATAAAAACAACAAAAAACAAGGAAATATTCCAATGTACACAAAAATAGAAAGGAATCACACAATATCTTAAAAGAACTTTTCGAGTCTGACCACAATCTGCGCTGATTTTAGATTAAGGTGTTTTAATTTAAAGGTATTATTAATAAAAAGGAGGTATTTAGTATGTCCTATTCTGATTCGTCTAAATTTATGTGTCTTAAAATTAATTATAACAATTATAATCGGTAGTCCTCGTCTGCTATCATCTATAAGGAATTTGCAACTCCCACTGCTGTATATCAATAACCAATGCATTCTTTATACCAGAGTTGTGAATGATCTCGATGATGAACTTTCGTGGTATGAACAGGTATCGCATGTTAGTAAATCTATTTTCTTTGCCTTACATTCACTTAATAAACTTAAAAATTTTCTTCCATTCCGTCGTAAAATAACTCTAGCTCAATCACTTCTTCTTCCATTGCTTGATTATGCCGATGTATGCTATTTAGGTGCAAATGAAGTGCATCTCAATAAACTTGAACCTCTTCAGAATATATGTATCAGATTCATCTTTGGGTTGAAAAAATTTGATCGCATATCATCTTACCGCAATCGTCTTTGTTGGCCCAGGATACACCAGCGGCGCAATATACACATTTTGTCACTATTGTACAATATTCTTATACATTTTGTCACTATTGTACAACCCAAACCTGCCACAGTACCTCAAAAGCAAATTCACTTATTTATCCAATCATGGACTTCCACTCCGATCTGCTGAACGTACAACACTATCCATCCCTATCCATAATACAGAATTTCTCAGCTCTTCGTTCGAAGTATAATCAGCAAGATTATGGAATAGCCTATAAGTCCGGATATTGCGTTGTCTAACTCACTTTGTATTTTCAAGAAAAAACTAAAGAAGGAATATTTATCCTTGAACACCTGATACCGATTTCCTCTCTTGTCCTTACCATATCCTTTTTTCTTGCTATGAATTATTATTTATTTTTGTTTTAATAGTATTTAAGTGTTATATGTATTTTCTTTGTTTTCTTTTACTCTTATTCTTATGCTGTTGTACATACACAATGTTGTCATACTTTGTAATCTGGTTGATTGGAAGAAATTGCCTCATGGCAATAAGCCCGCCAGTGTACAATTATATTTGTTTATATTATGTACAAGAAGATATGTAAACAAATAAATAAATAAATTTTAGTATATGAGAAATGTCAAAAAGTTGACCTAATTTATACGGGACTCATAACGTCACACCGCGCGGATATAATCCTTTTTTATCCACGGTCGTCCGTTGATTTAGACGTTTTCGTACTCTGAAATGAATTAGAATTGGACATATTACCTACGTACCTATTTGATTTATAGTAGCATTTAATTAAGTATACTGAGCACCTCACTACGCTTTATTAATACATCCCTATTTTTTTGTTATTAAGAGGGCATATAAACATATGCACATCCCAATTTGAAATATATTTTTATAAAATATGTTAATCAGTGTATTTCTAAAAAAATATCGCAAGTACTTACAACTTT
This sequence comes from Molanna angustata, assembly GCA_963576475.1. Taxonomy (NCBI): domain Eukaryota; kingdom Metazoa; phylum Arthropoda; class Insecta; order Trichoptera; family Molannidae; genus Molanna; species Molanna angustata. The sequence goes on along the minus strand of OY754964.1, from coordinate 29,281,238 downwards.
TCTCTAGTGAATATTCGTCACACAATTTAAAAATTCAGCATAAATTTCCCTAAAAACTATGCTATAAATATCCCATTTTTCAGCACTTTTTAAAAAGTATTCCAAAACTATATGTCGTAGAGAAAATATCTTATACATATGTGCTTAGAGTTTAAAGAGGAACTTTAAAAACCTTAAAACTGCCTTAAGCCGACAAAAATGGCTATAACCTCACAAAAAACATACCGAGTCTTAACAAAATACAAAAAGGCCTCCTATTGGAAGAAAAAAATCGAGAACGATAAGGACGACCCAAAAAAGCTATGGCAAAGCCTGGATATTGTGAGAGAAAAGGATATCTCAGTAACAACACCATTATTAAAGGCACAAGATTTTGCTGATTCTTTTTTCCGAAAAAGTAGAAAATATCCGCAACTCACTTAACAACTCAAACGAAATACCTAATATTTGTGAACAAAAAAGTACAACGGCAAAAATTGAAATACTTCAAGCCGTGACAGAAGGGCAAGTATCAAAGATGATAATGGCCTGCCAAAATAAGCAATGCTTACTAGATCCGATTCCAACATGGCTCTTAAAAACCCGTGTAAAAGAATTGGCACCTGTGATAACCAGAGTAATAAATCTCTCGATGATCGAGACAACGAGCGTTCCAGAAACCCTAAAAACTTTAATTATTACACCAATTTTAAAGAAGTCAAACCTCGACCAGGAAGATGCTGGAAACTACAGGCCAATTTCTAATTTACCAGTGCTTTCTAAGTTAATCGAAAGAGCAGTTGTACACCAAATGATGCAGTATCTAAAAGATCATGATCTGTTTCCAAAAAAGCAATCAGCGTACAGGCAAAGTCACTCTACCGAAACTGTACTAATGAGAATACTGTCGGATCTTATAACAGGAATTGAATCAGGGAACATTGCTTTGGTGTCAATATTAGACATGAGTGCCGCTTTTGATATTGTAGACTGTAGACCATAAAATTCTTATTCAGCTTTTAGAACACGAATATGGAATCTGTGGAATTTTTTTTAAATGGATGACCTCATATATTTCAGAAAGACGCCAGTCTGTGAGGGTTAATAACAATACTTCCTTATCGGAAATCGTAAAATTTGGAGTGCCACAAGGATCGGTTCTCGGACCTATTTTATTCATTCTGTATATAAAAAGACTTGAGGACTTGATTCAAAACGAAGGATTTAATTCATTTGCTTATGCCGACGACCGCTTGCTCTTCAAATTTTGTAATCCCACATGCAAAAATCGTCTGGAAGTAGATACTGTTGAGTGCATCGAAAAAGTCGCCACGTGGATGTCTAGCAACAAGCTTAAACTGAACCCAACTAAAACAAAGTTTATGTGGGTAGCTTCACCACGGCGACAGCACCTCATTGAGAGTACTCCTATCAACATCAACGGAGAAACACTCGTGCCAGCTGCAAGTGTCAAATGCTTGGGTATTCACTTGGACAATAAGTTGTCACTTCATATCTCAAAAATGGTCAGTTCATGTTTTTTTCAACTCAGACAACTGAAAAACATTCGTCAAAATTTACCCAAGAATGAGACTAAAGGTAGGCGCGCATGGAAGCTAATTTCATCGGTCGATTAATTATCGGTGAGTTACAACATACGAATTACATGTAAGAGCGCGCATGAAAGCTAACAGAATCGGCCGATTTTAAAATCTGTGACGAGACACAAAAAAATCGGCCTATCGAGATCGGCCGATTTTTTGTATCCAATACTGTTGTATGAGAGGGCGCGCATGGCGCATGCTCACCGATAATTTAACCGTCCGAGCGCAGTAGATCGAGAAGTACGTTGTCAGTGCTGCAAAACGAAATGTCAGATGAAATAAATTTTGATTCGGAAAAATTAATTATATTAGTTGAAGCACGTCCTTCATTATATGATAAAAAATTAAAAAATTATAGTAACCGCCAAATTAAGCAAAAATTTAGGTTGGAGATAAGCGAAATATTAATAACTGGCTGGGAACAGCTAAATCATAATAAAAGAACTGAATTGGGTAAGTTATTACTTAATTGAATAATAGTTACATAGGTAATTTAATAAATATTCCACTTAATGAATAAAAACTTAACTGTGTTTCAAGTGTTTTTTTTTACAATTTATAATTATGAACTTCAACTGTGTCAACGAAAAAACCTTAAAAAAAAGTTTTATATTATATATACTTGGTTCACTATTGCGTCTGTACATTTGTTCTGTCACACAATAGTTCTTTTCTGTTTCCCGCGCAATGTTTGTATTTTCCCGCTTGTACGCGCGCGGAGCCCAACATAATGATTTCTAGGTTATGTTTGGTAAATTATGATCTGTCAATTTATTTATCTTTTCCCGTGCAATACATACCTTTTACCGCGCAATACAAAGGTACCGCAGTTTTCGGTTTCCCGCGCAATGTTTTTCTTTTTCCCGCTTGTTGTACAGGCGCATGGAGCCCAAGTTAATGATTTTTTGATTAAGTTCGGTAAATTATGATCTGTGAATTATTTCTAATCATATGAATGTTGACCGCCGTGTTATTTCCAATCGTACGATTCTAGAAGCTTCCATGCGCGTTAGAACCAATCGGCCGATTTATTATCGGCCGATAAATTAATCGGCCGATAATAATCGGACGATTAATTTAAGCTTCCATGCGCGCCTTACCTAAAACACTTGTAAATTCATTCGTTGTGTCTCGGCTTGATTACTGCAACGGCATTTATGCTGGATTGCCGAAGTATCAGCTCGATAGACTACAGATGGTATTTAACACAGCGGCATGACTTATTTTCGGTGCAGAAAAACGATGTCACATAACTCCACTACTAAACGAATTACACTGGTTGAAATGTCCAGAGCGAATTGATTACAAAATTTGTTTTACAGTATATAATGCTTTGAACAACCTGGCACCAAAATATATACAAGAGCTGTGTCAGGTTGTCTGGATCACAGAGTAACAATTCCTTAAAGGAGTTGGACAGAGTCAACAAAGCGGCTTACTATGACCGATGCTTTAGTGTGAGTGGTCCTATTAAGTGGAATTCACTGCCTCTAGATGTCCGCAGTGCTCAAAGTAAGAGCACATTCACTAACAGAGGGATTAAAAACAGCTTTCAAATCAAGGATTAAAAACAGCTTTGTTTTAGAGAGCAACACAACATTAAACTATCAGCGCCCTTGGTATGATCTCGAATCATTAAACGGCGCTATACAAATAAATTATTTATTATTAATTCAGTTTTATTTTTAAGGAATAAACTTTGTGGCGTCATTATAATTTTTATTTTATAATATATATAATAATAACTTGGTATACACCACTTTTGAGCACAAATAACTGTCGACCGGTTTCGAGAACGATGTTCTCATCTTCAGGATGACTTACGTACTAAATTAAAAATGAAAATATAGACTTAACCTAAACTAAAGATGTGGGAGGAGTCAATTCAAAAGTAGTGGGGCAAGCGACAACCCGGTGTTTAGGAAACGCAAGATATAAATTATTTATTAATATATTTATTATTTTTTTTTTTTATTATTATTAATTTAATCTATGTTAATTTATTTGATAGGGAATATATTTAGTAGCGGACTATTAGGAAAATTAATTTGATTGTTTATTATATCCTGGTTATTGTTTATGCTTTTCCTAATTTCTAATATTTCCAAATCAGTTAATTTTAAATTTGAATGTCCTGTATGTAATATCTGTAAACCTGTATTAATGTCAAAATGATGATTAAATTCTATAAGGTGTTCAGCGAATTCTGAAAAATTATTATTTTTCAGACAGCGTAAGTGTTCTTGTGTTCTAATTTGAAAATTTCTATTTGTTTTCCCTATATAAAATTGATTACAGTCATTACAACTTAATTTGTATACTCCCGATTTTTCTAATTTATTTATCTTGTCTTTATTATTAAGTATTATATTTTTCAGTTTATTATTTGTATAGAAGGCTGGTGAAATTGTGTTCGGGATATTCTTTTTTATTAGATTTGATATATCATTGTTAAAAAATAATAATTTTCTCTATTTTTTATTGTTGTTATCCTCAATTATTTTTGGGTAAAGGTATTGGTCTTTAAAAGTTTTCTTTATTTTTTTGTTTAAAATATTATTGACAATTTCATCCTTGTAACCATTGTTACGGGCAATTTGTTTTATAGTGTTCAATTCTTTCAAATAATTATCTCTCGATAAGGGAATTTTTAAAAGTCTATTAATCATTGAATGAAAAGCTGACATCTTTTGTGACACGGGGTGGTTAGAAGAGTTATGTATTATTAAATCCGTGTATGTGGTTTTTCTGTAAATTTTATAATCTAATTTGTTATCAAGTATGGAAAATAATTGAGGATAACAACAATAAAAAATGGAGAAAATTATTATTTTTTAACAATGATATATCAAATCTAATAAAAAAGAATATCCCGAACACAATTTCACCAGCCTTCTATACAAATAATAAACTGAAAAATATAATACTTAATAATAAAGACAAGATAAATAAATTAGAAAAATCGGGAGTATACAAATTAAGTTGTAATGACTGTAATCAATTTTATATAGGGAAAACAAATAGAAATTTTCAAATTAGAACACAAGAACACTTACGCTGTCTGAAAAATAATAATTTTTCAGAATTCGCTGAACACCTTATAGAATTTAATCATCATTTTGACATTAATACAGGTTTACAGATATTACATACAGGACATTCAAATTTAAAATTAACTGATTTGGAAATATTAGAAATTAGGAAAAGCATAAACAATAACCAGGATATAATAAACAATCAAATTAATTTTCCTAATAGTCCGCTACTAAATATATTCCCTATCAAATAAATTAACATAGATTAAATTAATAATAATAAAAAAAAAAATAATAAATATATTAATAAATAATTTATATCTTGCGTTTCCTAAACACCGGGTTGTCGCTGCCCCACTACTTTTGAATTGACTCCTCCCACATCTTTAGTTTAGGTTAAGTCTATATTTTCATTTTTAATTTAGTACGTAAGTCATCCTGAAGATGAGAACATCGTTCTCGAAACCGGTCGACAGTTATTTGTGCTCAAAAGTGGTGTATACCAAGTTATTATTATATATATTATAAAATAAATATTTATTATTATTTAGAGTGCATAAAATTAAAGTGAATGTTCGAGACAGGTCTTTCATTTCAAGTCAGGTTTGTTCTTAAAATATAAAATATGAGCATATTTTGGTTTTCCGATAATTTAAATCACGTATAAACCCTGTTTAACGCACGCGATAGTTAGTTACCCTTACTAACACGTTAAGTATACATGTGTTTGCAGTCACTTGATTTAGCTTTATATGCCCTCTTAAGTGTATTTTCCTTGAATTCTCGGAAATAAGGTATACTTATATAATTGTAAATATAAGGAAAAAAAGGTTTTTATTTTGTCATGTTAGGTTGTAGATAGGTACTTGTTTTATATTTTTTATAGAAACTTATCTGCACGTATTGTTTCCATGTTTTGTTTATGTTTTTGCGTGGATTAAAAGCCTTGATAACATTAATTGTTCTTTGATATATTTTTTGTGTTGTAAAACGGATTTTTATGCTCCTTTAAGTTTTTTATAAGTAAATTAAATACTACAAATTAAAATGGTAGGTACCTACTGTTGTTAACTTAGTAGGCACAGTATATAATATGTTTAATGTGACCACACGATATGTGTAACGTCATATTAAGTAGTGACATGTGTTTCTCCAGTTGAATTTTACCTCTTTATATTTTTTATTTTAATATTTACCAAACAAAATATATGTAGAGATTTAAGAATTAAAAAATAGTATTACCTGTTATTAAAATGAATTAATGTTTCATTTCCTAATTATAAAATAGCTTGTGTTTAGGAAATATACAAGCTTAGTTTTAGCATACATTCTAATTTGTATAACCGTAAAAATAATACGTATAATATTGTAAAAATAATAATAAAATAACCTGTTTATAGTCTATATTAATAGAAAAATAATACAAGTCAAATATATTTAGGTATATAAAGTACAACAATAAAACTTCCAACCACGCGATTTTTCTAATCGATATAAAAACTAATGATTAAATTCTACTTTTAGCTCTAACTGAAATTCTACTTTTAGCGTTGACATTATATATATATATATATATATATATATATATATATATATATATATATATATATATATATATATATATATATATATATATATATATATATATATATATATATATATATATATATATATATATATATATATATATATATATATATATATATATATATATATATATATATATATATATATATATATATATATATATATATATATATATATATATATATATATATATATATATATATATATATATATATATATATATATATATATATATATATATATATATATATATATATATATATATATATATATATATATATATATATATATATATATATATATATATATATATATATATATATATATATATATATATATATATATATATATATATATATATATATATATATATATATATATATATATATATATATATATATATATATATATATATATATATATATATATATATATATATATATATATATATATATATATATATATATATATATATATATATATATATATATATATATATATATATATATACCCCCACAAAGTCGCAGTGTTTCTTATTCTGCCTTGACTGTTATTTTGTACAAAATAAGAGTCATTGTGAATGTTTATATGGAAAAGGAGTGAAGAACATTGGTGAAGACAGTTAAAATTTTTACATAATAAGAGTTACAGATACATTAAATTGAATAAAAACATATTTTATTCAATTTAAAATTAAATCATAGATACTTTCATACTGCCACTAATCGCAGCTATTTCATATAAGAAACAACGATAAATTCAAATACATAACATGTTTGAGGAGATTCATAATCTACTGTGAAACAATATATATATGGTATTTAAGCATATCTATGTAAAAAGAAATCATTGTACCCCTTGATGAATATATGTTTCTTATTATAGATCAGGTCCAATGACTTTTAAAATCTAAAAAATTAATGAATTTTGTCTTCTGCGCGGTCACTAGTTATTGTAAAATGGTCACCCTTTCTTACGAGAAGTGTTAGATTAAAGTGAGGTGGTCCCCTCCCCACTTAGTTCTTCCGCGCCCAAGTAGGAGGTGTGGGAAAGTTTAAATACTCCGGAGACTAGTTCCTCTGCTTTACTTCAGAGCTGTACACGCAACGCACAAACAGCGATTAAACTTTCGTCGGTACCCATAAGATGCGGTACATACTTTCTTTTCTCGATCGCTGTATTATTTCAAGAAGTGGCCCGTGTTGGGTTAGTGTCTAGAAAGTGAATTTATTTCGCGATTTATTTTTGTTATCGAGTTTACGCAGAAAACGAAAGTGTCGTGTTTTGCAATTTAATCAAATATTATTTTTGACGTTTTGAAAATGAGTTCGATGAAGAGGCAACAAAAATTGATGGAGAGGTTGGAACGTATTAAGAATCAGGAATGCGGTTTAAAGTTCACCGTAAGTTTGTTTTCTTTTATGGGTTACTAAATATTCATATTAAGTTATTGTTTTGCCAGTTTCAGTGTTTCATTTCATCTTTTGAATATTATTATTTACGTTATACAACACAGCATCAATTTTATCATTTAGGTATGTGTTTGATCTCGCATCAAATTTTGTAAACAATCCGATTAGTTTTGGTTCTCATAGACTGTTTATGTTTTCTATAATAAATACCCCAGTTATGATATCATTTATTTACTTACGTGCAAATAATATTTGATGCTTTTATGTTTCTATTTGAATATATTTATTATAGTACTGTTGTCTGTAATATAAACTGTTTAATCATATTTTAATTCTAGTTGAATAAAATATTTTTTTATTTTATCGATTTATGGTTTTATGAAATTATTTGTTTATTTATTCAATTTATGTGTAAAAAAGTGGATTTATTGCCATAAGGTAATCTCTTCCGAACAACGTAAACCCTCAAATAAATTTGATTCGATGATACATATTTGATATTAAAAAGAAAATACAATATTTAACAGGCTTTAATTAATTATATAATGTGTGTAGATTAGTTATAAAAAAATGTTATATTGTATTTTTGTTGTATATTTTTTTACAATTGATATGTTTAATAAACTAATTCTATATTACAACCATATTTATCGGATTTTTCAAGTAGGTACTTACTCGTAGCTATATTCTAAAATTATCAAAATATAACCTTCATTTTTTAATCTAATCAATCTCGTGAGATGAAAAACCGAATATTTGATAAAATAGATCGGAGATACCAAGAACGTCTGTTTAGTTACCGATAATTGATCGTATTATTGTATACCTATACATTTTTTAATTTTTATAAAAGACAACTAAATCGATAAGATTGAGATAAAATTATATAAGCAGAAATATGTAATCAGGAGTAGGTCTTTTATAAAAATAACAATAATTTGAGATATTTTTTATGTAAATTTTGTGTTTACGCTTTCAAATATTTTATGTAGGTATATATTATTTTAAACTAGAATTATGAAGAAAAAATGTATTCTTCTTCTTCTTCTCCTTGGGCACTTATTAGTCCCCCATGGTGGTGGGGTCTGCCTTTCTTGTTTTGTTTCGTCAATAGAAAAAAAATGTATTATTTTGTTGAAAAAAAATGTATTATTTTGTTGAAAAGTGATATAAGTATCGTTATAATATAGAAAGTTAACTGAATATTTATCTTTGAATAGAGGAGCAACTAATTGAACAGGTTTAAATGTTCAGCATAGTTTATTCACCCACCCTTTGGAGAATTCGTTGGAGATAAATGAGTAAGTTATCTCTACAAATATATATATTTATCTAGTTGTAAGAAAATAACTGGTAGGTATACTTTGCAGATTTTCTGCTTACAACATAACATATTATAAACTTAGTATTTCCCGTATCCGAGTGTTACGTACCTACCTGTTATGTATGTTAGGTATATAATTGTTTTTTTCTCATATTTCTATTTCTTGTGATATATTCAATACAAATGGTCTTTATTTTTGTTGGTCCAAACATAATTACTTAATAAATAAGGTGACACACTGAATAAATTTGAACAATTACAATGTCGTAGAGATAAAATTATCTTATAATTGTTGTATGCCATTTTTTTAAGAGGGCATATAACGCTAAATCTAGTGACTTAAAACATGATCTATTTAAACCACCTAATGCATTATGAAGTTACGTGTTAGTAAGGGTAACAATCGCGTGCGTTAAAAAGGGTTCATACGTGATTTCAAGTATCGTAAATCCAAAATTCGTTGATATTTTGCTTTTTAAGAACAAACCTGACTTGAAATGAAAAAATATCACTTATATTCACTTTGATTTTATGCAGTATTCATTTCTCTACGACACATAGTTATGGAGAAATAAAAAAATGCCGTAAAAAGGATATTTTAATAGTTTTTTGGGGAATTATACTGAATTTTACAATTATGTGCATTCAACACATTCACTAGAGAAATAACGTTGAAAATACCTATGGTATTTAAAAAAAAACACTGTTTAACATATTTGAGAAATTTGATTTCAAATTGGGGTGTTTAGGTTTATATGCCCTCTTAATGTATAATGTATTAGATGGGTCGGTGACAAGCCAGGTATTCCGCTGAATTGGTATGTCAGACCAAGACTCAATTGAGTTTGCAAAACCAAGACTCAATTGCGAAAAACCAAACTTAATTAGTTTAAAAATATATAAATACCTAATAATAATTTCAAAGAACTTTGAAATTGAATAATCGTAACTTTGAATAAGTAATCGTAAAAATCCGAATCTATTTGATATTTCCGATCTGTTCTTTTTATTTTCTTTAAAAGGAATAATGAATATGTACCTAATAAGAACATAATACATCCTCATACATTACCTAAACTAAGCATAAATGCTAGTGCTAATAAGTGAACAAAATCGGTCATGGCAGGATTTGAACCCGCAACCACTGGATTACTAATCCAGCGCGCCAACCGCTCAGCCACCACCTATCATACTCAAAAACTTTTGATTATTATATTCACACTATTATATTTACACAAAAAAATATTGAAATTGCCAATGCCTACACGGGAAACATATATAATATTACTTACTTATAATATTATTGAAGTATTTATATATATATATATATATATATATATATATATATATATATATATATATATATATATATATATATATATATATATATATATATATATATATATATATATATATATATATATATATATATATATATATATATATATATATATATATATATATATATATATATATATATATATATATATATATATATATATATATATATATATATATATATATATATATATATATATATATATATATATATATATATATATATATATATATATATATATATATATATATATATATATATACATATAAACGAATAATTAAGATTCAGAACAAATATTAGAGTTTATGTCTCTGAAAATTTCGTCAAAATAAAATGCAGTTTCGTAAAAATAAGTTTTAATTGGGCTATAAACGGAAACGTACCAAATACACAAGAAATAAAAAGAGCATAATGAAAATCAAAAATCTTCATTTGAACATCGGAATTTAAAAAACTCCAAGACTTTATCTTTAAGAGGGTAAATGAGGCTAAAAAATGTAGTGACTGAAAATATTATATTATGTAAGAAACCGCCTAATACAGGGGAATTATGCTGTATTTTAAATTTGTGTGACGAACATTATATTACATTATAGGAATTAGATATTTTTTTAGAAAAGCACTGTTTTACATATTTGAGAAATTTGATTTCAATTGAAATATATTGTTTAGGTTTATATTTTTTTGTTAAAATATTAATATGCTACAATCTCGCTAATGCGACACTAATCGAGACACAAGAGTGTCGGATTAGCGGAAAATTTGGATTACCAGATTGTAGGTAAAATTAGAAAAAAAAGGTTTAAATTTTTATGTTAATATGAGGACATATGTATAATAGTTTATTGATAAAATACGAATTAAACAATGTTTATCCAACTGTCGATTCGTTCATGAGAATTCAATTCTCTGAATGAATCGACATTATTAAGCCAAGATGCGTGTACGAAGGAAAATTTTGTATGGTGTAGTGGACTTTTTGCATGCTAATAACACCAACTAGAGGCCTCACAGCATATATGTTCCCATACATGGATTTACTCAGAATTTGGAGTAGAACATTTTATGTGAGTTTTGTGTGTGTGTCTGTGTGTCCCCCCCCTTATAACTTTTGATCCGCTCAATTTACAGAGCCTAAATTTTCAGAATATATAGACAGTTATAGGCCTACAAAACTTTTATACTCAGAATTGTGAATTTTTGTTTCAGTCAGGGGTTATCAACTTTTGAAATTTTGATTTATTTTTCCATATATCTCAGAAACCGTAAAAGCTAGAACGCTGAAAATTGGCATAAACATAGACAAATACAAAATCTCAAAACAATTTTTTTAAAAAAATTCCAGGGTTTCTCAAACATTTTTTATTAAGAAAAATATTTTTTTTTTATGATAAATTTATGAGTTTAACTGCCTATATTTCCAATTTTTTGAAAAATATCGAAAAAAGCCGAGACATCCCAACTAGATAATTTAATTTTCTATAAAAAATATTAACATTGTATTAGCACATCTCAAATTTTTTTTAGCAATTTTTATAAAAATTTAATTTAGTGACGACATTGCTTCATACAATTTGTATGGCAGTAGCCTACACACAATATCTATAGTTTGATACTAATTTCCAAACATACATACATACCATCATGCTGTTTTCATATTCTGGGTAAGATCAAAGGACTGACCTCCATACTACCCTATCTTGACATACATACCTACATGTGTTGTATAGAAAACAAAATATCTTAAAATATTAAATAATTTGTATTTATGGGTTTATAGTTTGGTACATATTCTTCAACTATACATACTATCGCTATCGACAGTTGGATCTCATGTGTTACATGCAACTAGTTTTAATAATCCATAGTGTCAGATTTAGTAGTCAGGTTTAGTGAATTGCCGGACCTTTGAAACAGATTCACCTACAACTAAAACGTAGAAACTTAACGGAGTTTATATTGTATTTAAATATAAGTATTTCACATTTTCACAAAGTTTAGATAACATTTATATAGTAATACGAGTAGGGTTTTTGTAGTGAATTATTATTATTCCTATTAGTGCGAAATTGCAGTTATAGTTTCTTGGAGGGGGACGGAATCAAGCATAAAGCTGGTTGCAGACCAAAAGCTAAGCTAAGTTAGTTTAGCTTAGCTCGCATAGCTGAGGTTGTTTTTCATACAAATGTGAAGACCGCAAACTATGTGAGTAGTATGAAAAATGACCTCAGCTATGCGAGCTAAGCTAAACCAACTTAGCTTACCTTTTGGTCTGCATCCGGCTTAACACCAAAATTTGCGCCCTGCTCAGATATGTTGATAGCTTGATAACTGTACCTACCGGATGTCACTACCAGCGGAACTAATGTGGATACGTATACACAATATTATATGTACCTAGTCAATGTACCTACACTAGGTACATTGACTAGGTACATATAATATTGTGTAATAGGTATTATCGCAATATAACTCTTTGCAATATAATATTATGTTTAATAATTTCATTATACAATACTCACTTAGTTAATTGGTGCGAAATCAACAAAGACATAATTTTTTATTTCGTTTAAGGAATTTTTATTTGAATACTATTTAATTACAAAAAAATTTCGTTATATTGTCAATGTTGACAGCACTGATATCGTAGAACACCATCACCTATGGTTTTATCAAATAAAATTTCTGATTTGTTCCACAAATATTTATTTTCTTTGACACAACGATCGTTTCAGGTTTCAGCTGATAAGTCTATTATCAACTGAGCGGTGATTGCGTATTACGATAATCCATGTGGAAATGTAATGATATTTGAAATGTATTAGCTACAATTTCAATATATTTTTTAGCCATGATGTAAATAATATAAACCACGTGTGAAAACGCACTCAAATAATGTAACCAAATATAAATAATATAAACCACGTGTGAAAACGCACTCAAATAATGTAACCAAATATAAATTCGTTGTACAACTATATTTACTTATCTATAAAATGTCCTTGTTAAAAATCTATCTACTGATAATGTTATTAATAATACATATTATATAACAATTCGTGTGTGACCATACATTCTTTACAAAATTAAAACATGCATTTGTACTACTAAATAATACCTAATTTATTTAAATAGGTATATGTAATATTCTGTTTTATTATTATATGTATATTATCATAACCATTTGACAGAATGTTAAAACATTATTTTATAATGTCCGTAGATTAGGTTTTGATAAAATAAATCATCTAAAAATACCTTCGATTTCTTCTAACTACTATTGTACTTTTTGATCGACATATTTTTTTCTTCATAATAATGTCTGTTGATTAGGTTTTGATAAGATAAATCCTATAAAAATATATTCGATTTCTTCTACGTTTTTGTACTTTTTGAATAAACATATTTTTCTCGTCATTTTATTATATTTTGAAAAGATAATAAAGCTAATTTCTTCTACCCTCTATATAAAATAAGTTTATAAAATTTTGCTATACCGCAAGAACAAAAATTCTAAATTCTGCGTATAAAAGTATTGTAGACCTAAAATTTTCTATAATTTCTGAGATTTTGGGCTCTGTGCATAAATCGAATCAAAAGTTATAAGGGGGGCGGGACACACAGACACTAAAATGTTCTATATTTATTTATTTATATATTTTTTTATTTATATATTTGTCTATTTATTTATTTGTTTAATTGTTTATTTATTTATTTATTTATTTATTTATTTATTTATTTATTTATTTATTTATTTATTTATTTATTTATTTATTTATTTATTTATTTATTTATTTATTTATTTATTTATTTATTTATTTATTTATTTATTTATTTATTTATTTATTCATTTATTTATTACAATTAACGGCTTAATATACTTTTACATATATGCTTCGAAGCCTCTAAGTTAGTGTTTTTTGACTTCAAATTCGAAAAACCACGAAAAATGTAGACATGGCCATACAAAATCTCGCGGGTCTTGGCTTGAAGCTTTGTCGATCTGTCAAGAGAAATAGATACTCTTGAACAAATGGACAGTTGGATAAAAAAATGTATTTTTCAATTATTGAAGTTCTGTTCCGTGCTTGGAAATGGAAATCGATGGATAACAAACTTTTTCGTTTTTTTTTTGTTTATAATAATTGCGATACGCGAGAGCGAGTTGTGTTATAAATTGAGTTAAAGTACAACTTACATTTTCTTAACTCGTAAATTCACTGATTAATATATGTATTTTTTATTTTTAAATCCACATTAACATACAAAAATAACAACAGTACACTAGTGCAACATAGTACAATTAAATTATGAAACATAGACAATTAGAATAAGTTGGCACTGACATATTCTTAATTATTATTGTTACCAAACTTTAAATATAATATCCATCTTGGTACACCTTGCTGCGGAAGTGCTATTATAAAATTATTTGCAAGGAAATTTTATAATTGCAAAATAAATCAAATATTCGGTGGCCCTGTTATTAACATGTACTTACCGGTTTATTGATAATATATATTATATCTTAACATTATTTACATTTTTTAATAAACATTTACTTACGTACCTACACAATTATATTTAGTAAGTAGTATATACAGGGTGACCTAAAAGTCAACGATAAGCGGAGTACTGGATGTAGGCTAGGTTATGACAGTTTATAAAAAATATGGAAAAAAAGGTGAACGAAATCGGATTAGAACCCGCGACCACTGGATTACTAACCCAGCACGCTAACCGCTCTGATACCACCCATCTAAAACATGTACAAGATGGCAATCTCATCAAACTTGGTGCACAATGGCAGCATTATTTGTTTTACTAAGGCTGTGTTTCTCGAACAAAGATTCAAGTAAAAGTATAGTTAAATTACTTTGATTTCATAACATTATTCAAATGTTTTGGTTGTTTCATTGAAATCTAATGCCGTTAAACAACGCATTTTTGAACAATTTCACGAAATCAAAGCATTTTAACTAGAATATTATCGTTAGGTACTTTTGTTGAAACAACCCAGCCTTACTGAATTAAGTTTACAAGGGATTTATTTGAAATTGGCTCACTTTGATATTTATATTTTTTTAAATTTAAAGCAAAATTGATAAAGTCTTATACCATTATAAAATCTCAACTAACTGAACTATGTTTTAAAGAAAGTTGCCATGGTCAGTGTAGTATATTTTTTACAGGGTGAAGTATTAAAGTTAGGTCACGAAGATTTGTAAACTTTTTACTCAAGCAAAAATATTTTTTTTAGTTCTATACTAAGCATGCATTGTTTTAATTGCACCTGTGATTAATAGTATGATTATTCAGGATACGTAACAAATATTAAAACTGAGAAAATTGAAAATTTGTAGCCACAGGACCTAAAAATGTGGTCCAGGGTGTCGATTTTCAATATTTATAAATAAAAATATTCTGTTGCAAAAACTAACACAGTGTTATTTATAAAAATAAATTTGGTTCAATTGAACCCGGTTCAAAGTCTTAATCTGAAATTCAAATATTCTCATATAAGAATAAATAATTCTAATAATTCTTATAAATAATTCTTGTATAAGAATATTTGAATTTCAGAATAAGACTTTGAACCGGGTTCAATTGAACCAAATTTATTTTTATAAATAACACTGTAAGAGACTTAATTTTTTCCATGTTTATCCAACTGTCGATTTGTTCAGGAGAACTTTGTTCTCTTAACATATCGACAATGTATCAAGCCAGAATACGCGAGAATTGTATGGAGAGGTCTACTTTTTTCACGGCTTTTTCAACTTTGAAGTCAAAAAACACCAACTTAGAGGCTTCGCAGCATATATGTTCTATACACGGATTTACTCAGAATTCGGAGTAGAACATTTCGTGTGTCTGTGTGTGTGTGTGTGTGTGTCTGTGTGTCTGTGTGTGTGTCCCCCCCCCTTATAACTTTTGATCCGCTCAATTTACAGAGCCTAACATTTCAGAATATATAAAAAGTTACAGGCCTACAAAACTTTTATACTCGGAATTTTGAATTTTTGTTTCAGTCAGGGGTTATCAACTTTTGAATTTTTATTTTATTTTTCCATATATCTCAGAAACCATAAACGCTAGAACGCTGAAAATTGGTACAAACATAGACAAATACAAAATCTCAAATTAGTTTTTTCAAAAAAATTCCAGGGTTTCTCAAACATTTTTTATTAAGAAAAATATTTTTTTTATGATAAATTTATGAGTTTAACTGCCTATATTTCCAAAACTTGTACAATTATCGAAAAAAGCCGAAACACCCCAACTAGATAATTTAATTTTCTATAAAAAATATTAACATTGTAGTAGTAGATCTCAATTTTTTTTTAACAATTTTTTTAAAAATTGAATTTAGTGACGACATCGCTTCATACATTTTGTATGGCAGTCGCCTATACACAATATGTAAGAAGACTTAATAGTTTGATACTTCATCTCCAAACATACATACATACCATCATGCTATTTGCATATTCTGGGTAGGAAAAAGGATCTTCCTCCATACTATCCTATCTTGACATACATACCTACATATGTTGTATAGAAAACAAAATATCTGAAAATATTCAATAATTTGTATCTATGGGTTTATAGTTTGGTACATATTCTTCAACTATACATACTATCGCTATCGACAGTTGGATCTCATGTGTTACATGCAACTAGTTTTATTAACTGCCATAGTCCAGTACACCGCTTATCATTGACTTTTGGGACTCTCTGTTCATACCTGCACTGCTATACCAAAACAATATTGCTATTGTTTTTTTTTACGAAAAATAAATTAATACATTTTCTTGTGCATAGCAGCTTATATTAAATTTAGATCACCTCAAGGGTCCTCGAATTAATAAACTATTATTTCAGTGTATGAAATTGCCTTAAGGCAATAAGATCGTTAATTGTTTTCATTTTAAATAAATATTTATTTATTATTTTATTTTACATTAACACATTTAAATTTGGTCAAAGTATTTAATTAAAATTGATATCTGATAAAATAATTAAATAAGTACATGACTTCTTAATAATAAATAGATAATTTAAAGGCCACTGGAGAATACGACCATATTTATGATATTTTTTACTCTCCACACTATGGAATAGTGGAGAGTCATGATTTCACAATTTTTGAGTGTATTTATTTTTACATAAATTTCTCAACGGGTATCATGTAGAGAGTGCACACTGTGAGTTTCGTCGTGATGTGTTTGTATGTATGGCGTACGCTGTACAGATTATCCTTTTTGTGTCCTCTCTACAGCCTAAACTATAATTCTGATCGACTTCATATTAACATCATATATGTGTAAAGTGCATAGACCTAGAGCTGATTAGTTTTCCATAGACATCTTTTAATTTCTTCTCTATGAATACATCATTTACGTTGTTTTTTTGTGTCCTCTTTGCAGCCCTAACTATAAATCCGATTGACTCCATATTTATATCATAAGTCCATAAACTTAGAGCAGATAATTTTTCCATAGATATCCGTTAATTTCTTAACTATAATTTTATCTATCCAAATTTTCAGAATGCTCTCACGGTCTGAAAAATCGAGGTATTTTTATACTGTTTGAAATTTTGATACAACAAAAATACACTCATCAAAAATGCATTCAAGGATTGTCAAAATTTAAAGAAAAAATCTATATATAGATATTGTATGTGTCTCTATAGACAAATGTATTTTTTACTCTTCACTTCTATCTTCCTCAAGGGGTAGGCAGTGAGAACCGAACACCGCATTCTTCTATCTTGACAGATACATCGCCTCATCTACATTGATACACTATTTCATACATGCTCATCTTGCTAGTAATGCAATTTTAATTAAAATTTCTCAACAGGTATCATGTAGAAAATGCATGCTATGATTTTCGTGACAATGTCTTTGTGTGTATGGTGTATTGTGAAAACTTTTGTCCTCTGGGAATCTTATATATTTGTTTAAGAATCTAATAGAAATTTACTCCATAAAAATGAATTTAGAGATTGTCAACCTTTCAAGAAGAAAAATGAACACTTACTATGGTGTGAAGAGTTTAGTGTTGGCTACAACTCACTCGTTTTTATGTAAACATAAGATTCAATTTTAATTATTTATATATATTTTTTAAATCGATCATTGCAGTTTAGTTGTTATCGTAGTGTGGTCACTTCACTATTTATTGTGTCCTTTGGAATCGAAATAAAACTTATACAATGGATCATAAATTAGTATGTCAACAGTGCATAAAATACTTAATTAATTTTCAATTATTTAAGAAATCATTTCTTATAATTGCATTTGAGTAGGTATTGGATTTTTACTTAGAATACTAATACTTTAAGATTCAGCGACAGCCAAATTTACGTCATAGTACAAAGGCTGATTTTTTCTGTAAAAGGATACCACTGAATGTAAAATAATAACAATTTATTAAATTTTTAAGGTTTCTGCGTGATTTCTAATTGTCTTGCGTAGTAAATATAAGAAAAATAACGCTTTATGTTATAACGTTTCATACTATAACCGACGTGTTAAAATAGCATTTTTCAACACTTTGAAGCCTGTCATATCCGAAAACCACCACTACTCAGGGTTCATAATATCCAATCGCTGTTATCTGCTGTGGTATTCTTTTACATAAAAAAATCAGCCTTTTTACTATGGCTTACTTTTACGTGTAGATATACATTTTGTATGTAGATATACTTTTACGTGTAGATATATGTACAAATTGACGTAAGTCTAGATTCGCAGATCTAACATTATTTGCGAAGTTTTTGAAAATTATGGAGTAGGTACGTGTTTATGTTTCAAAAAAGGAATGAATTGGATAAAAGTGGTTTTAAAGGCGAGGAATTCGTAGGATGGGCAATGGTTATCCAAGATTTGGTTCAGACAGGCGGAAACCGCGCGGATTTCGCTTGTCTGAGCCAGGTCAAAAAAATAATATTTGCTTTCTTAAGTGTTCATAAAACAAATTGAAATCAAAATATTAGATCTAGACGGAATATTTAATACAAAATTCCTAGATTCATTTTGTATTACATTGTATGATGGATCAACAAAAACGAAAATACTCTCCTATCCCTATACTGTTATCCCTATTTTTATGTTTTACTCTTATTGTTATTTTGTTTTTGTCCTTTTTGTCACAGTTTTTTTCAAAAAAACCTTATTTACCTAAAGTTATTTGATACATCATTAATTTGTTCATTATGATGAAATATATTTGTAGCACAATGTTTTTATTTCAGTCTCCTACTCCATCCTATATGAGTCCTCATAGAAGTTAGTCTCTTTTTTGGTTCAAGAATTTTTAAGCAGTCATCGGCTGCATTTTTAAGTAATAATGTATTTGTTTCTCATTATAATAAATTGTCAAACATTTTTATAGTTACATATACGATTTTTTTCCCTATCGGGAGTCAATGTTATTTTGTGACGGATTAATGTACCTTGAGTTCCTGGTTCTTTTATAATATTCCAACTTCATCTCTATTAATGTACCTTGAGTTCCTGGTTCTTTTATAATATTCCAACTTCATCTCTATTAATGTACCTTGAGTTCCTGGTTCTTTTATAATATTCCAACTTCATCTCTATTAATGTACCTTGAGTTCCTGGTTCTTTTATAATATTCCAACTTCATCTCTATTAATGTACCTTGAGTTCCTGGTTCTTTTATAATATTCCAACTTCATCTCTATTAATGTACCTTGAGTTCCTGGTTCTTTTATAATATTCCAACTTCATCTCTATTGAGATGTCATAAAATAACAAATTGTTTTTGTATTTATCTCAGTGTGCTCAAGTGGCCACCAATGTGCGGGAACAACAGCATCAGGTTTCCAGAGCTAAAAGAGGCTTGGCCCTGGGATGTCTTTCTGGCGCTTCAAGAGGGTTTCGTGGATCCACAGTTTGGTTTACAGGACTCAGTGGAGCTGGCAAAACAAGTATAGCCTTCTCTTTGGAGGCTTACCTTATTTCTAAAGGTAAATATTATCTACTTCATTTTTTTAATATTCATCATAACATGTTCAATATCTTATCTTGGTCTTGTATATAAAACTGTACCTACTGTATCATTGCTGTACATTAAAAAAATCTTTCTGCCATTAGTTTGATTGATAACCTAATTGACAATACTGAACTACATAATGTATTTATGAGATATCAATAAGTGCTAATTTTTTCATTAGATTTTCTACATAAGTGTATATTAGTAAACATTGGTAAAAATAATAACATACTTTTACTATGAAGAACGGTAATGTCTAAATAATATGGTGAACTTATTGTCTATAGACAATTTCTGCAGTCCCTTTATATTTCTCATTTTTTACAGAACACATATTTCTGATATAAATTTTCCAGGATCGCTTCTTTACATATATATATATATACATATCGCTTCTTTACATATAAGACATAGCCAAAAAATAAAGTGTGTGTATTGTTTTAGTTTTTTTTGTCCTTCTGTTTTAAACTCATATTTTTTTTCCTTTTTGTTGATAGGTATGTGACAATTGACCCAAATAAATATGTATTATTGGTACCACTTCTTCTACTTATCTGGTCTAGATTTATAAAATTCACCTATTTTAACAAATTCTAATATTTTTCAATAGGAATACCCGCTTATGGGCTTGACGGTGATAATATCCGTACTGGTCTTAATAAAAATCTTGGATTTACCAAAGAAGATAGAGAGGAAAACATTAGAAGAGTTGCAGAAGTGGCTAAATTATTTGCTGACAGTGGAGTTCTTGCATTATGCAGTTTTGTGTCACCATTTGCTGAGGTAATTAAACCAATTGCATATTTATCCTTATCTTGTGTGACCTTTTTATGACTTTTTGATAAGTTTTTAATCGATTTTTACTATAAATATGCATTATCACAAATGAAGTAATAAATCATTTGTTCTTTTAATGTATAAAGAATAAGTACCTAAACTAAATAATTATCGAATATTTTTATTATTGCATATGCGCAAACATTGGATTTTTTTCCCTGTCGGGAGTCAAAGATATTTTTTAACAGATTTTTAATTATCTCAATAGAGACGAAGTTGGAATATTTATTGTAGGAGAACCGGGAAATCAAGGCAAGGCATTGCCTTGATTTCCCGGTTCTCCTACAATAAATATTCCAACTTCATCTCTATTGAGATAGGTAATTAAAAATCTGTTAAATAAATAATTATTTATATTTTATGATTAATAACATTGTTATAAAATAAAATTACAAGGCATTGTTACTATTACAAGAATTGTCACTTGTTATGATAGATATTTATAAACACAACCTAGCTGAAGCATGCCTACTTTTATTGTAAATAATGTGTTACTACCATTAGTTACTACATGCTTAATTTTAATTTTGTAGGACAGGGACATGGCACGTCGTATTCATAAAGAAAATGATTTGCCTTTCCTAGAAGTTTTCATTGATACACCATTGGCAGTGTGTGAATCCAGAGATGTTAAAGGATTGTATAAGAAAGCCAGGGACGGACAAATCAAGGTAGATTTATCTGTAAATACAATCATTCTACAAAATATGTCTTGACAACTTATCATTGCAACCTGTGTAGCTTTTATGGTTTTTGAGACATGTTGAATAAATTCAACCCCTGACTGTAACAAAAAAAAATCGTCATTCTGAATATGAAAATTATGTAGGCCTAAAATTTTTTATAACTTTAGGCTCTATAAATTGTAGACTTTGTGCGGCAAGCAGATCTAAAATTTTAAGGGGGTGATACACACACAAGCATACTTTCTACTCCAAATTCTGAGTTCATCCATATGATATCACACAAATATATGCTGCGAATCCTCTATGTTGGTGTTTTTTTGACTACAAAGTTGGAAAAACCATACATAAATTAAAAAAAAAATTCTCTTGAAAAATGAACAAATCGATTAGATAATCTCTATCAATCAACTCAAACAACATAAGGCCTTTCGTACTTACCATTTATGGTATTTTTCAAAACAAAAACAAAATAAATACAAGCACTCTAAACAAACTGATCACAGTAATTAGGAAAAGAATGATGGTAATTAGAGACCCAGACACAGAATGAATATTATTCATGAATTATTTGACAAATATTGTTTTTTAGTCTGACCTATTAACATTGTCTCTCAAGGTATAACATAGGTTAGCTGATTGATTTATGCTATCCATGTATTGTAAAATTTAAAAAAATATAAACATATTTATTCATTTATAATGTATAGATGTATGAGCGATGTTAATTTTTATTAAAAAAAATCTATTGTGCAATTCCTCAATTACAGGGATTTACGGGTATTACTCAGGAATATGAAAGACCAGAGTATCCTGACCTTATTGTTAGAACAGAAAATTGTAGCATCGAACAATCAACCCTTCAAGTTATACAGCTCTTAGAAGAAAAGGTACCTAATAATAATAATAATATTTTTTAATTTAATTTATTACAAGATTATGTTTTATCTTATTCAAAATAGAACTTTTAATGGAAATCACAACTATCAATCCGTTTGATTGCAACAATGGGTACTTGTAAGAAATCAGATCAATAAATGCATTCTTTTATTCGAATTTCAGTTAGTAAATAAAAATATTGTACAAAGTTTAAATTTGTGCCATCAAGTAATTTTACCTGTTAAACAAATATACACACTTATTTATATGTAGGTATATATATATTTGGTTATATGTGCTCTTCACCATTAATCAAATATATACTGGCATTCATAATACCATTATGCTTATGTCAATATTGTTTATCACCGAGCTTGGATTTTCTTTTATACCACCTTTTTTATTAACAATGTTTAATTTGTTCGTTTTATTTATTTCAGCTGATTAAACACTTCTTTAAGCCCTAGATAGATTAAATTTTGTCAGCCTTCGTGGCTCAGTTGGTTAGGTATCTGACTGCTGATACAACGGTCCCGGGTTTGATTCCTGGTGGAGACACAGTTTTTAATTGTGTTGTCAGTCTGGATCTGTGAGACAATTAATATCATAAGTCTCCAGAATGTGGCAACTTGTTGTTGGGTGCGTGTTAAATTAATATCTGACATAGTACCTGTTAGTTGTTGAGAAGCAATTAAAATATAAAATAGACGTTTTTTGTCAATTTTAAGTTAATAATCTGATTTTATTAGTCAGTGACATACATTAAAATTTATGCTACCATTGAATTGCATTTATATACATAAAAGTATTTTATTTACTTTGGGATGTATTAAGTATTTATTTAAATTTAATTAAATTTAATTTTTCAACCGACAATACTTGATGGAATTCCATTTACAAATTTATTAAAAAAAATTATAAAAAGTACTATTAAAAATAAAACAAACTTTTTAATTATTCTAAGTTGAATAGTTAAAGGGTTTGTTTTATTTTTAATAATTTATTTAAATATATTTTTTTAAATAGTTTTTTTAAATTTCAAATAATTTTTTTATCTATGTATGTATATGTTTTTAAGTTATGTACCTATTTATCAACAAAGTAATCATTAAAATTTATTTTATAGGGAATCATTCCTCGCAGTAGTCAAGAAAGTGATGAAGTTCCTGAACTTTTCCTAACTGGAAATAGATTAAGTCATGCTCTTGAAGAGGCTGCTTCTTTACCAAAGCTATCTATCACACAACTGGATTTACAGTGGCTGCAAGTCAGTACACATAATTTATTCTAACATTAACAGTATTTACTAATTTCGATAATTGATTTAATCTCACTGTATTTCAAAATCTTATAATTATTTATTTAAAGCTAAAACTAAGGGACAATCTCAAAAATAATGGCAGATAAAAAAGAAATAATTATTTATTTAAAGCTAAAACTAAGGGACAATCTTAAAAATAAAGGCAAATAAAAAATAAATTTGATGAATAACATTATTGAGTGATTGTTAAACAATAAGAGATTGTTATAATAAATATATGTTTCTAGAAAATGAAACATTATCTTGACTGATATTTTAAATCTGCACACAACACACAATTTTGCATCCATAATATCATAATAATAATAATAACAATTTATCTAATTCTTTCGAGGAAGTGTATTTATAATGTTAATAATAATAATAATAATTGAGTGTTATTATTTCTAGTGCTTAATTATTATTAATATCATTAGTAAATCGGCCAGCGCCGTAAAAATTATATCTTATTACGCAAAAAAAAATATTCACATAATGTGGTGGACTTATTGCCCTTAGGCAATTTCTACCAGTCAACCACACTAGTAAATACATTAGTATAAGCAAGTACAAAAATACATATAAAAAATAAAAACCAATGTCAAGGTATACATGGCAATGAGAAAGAAAAAAAAATACAAAATTTTAAAGGATTATGTCCAAAAATAGGAAAAGGATGGGTTGGGAATGGATTAAGGATAAAGGAATTATAGGTTTGAGGATAAGAAGTGTGACTACAGAAGCTTCTTGAAAACCATTAAACTAGGAGCTTCTCTTATACCATTGGGTTTTGGTTTTTATTATAATATATTGAAAATGAATATATACGTTTTTCTATTAGAAGACATTTTATCTTATGTAAGTATGTAATCTTTATTGACATTATTTTAGATCCTTGCTGAAGGATGGGCTGCTCCACTCAAAGGTTTCATGAGAGAAACTGAATATTTACAGGTTTGTAAAATTTATCTATTTCTGTAAATCAATCCATTGGAGGAAATAATGATTGTTAGTTACTAATGTGATATCAACAATTTGAAACACAACAGTCTGACAAGGTCATTAGAAAATTACCAACAATTGATAAAATAATCTTTTTTCGCTAATTATTTCAACCATATTTTAGTGCATTTAACTTTCAAGGACTCACTAATGATGTATGCTTACTAAATTTAAACAGTCAACCATTTATTTATTTGACTTATTTTTGTTTTATTCTTTATTGCTAGTCTGGTAAATATCAGGTATAATGTCAAATATTGATTTGACATGCACGTAATAACAAGTTGCCATGTTTTGGAAACTTATGATGTTAATCGTCTCACAAACCCAGACTGAAATGATAGTAAAAAGCTGTGTCTCCACGAGGATCTTTGTATCCGATACCTTTAGATCGGCAGTCCAATATCTAACTAACTAATCCACAAATACTGACTTCATGTGCATTAAAGCAAATGCATTTTGGCAAATTTAACATTGTAAAAATTGTATATATTTTAAAATTATCGTTTAATGTATGGTAAATTTAAGTAATGATAATTACGTTGTATGTAGATTTTGAAGTTGTGTAAAAGAGCATCTAAGCATTTTTAAAATTTCAATACAATTGAAGTTTGTTTTAATATACTGAAATAAATTAGTGTGCAATTGATAGTAATTTGAATTATTATTCTGATATGAATCTCAATACAATTGAGAATCATTATTCTGTTATAAATTGTTATTGATAATTTATTTAATACCTACATTATTTTTAATTTATAGATTTAATAGAAGGTCTTTGGTTCATAATATATTTTGTAAATTGCAATTAATTAAGCTATGCATCTTTTCACTTTTAATTCACAAATTATTATTTTTCTTGATACCTTATTAACACGAATCATTCATTTATGTGCTAATTATTATTGACTTTAAATGTTAATTATCCTTATTTGATAATGTCAATTAATTTCAATGCACTCATGTTATGATTTGTAAAATATTTCATTGTATTTCTTTAAAATGATTTTATTTCTTTACATTTTTTATTTGTTGTTATAAATACAAATGGTTTTTCATGTTTTTGATAACATTGATCATTTCCTGAAAATCATCTGTAACACAATCAATTATATATAGATTGTAGTATATTATTCAAGGTTGTTAGATTTTTTTCAATTACCAAGTATTTTTATTCATTTGAGAATACAACTATTTTTTTAATTATATACTTTGTTTTACTTTGATGGTTCATTCTTGATATTTTACTAATTGGTTGGATTCTTTTATTGTAAAGCAAAATTACAGTTCAAATAACAATACTCAAGCCATAATTTTTTTGTAGTCATAAGCTGCTTCTGTATAAAAACTACAGCTTTGATTTCTGTCACCAAAGAATATATTGCATATTATACCGATATTGTAAAGAACACTTGTCTTAATTGACCTTTTTGTGACATTGTGACACATAGAACTCTTTTTGTTAGCATACATTCTTTTAATAAACCCATTTTATTGACCTTTTTATAACAATTTCTAGTCATGACATATCAAATGGATTTTTTTTCAGACACTCCACTTCAACTGTATTACCCTTCCAAACGGTTCCGTCGTGAACCAGTCTGTACCTATTGTATTAGCTCTGAATACCAACAGTAAAAATCGTCTGGAGCATTGCAGTGCAATAACACTTGAATACAGAGGACTCCCAGTTGCCATTTTACGAACTCCAGAGTTCTTCCCACATAGAAAAGAGGAACGATGTTCGAGACAATTTGGAATTCACAATGCTAACCATCCTTACATCAAGGTATGATCTGATATAATATTCTTAATATAAATTCAAAATAAAGTATGTGTATAAATTGTTCTCTTTGAAATGATTTAAAAATAAAACATTAAATTTATTATGAGATCAAAAAATAATGCAATAATTCGATTAAGAAATATTCAATAAATTTTGAATATTTCTCAATCATATAAAATGATCATATTTATAAACCAGGTATAGGAAATTTTTTTCGAAATGAATGATTCACGAATCTACTGACCAAGCAAAAAAAGAACAAAATGTAGTTCTCCGCAACCCTGGATATCCTGGTTTCTCAGTTTTTCCTTCTCTTTATTGGGGTTATAAATAATATTGTTTAGTAAATATTAATTATATGAATTTTGTTTATTTATAGATGATTGAAGAAAGTGGAGATTGGTTAGTCGGAGGCAATGTTGAAGTATTGGGACCTATCGTATGGAACGATGGCCTGGATCAATATCGCCTAACACCCAATCAACTAAAGGAAGCTTTTCGGAAAATGGGTGCTGATGCAGTTTTTGCTTTTCAGGTATTTTTCATATAATTCTCATGAAAAGCTTACAAATATAATTTGGTTAAATAGTTAGTCATCATATTTTTTTAACTCTTCCAATATGAAGTATTTAACTCTTTCAGTGCAAAGTATTCAACTCTTCCAGTGCAAAGTATTTAACTCTTCCAGTGAAAAGTATTTAACTCTTACAGTGCAAAGTATTTAACTCTTCCAATGCAAAGTATTTAGCCACACATTTGCCTTCAATAGTTTATTATAATTACATGTTATAAAGTTAAAAATTTACTCATAGTTTTCAACAAAGTGAATACGAAATATTCAGTCAATATAAAAGTTTAATTACTCATGTTAGTCAGATTTTCGACATCAAGGTATTTTATAAATATTTTGTTTATAATTTAATCAACTTAATGTTCTAGAGAATCCCTAAATTAGAATTATTGTTTTTTTTTAGTTACGTAATCCAATTCACAATGGTCATGCTTTGTTGATGACTGATACGCATAAACAGCTTCTTCAAAGGGGATTCAAAAAGCCTGTATTGCTTCTTCATCCTCTAGGTGAGACACTATATTTTTTTTAAGTATTAAAAATGAAAAGCAATTTTTAGTTTTGTGAGAACATAGAAGGTTTTAGATGAATAAGAAATATATAAATTCTAGGAGATAACATGTACCCTATACAGTGCTCACTTTCTAATATTTAGAATTTTCTTTATCTACAGGTGGTTGGACAAAAGATGACGATGTTCCATTAAATATAAGAATTAATCAACATCTTGCAGTATTAAAGGAAGGTGTTTTGGATGAAAGAAATACTGTACTTGCTATTTTCCCATCACCGATGATGTATGCAGGCCCCACTGAAGTAAGTTGGCATTTTGTACTATAGATCGATTAAAAAGTTTCGCTATGAAGTAAAATAATAAGTAAAAAAAAATATACTTAAGAGGAGTTTATTATGTATTTGATAACTGATTATTAAAAAACAAAATATTTGAAAATAAATACCAATAATTGTTTCGTTAAATCAAATATTTTATTATTGCATCTTTATTTACATTGGATATTTATCCTTGTTGGGAGTCTATAATATTTTTAGACAAATTAATATATATTATTAATTGGATTGATAATGGAAGAAGCCCTGTAGGTGCCTTGATTTCCCGATTCCCTTATAATATTCCAACTTCGTCTTTATTGAGATATTAGATTTTCAAAAAAACATTTATCAAACACCAAATTTTTCAGTCATACTGAACCTCCTTTCACAAAAAAATATTTATTATTTTTTTAATGATTATTAAATTTGCTATCTGATTTTAATTTAAAACACCAGTTATAAGTTTCCAACTATCTATGTATTTTTTTAAATATAGCTATCTTAATTTTTAGGTACAATGGCATGCAAAAGCTCGAATGAATGCAGGAGCTAATCTATATATTGTTGGTCGAGATCCAGCTGGAATGCCTCACCCTGTCACCGGTGGTGATCTTTATGATCCTCGACACGGAGCACAAGTTCTTAAAATGGCTCCCGGATTATCAGATTTAGAGGTGAATTATATCATAATAGGTGTATACTTCTGAATTATTGATATTTGCTCCCTTAAAGAATTACTTCCTTTTAAAAGTGGACTGATACATTAATTTGTTTTTATGGTTTCTTTTTCATGGATTTTTATGCTTATATTTGAATAAATCAATTTCAGATTGTACCGTTTAGAGTTGCAGCATATGATGCAGCAAATGGAAAAATGGACTTCTTCGATCCCACAAGAAAACAAGATTTTGACTTCATATCTGGGACTCGAATGCGAGGTAAACAGAAATAACTGATAATATTTCTTTGAATATAGTTTTATTGGATATAAAAATTTACAAAATGTAGCAATATTTAGTTTTGAAGTAGTGATCTGAAATATATTTTTCTCTCTCCATTTTATTTTTATTTCAATAAGTAAATAGTTATAATTGTATTTTTTTATTATATCTGTAATTTGATGGATCATAATATGTATATTGTGATGTACTATAAAAAAATTGCCCTTAGTTTATAGTTTTTTAATAATATTTATATCAATCATTTTATGTAATATTGTGTATGATTTTGTATTGATATAATAATTTAATTTTATAAACAGGTCTTGCGAGAGCCGGACAAGATCCACCCAATGGATTTATGGCTCCATCTGCTTGGAAAGTCCTCTCTGAATATTATCAGTCCATAAAGTCTTGTGGTGAAAATTAAATTTAAACTACGCATATTATTATATAATAAAAGCATGTATTATATTATAAACATTCCTTATATTTTTATTGTACTTTATGCACATCAAATCATATTTATTTTTATTGTTATTTACAACTTTATTATATTTATATTTATTTTTAATAAAACTTTTATTTACCAATTCACACACACATTTATTTTATGTTCAATTCACCAATCCTAATACCAAAAATGTATATACATATCTTCTAATTTTATAATGACCACATCTTTGAATGATGTTTTTTTTATCTAAATTTATAATTTGTTTATTAATGCAATATATTTATTTACTGTGATAAATAACTTATACTATAATATATATAATTTCTATTGTATGTTTACTTACCAAAATCGCATTAGATGCTATATATTAAAATATCATATCAGATCTCTATATTTAAATAAATTATTCTCGTCTACTTAGCAAATTCTATATTAATGAAATTATGGTTATGCTTGTTATCCCAGTCTTGTACATTATTTTATTTATTGATATACTATGTTTAAAAACAAATATTGCTCCCATATTTCATGTTTTACAAATAACAAAGATACAAATAAAATATGCACATTTAATCCATGTATTATTTTGTAATCCCCAATAATTAAAAATATTTATTACCAAAGATAATTATGTATATGTTGTCAAATATACATAATCCAACTGTCGATTTGTTCAGGAGAACTTTGTTCTCTTAACATATCGACAATGTATCAAGCCAGAATACGCGAGAATTGTATGGAGAGGTCTACTTTTTTCACGGCTTTTCCAACTTTGAAGTCAAAAAACACCAACTTAGAGGCTTCGCAGCATATATGTTCCATACACGGATTTACTCAGAATTCGGAGTAGAACATTTCGTGTGTCTGTGTGTGTGTGTGTCTGTGTGTGTGTGTCTGTGTGTCTGTGTGTCTGTGTGTCCGTCCCCCCCTTATAACTTTTGATCCGCTCAATTTACAGAGCCTAAAATTTCAGAATATATAAACAGTTACAGGCCTACAAAACTTTTATACTCGGAATTTTGAATTTTTGTTTCAGTCAGGGGTTATCAACTTTTGAATTTTTATTTTATTTTTCCATATATCTCAGAAACCATAAACGCTAGAACGCTGAAAATTGGTACAAACATAGAAAAATACAAAATCTCAAATTAGTTTTTTCAAAAATATTCCAGGGTTTCTCAAACATTTTTTATTAAGAAAAATATTTTTTTTATGATAAATTTATGAGTTTAACTGCCTATATTTCCAAAACTTTTACAATTATCGAAAAAAGCCGAAACACCCCAACTAGATAATTTAATTTTCTATAAAAAATATTAACATTGTAGTAGAAGATCTCAATTTTTTTTTAACAATTTTTTTAAAAATTGAATTTAGTGACGACATCGCTTCATACATTTTGTATGGCAGTCGCCTATACACAATATGTAAGAAGACTTAATAGTTTGATACGTCATCTCCAAACATACATACATACCATCATGCTATTTGCATATTCTGGGTAGGAAAAAGGATCTTCCTCCATACTATCCTATCTTGACATACATACCTACATATGTTGTATAGAAAACAAAATATCTGAAAATATTCAATAATTTGTATCTATGGGTTTATAGTTTGGTACATATTCTTCAACTATACATACTATCGCTATCGACAGTTGGATCTCATGTGTTACATGCAACTAGTTATTTAGAATGTTGGATTGAATAACTGCATGTGAAGGTCTTCATCATTTTAATGATCAAAGTTCTCCGATGAGAAGTTACTATATCAGTTATGAGGTATCTGGATTTTACTAAGAAAAGCTTCTTATACCCTCTCAGTGATGCATTCAAATCCCTTCCTTGCAGTATCTAACAATGTCAATAGCACAACCACTACGATCTAGAATAAGAAGAAGAAGCATTACTAGCAAGATGAGCACGTATGAGAGAGTGTATCAATGTTGTTGAGGCTATGTATATGTGTCAAGATTGCGGTGTTCGGTTCTCACTGCCTACACCTTGAGGAAGATAGAAGTGGAGAGTAAAAAATAAGTTAATCACTCAATTTTCCCATACAGAAGCTATTTTATTTCTGCTATATACATTTTTCATTCAAATATGAAATTTATTTCACATTGATATAGCAGACATTTCTGATGAGTGTATTTTTATTGTATCAAAATTTTAAACAGTATAAAAATACCTCGATTTTCCAGAACTTCAGCATTTTATAAATTTGGACAGATGAAATCATAGAGAATAAATTAACGGATATCTATGGAAAACTAATCAGCTCGTTTATGGACTTTACATATATGATATCAATATGAAGTCGATCGGACTTATAGTTTGGGCTGTAGAGAGGACACAAAAAGGATAATCCGAACGCCATACGCTATACATTCAAACACATCACAACGAAACTCATAGTGTGCATTCTCTACATGATACCCGTTAAGAAATTGATGTAAAAGAAATTGCTTTATAATTGTGAAATCATGACTCTCCACTATTCCATAGTGTGGAGAGTAATAAATTATACATTGCGTGGCCCGAAGGTCCTAGGATCGCCCCTGCAGTATACATACATATTTTTGGACATAACGTACCTACCTACTTGTTATTTATGTGGATCAAAATTCAAATTATAAATGAAATTGATATTCATATTTAATATTTTTCAAGCATTATTATTATGTAAATGCAGTTTAAGTTGTGTACCAGCTTGATGATAATATTAATTACTAGCTTTTATGTCCCGCCGTTGGCCAAGAATGTAAATTAGTGAAGGAATAAACAATCGTTTATATTATATTGTCACACAAAATTTTTGCTAATTCGTACTATGAAAAGTAGTTTGAAATTTAATTGAGTTTAAGCGGTGTAAAATGTTCAAGTGATGGCCACCACCCATTTGTTTTTATATATAAGTACATACAATTTCTGCACGCATGGACTATGGGATATGGTTTTAAATATGACTGATTATAAAGAGACAACGCTGTAAAGAGTTTGGTTTTGGCCACAACCCCTATTTTTATATATTGTCATCAAACGCAAATAATGTGTTTTAAATATTAAGTAATTTTGGATGATGGGAAATAGATTAAAAATTGATTAAACAAAAGTACTGAAAACATTCTAGTGTTGGTCACATCCCATTCGTTTTTATATTTTTCGTCAAGTGTGCATATAGTTTATTATATTTTTGCACAGTAAAATTGATAGACTTAAAACTGACACAAATGTCAACATTACAGAAGAAGAAGACTAAAACTATGTTAAGAAGAAGACAAATAGTTTTTAATTTGAATATAAACGTTGTGAAGAGTCCAGTAATAGCCACAACCCCGATTTTTTATATTATTGTCATCAAAAAAATGTTTAATTATTGACAATTAAGCAATATATGATGATTGATGATGTTTTCGTGTATTTTCATCAAGTGTGCATGTTGTTTATAATATTTCTGTACAATAGACTTAAAACTTACCCAACATACTAAATAAAAAAGAAGAAGAAGTATAAGACTATAACAAATAGTTTGTAATAAAAACTTACCCAATGGTCTACATAAAAGATAAAATAGAAGAATTACACAATAGGAAATGTATTATATAAAAAACTGACCAAATGTTCTTCATAAAAGAAGAAGAAGATGAATTGGACTATAGGAAATATTTTATATAAAATTCACCCAACGTCTACATAAAATAAGAAAACGAAGAATTAGACTAAAGGAAAAGTTTGTATGAAAACTTTCGCTTGGTCTACACAAAAGAAGAAAAATTAGACTATAGGAAGTTAGTTTATATAAAATTCAACAAAGGTCGGCCTTCGTGGCTCAGTTGGTTAGATATCTGACTGCTGAGCCAAAGGTCCCGGGTTCGATTCCCGGTGGAGACACAGTTTTTAATTGTGTTTTCAGTCTGGATCTGTGAGACGATTTAATATCGTAAGTCTCCAGAATGTGGCAACTTGTTATTGGGTGCGTGTTAAATTAATATTTGACATAGTACCTGTTAGTTGCCCGAAAAGCAATATTAAATAAATAAATAAAAAGGTCTACATAAAATTAGAAAAAGAAGAATTACGTTAAAAGAAATAGTTGGTATCAAAACTGGCCCAAAGGTCTACATAAAATAAGAAGAAGAAGAATTAGATTTTAGGAATAAGTTTGTATAAAAACTCACCCAACGGGCTACATAAAAGAAGAGGAAGAAGATGAATTAGACTATAGGAAATAGTTTGTATAAAAAGTCACCCAAGGTCTACATAAATTAAGAAAAAGAAAAATTAGACTATAGGAAATAGTTTATTTATGAACTGTCCCAAATGACTTCACAAAAGAAGAGGAAGAAGAATTAAACTCCAGGAAATAGTTGTATAAAAACTCACCCAAAGGTCTATATAAAATAAGTAGAAGAAGAATTAGACTCCAGGAAAAAGTTTGTATAAAAAATCACAAAGGTCTACATAAAAAAAGAAGAATTCCACTATAGGAAATAATTTGTATATTGAATGTGTATCGTAGTTAACCTAAAATAGTTTAATAATTTTCCTATACGAAATCAGTATATTGTTGGTTTTTAAGTAGTACTAGTGAACACCCGGCAAACTTCGTATTGCCTGTATAATTAAAAATTGTCCTCCATAACCACCCGTCGCTTCAGACTCTTCAATACCTCCCATCCCTTCAGTACTTCCCGACCCTTCAGTACCTTCCGTCCCTTCAGTACCTCCCGTCCCTTCAGTACCTCCCTCAGTTACTCCCGTTCCTTCAGTTACTCCCGTCCCTTCAGTTACTCCCGTCCCTTCAGTTACCCCCGTCCCTTCAGTTACTCCCGTCCCTTCAGTTACTCCCGTCCCTTCAGTTACTCCCGTCCCTTCAGTTACTCCCGTCCCTTCAGTTACTCCCGTCCCTTCAGTTACTCCCGTCCCTTCAGTTACTCCCGTCCCTTCAGTTACTCCCGTCCCTTCAGTTACTCCCGTCCCTTCAGTACTTTCCGTCCCTTCAGTACTTTCCGTCCCTTCAGTACTTTCCGTCCCTTCAGTACTTTCCGTCCCTTCAGTTACTCCCGTCCCTTCAGTTACTCCCGTCCCTTCAGTTACTCCCGTCCCTTCAGTTACCCCCGTCCCTTCAGTTACTCCCGTCCCTTCAGTTGCTCCCGTCCCTTCAGTTACTCCCGTCCCTTCAGTTACTCCCGTCCCTTCAGTTACTCCCGTCCCTTCAGTTACTCCCGTCCCTTCAGTTACTCCCGTCCCTTCAGTTACTCCCGTCCCTTCAGTTACTCCCGTCCCTTCAGTTACTCCCGTCCCTTCAGTTACTCCCGTCCCTTCAGTTACTCCCGTCCCTTCAGTTACTCCCGTCCCTTCAGTTACTCCCGTCCCTTCAGTTACTCCCGTCCCTTCAGTTACTCCCGTCCCTTCAGTTACTCCCGTCCCTTCAGTTACTCCCGTCCCTTCAGTTACTCCCGTCCCTTCAGTTACTCCCGTCCCTTCAGTTACTCCCGTCCCTTCAGTTACTCCCGTCCCTTCAGTTACTCCCGTCGCTTCAGTTACTCACGTCCCTTCAGTTACTCCCGTCCCTTCAGTTACTCCCGTCCCTTCAGTTACTCCCGTCCCTTCAGTTACTCCCGTCCCTTCAGTTACTCCCGTCCCTTCAGTTACTCCCGTCCCTTCATTACCTCCCGTCCCTTCAGTTACTCCCGTCCCTTCAGTTACTCCCGTCCCTTCAGTTACTCCCGTCCCTTCAGTTACTCCCGTCCCTTCAGTTACTCCCGTCCCTTCAGTTACTCCCGTCCCTTCAGTACCTTCCGTCCCTTCAGTACCTCCCGTCCCTTCAGTACCTCCCGTCCCTTCAGTACCTCCCGTCCCTTCAGTTACTCCCGTCCCTTCATTACCTCCCGTCCCTTCATTACCTCCCGTCCCTTCATTACCTCCCGTCCCTTCATTACCTCCCGTCCCTTCATTACCTCCCGTCCCTTCAGTAGGTCCCGGTCATACGCTCGACAATTCATCAAAGTTTCATTGAAATTGATTGAACGGTTCCAAGGAAAGTCCACCTTCATCGGTTAAATGACCTGATACCCGATGAAGAAGAAGAAGAAGAATTTTTTTTTAATCCAGAAACCATCCCGGTCATACGCTCGACAATTCACCAAAGTTTCATTGCAATCGGATGAACGGTTCTCAGGTTAGTCCACCTTCATATGTAAAATGACCTGATACCCGATGAAGAAGAAGAAGAAGAAAATATTTTAAATTCAGAAATCATCCGGGGCATACGATCGACAATTCACCAAAGTTTAATTGCAATCGGATGAACGGTTCCCAGGATAGTCCACCTTCATAGGTAAAATGACCTATTACCCGATGAAGAAGAAGAAGAAGTTAAAATTTTTTGATCCAGAAACCATCCCGGGCATACTCTCGACAACTCACCAAAGTTTCATCGCAATCGGATGAACGGTTTAGGAGCGCATTCAACACATACATAGATACAAACATTCAAATTTATAATATAGATTATGTATGTAGGTACTTACCTACAACGACGTTCTAAATAAATTCGAATTCGATTCATAACAAATTTTATTTGAATATCAGAATCTGTCCGTAACCATAGTGACCATAGTAACCATTCGAGCATGTTTGGTTTTTTCGATGCCATAAAAATGAAAATTGTCAGATAAATCAAATATTATTTACAAATTATGCAATTTTATTATGCCTATATCTTTACTAATAATTAACAGACTTTTACAATATATGTCTTAAAACTTGCTATAATGTCTTGTGTTTCATTTTATTATTTCATAATCACCTTTATTTCAAAGGTTTATTATTTTAAAGAACATATTCATTCGGTAGGAAAATGAAATATTGTATGAAAAGATATTAAAATGGCGGGGTTATATGTACACAACGCTTACTTTAAAAATAAGTTAAACATTATTATTATACAAAACAGTCAACATGTTTTTCACTTAAACGCTAAATTATAAATGAAAATATATTTTATTCGTGTAAATACGTACTTCTTAATTTTAAATTAACAGATATTTGCGTGCAAAAAGTACACTTTTTTGACAGATTTGACATGGAAAATTTTGTATGAAAAAAATAATTAAGTATTGATTATAATTCTATGGTATTGATATATTTTTAATTTTTATCGCATTTTTTAGCGTGACACTGCGTCAGGTATACTTGTACATGCTCGCACATAAATTAGATTTTTAGATGCTCTTGGTTTTTCAGAAGGCGTGAGACAAACACACACACACACACCCACGCACGCACGCACACACACACACACACACACACACACACACACACACACACACACACACACACACACACACACACACACACACACACACCCTCACACACACACATACACACCCTCTCTCTCTCACACACACACACACACACACACACACACACACACACACACACTCACACACCCTCACACTGTCTCACACACACACACGCACACTAACATTATGATCGTTTTATTACTTTCGATAAAGTTAATTTAATCATTCATATTTTGATTTTATTAAAAAAATCATCATCATCATCTTTTTATTGTTAGGTAATAGATAATTTTAATAATCGTAGTAAATGAATTCAAATTCACCATTGACCAATGCTTTCAATTTCGGGATATTTATATATTTTTTTATATTTGGCGCCCTAGATTTATTTGTGCCTGGCGCAACTGCACCATTTGAACCTATGGTGGATCGGGCCCTGCTCGCACATATATGTATCGACTTAGAAATATTATACTTCTTTCTTAGTTAGCAACATTTCTTAGTTTTTAAATAAAATACAAGTCAGTGTGCATTTAGAAAAAATAAAACATTTTTGGATTCATATTTCCATACACAGTGGTCACATACAATCGGAATTTCGTTACGGAATATTAATGCGAATTTTCAAGACAGCAAATCCATACAAAATTGAAGAAATTTCGAACGGAAAACTACTAACTTTGTGTGATAGGTCAACATAATTTGCGTTCTGTCGGTTCTCCGATATAAGATATAATTTTCGAATGAATTCTAATAGCTTTACTACTTGATTCGGCTTAATTCCATCTAGAATATTTTTTGGACGAAAAACATTTATTATTTTTCAATAGATGTCGTTGATGTCAATGTTTATTCCAGTTTCTTTGTATTGCTTTACGTTCGTTTGCGTTAGTTTGTCCAAAAGAAAAACTTTTCGTCCGTGTCTGTACAAATTGGTACAAATTCATTTACGGCTAAATTAAATTGAAAACTCAGTTCCGCATTACATTGTTTGTACTTTTGATCATATTATTTTCTTTATTAGGAAAAATATATTAAATACCTACGTATTCAAGAGTGGAATTGAAAAGTAATGGTATATTTTAAGCTTTTTGCACCTCATTCTAACATTTTTAGTGTAACTATCATATAAAAAAATTTCAATTAATCGAATCAATAAGGTGTTATTTACTCCTCACTAACCCAAGAGGATATAGTGGGGAGTTATGATTTCGCAGTTTTTAAGGCTATTTTTTTATTACAGATTATCAACTAGTATCATGCTGAGATTGTAAGTTTCATCACAATGTATCTGTGTGTGTGCTATGTACGGCGTGTTCATTTTACTTTATCAATTATAGACTAAAATTTTTTGCAAATATGTATATCTAATACTCGCTTAGACCCCATTAGATTTTGAAGGATATCTGAATAGTGCTTCTCATTTTTTTTTAACTTTCAAATATTTCAAAGTGACCCCAAGCTCAGGAAACTTAATATTTGAAATTTTTATTTTCAAATAGGCAAAAAGGCACATCACATTCATAAAATGGCATTGAAGAATTATCAAGTTTTCATAATAAAATATTTAAATAAAAAAAGTAATAGAACAAACTCATTTCATGAAAATGCTGAAAATTTTCCATACAAAATTTGAATACTTTATGAAGTGACTTGTTAGTGAGGAGATTAGCGTTGGCCACAACCCACTCGTTTCGTATCTGAATTTGTATCTTTGAATCGAGATTTATCGAAACTATAATAATACCTTCGTGATTAAAATAAAATCACATAATATTGTATATATTTGCTTCTGAATCCCATTTTATTTCTTTATTTGTGTTCTTCCTTTTTTAAATGCGTATATTTTATTTCGTGACATTATTTTGAAAATTATATAAAAAATGCATAATACGGAAGTATTCGGCTACACGTGTTTCTTACAACGTTGCGCTGTCTGTTTAGCATTCGACTTGATTTTCGTTAAATTCACGCCAAATTATCGCCTTTATTACGTCCTAAAGCGGAAAGAATTTGAGACAAAGGATCGATAACATCGCGCAGGCGTCGATTCCACTTTGGCTCGTTTTCTTCACAAGAATTATACATATGACATAATATATATA